>JARQOD010000003.1:52850697-52940855 GCA_033576555.1 Oophaga sylvatica
ATTGCAGTTCCATCTTTGCATCACTTTTACTTCAGTATTCTGACTGAAGTAAAGCTTTGCTGATCTTCTTCTAGCCTTCAACTTTCTTATGTAAAGAAATTATTTTCTTTCTCAGGTCTTGTGACATTTCTCTTCCATGTGGTGCCATTGCTGAGAGTAATGCCCTTTAATTGTCAACTGTCTGCTGGACACCTGTTTAATGAATAATTAGACTTACCTGTGGTTCTTGTTAATTAGAGTTTTGTAGTTTTAAAATTTAGCTTTGCTAAGAAAATTACTTTCTGAATGTGCAAATTAACAAATCTTGTTTTCAATCAAAGGCCATCATTTCTGGAAGTATTTTGTAGTATCATATCACATAAAAAATATTGAGTCTGAATGGAAACTAATTTTTTTGTGACAAATCTCTTGGGGTATATTCATTTATGGTGAGCACCGTAAGTCTAAGGTCATCAATCAGCTCAGCGCAAGTTGCACAAATTTGCATTTATATGGTACTGAGAGTTTGCCCTAAAACAATAATAAAGAGGTTTTCAGAGCCAGGACAAATTTTCAGAAAGCAATGTAATATACTCTGCTAATGATTATCATGCCAGGGCAGTGAGATGCCAGGTTTGCAAGCAACAGAAGGGGTAAGGAAGCTGGTAAGGGAAAGCCCTGATGATAGGGAGAGGAGGAAGATGGTAACCCCTCAACACTCGCCTTATGCTGAAGCCAGCGCTCTTTCACCATACATGTGTTCTTGCCCCCGTGTGCTGTCACGTGCCTAAGCCTGACTGATCCTGCACCTTGCCCTGGCTAACGAGCAGGACAGTAAGACACTAATCTTAACACTGAGATTGAGACTGACAGGGAAAACACACAAACAAATGGAAACCCACAAGCTTCAAAGAAGTACATCAGTTTTCCCCAAAACACCTTCTCCAGAGTAGTCAGGAACTGGATAGTAGTTCTATCTTCTAATCCCGGATACACTAAAGGTCCTAGCAGAGTGCAGCACATTTGGGATAGTATCCCCCTACCAGGGGCCTCAGGACCCTCAAAATCAGGTTTATCCAGATGAGCTACATGGAAAGAAAGACTGACTCTACCAACATTAACTTCTGAAGCGGGTACCCACATTTGCCATAACTTTTCCAATGCTCCAGGTATTGGAGGGTGCAATGGACAAAACGAGAATCAACAATTCTAGCAACTTGAAATTACCATCCACAATGACAGGAGGCAGTGGTAAGGGTATCAGTTCCGACGAAGCCATATATTTTTTTGAGCAATGATCTACAGAAAACAATGTGGATCTTAAGAACTTGTGGCAATTCTAGACGAAAAGCCACAGGATTAATGACGGCGGTTATCTTATACAGACAAATGAACCTGGGACAAAGTTTCCAGGAAAGAACCTTCAACTTATTGTTCCTGGTGCACAACCACACACAGTCATTCACAAAAGGTCCAGACCTAACATACATTTTTTTTTTTTATCAGCCACACATTTGTTTCTATCCCAATCACCTTCGAGTCATTCTGTGCAGCTTGCAATATGAAAGAGAGTGACGGAGAAAAATTTTCCTTAGCAGGAACCCCTAAAGACTCCTCCCTACTGAAAGCACAGAACTGCGGGTGAAAACTGTATGTACCAAGGAATGGTGACTTATAGTGGACTCATGATGACGATTGCTAAGAGCAAACTCTGCCAAAAGTAAGTATTATGACCAATCCTCCTGGTTCTCTGAAATGAAACACATAAGGTAAGTCTCTAGGCTTTGGTTCATATGCTTGGTCTGACTGTTCAATTGAGGATGACAAGCCCTCCAAAATTTTGACACAAATTGGGTCCCGATCTGAGACTACATTAACGGGAACCCTGTGAAGCTTCACGATCTCACTGAGCCAAAGTTTTAGCATTCAGTAAAGCCGGTAATGGAATGAAATGTGACATTTTGTTAAACCTATCCACCACTAAAATCACTGTTTTTACAGCAGATGGAGGAAAGTTGGTAATAAAATCCATAGACAGATGAGTCCATTGTCTATTAGGAATAACTAATGGAAGGAGACCCGGATGGACGAGTATACGGGGTCTTAGAATGCGCACATGTATTGCAGGTAGACACAAATTCAACATCTTTATACAGCTTAGGACACCAAAAGCAACAAGAAATAAGATCCAAAGTAGCTTTGCTACCTCAGTGACCTGCAAGAACTGAGCAATGCTGTTCTCTTAAAATTTTTAAGCATAAATGTGAAGGCACAAATGATTTCTCTGAAGGACAGGAAGCAGAAGCATCCCCCTGAGCCTTCAATACTTCACCCTCAAGATTTGAGATTTGCCAGAAATAATCACTCCCTCTTGCAGAATAGAAACTCAGTACTACCTCCTAATGAAAATCTCTTTGGCAAGATATCAACCTTGATGTTTTTAACCCCTTCATGACCCAGCCTATTTTGACCTTAAAGACTTTGCCATTTTTTGCAATTCTGACCAGTGTCCCTTTATGAGGTAATAACTCAGGAACGCTTCAACTTATCCTAGCGATTCTGAGACTGTTTTTTCGTGACATATTGGGCTTGATGTTAGTGGTAAATTAAGGTCGATAATTTTTGCGTTTATTTGTGTAAAAAAAATGGAAATTTGGCAAAAATTTTGAAAATTTTGTAATTTTCAAATTTTTAATTTTTATTCTGTTAAACCAGAGAGTTATGTGACACAAAATAGTTAATAAATAACATTTCCCACATGTCTACTTTACATCAGCACAATTTTGGGAACAACATTTTTTTTGTTAGGAAGTTATAAGGGTTAAAATTTGACCAGCAATTTCTCATTTTCACAGCAAAATTTACAAAACCATTTTTTTTAGGGACCACCTCACATTTGAAGTCACTTTGAGGGGTCTATATGGCAGAAAATACCCAAAAGTGACACCATAATAAAACCTGCACCCCTCAAGATACTCAAAACTACATTCAAGAAGATTATTAACCCTTCAGGTGCTTCACAGGAACTAAAGCAACGTGGAAGGAAAAAATTGACATTTTATTTTTCCAACAAAAATTTTCTTTTAGCATCAATTTTTTCATTTTCACATGGGCAACAGTATAAAATGGATCCTAAAATTTGTTGGGCAGTTTCTCCTGAGTACACAGATACCTCATATGTGGTCATAAACCACTGTTTGGGCGCACGGCAGGGCTCAGAAGGGAAGGAGCACCATTTGACTTTTTGAATGGAAAATATGCTGGAATATTTAGCGGTTGCCATGTCGCATTTGGAGAGTCCCTGTGTGCCTAAACATTGGAGCTCCCCCACAAGTGACCCAATTTTGGAAACTAGACCCCCTAAGGAACTTATCTAGATACATAGTGAGCACTTTGAACCCCCAGGTGCTTCACAAATTGATCCGTAAAAAAAAGAAAGTACTTTTTTTTCACAAAAATTTTTTTTTAGCCTCAGTTTTTTCATTTTCACATGGGCAACAGTATAAATTAGATCCTAAAATTTGTTGGGCAATTTCTCCTGAGTACACAGATACCTCATATGTGGTCATAAACCACTGTTTGGGCGCACGGCAGGGCTCAGAAGGGAAGGAGCGCCATTTGACTTTTTGAATGGAAAATTAGCTCCAATCGTTAGCGGACACCATGTCGTGTTTGGAGAGCCCCTGTGTGCCTAAAGTTTAGAGGTCCCCCACAAATGACCCCATTTTGGAAACTAGACCCCCTAAGGAACTTATCTAGATGCAAAGTGAGCACTTTGAACCCCCAGGTGCTTCACAGAAGTTTATAATGCAGAGCCGTGAAAATAAAAAATCTTTTTTTTTTCTCAAAAAAAGATTTTTTAGCCCACTATTTTTTATTTTCACAATGGTTACAGGAGAAATTGGACCACAAAAGTTGTTGTACAGTTTGTCCTGAGTACACTGGTACCCCATATGTGGGGGGGAACCACTGTTCGGGCACACGTTGGGGCTCGGAAGGGAAGTAGTAACGTTTTGAAATGCCGACTTTGATGGAATGGTCTGCGGGCGTCATGTTAGGTTTGCAGAGCCCCTGATGTGCCTAAACAGTAGAAACTCCCCACAAGTGACCCCATTTTGGAAACTAGACCCCGCAAAGAACTTATCTAGATGTGTGGTGAGCACTTTGAACCCCCAAGGGCTACACAGCAGTTTATAACGCCCGGGCATGAAAATAAAAAATCATATTTCTTCCATAATCAGGATCTTTTAGTCTCCAATTTTTTTATTTTCCCAAGGGTAACAGGAGAAATTAGACCCCAAAAGTTGTTGTCCAATTTGTCCTGAGTACGCTGATACCCCATATGTGGGAGAAAACTACAGTATGGGCAAACGTCGGGGCTCGGAAGGGAAGTAGTGACGTTTTGAAATGCCCACTTGATGGAATGGTCTGCGGGCGTCATGTTACGTTTGCAGAGCCCCTGATGTGCCTAAACTGTAGAAACTCCCCACAAGTGACCCCATTTTGGAAACTAGACCCCGCAAATAACTTATCTAGATGTGTAGTGAGCACTTTGAACCTCCAAGGGCTACACAGAAGTTTATAACGCCCGGGCATGAAAATAAAAAAATCATATTTTTTCCACAAACATGATCTTTAGTCTCCAATTTTTTTATTTTCCCAATGTTAACAGGAGAAATTAGACCCCCAAAGTTGTTGTGCAATTTTTCCAGAGTACTCTGATACCCCATATGTGGGGGTAAACCACTGTTTGGGCATACGTCGGGGCTTGGAATAAAGGGAGCACTGTTTGACTTTTTGAACGCAAAATTTGCAGGAATCAATGGTGGCGCCATGTCGCGTATGGAGACCCCCTGATGTGCCTAAATAGTGGAAACCCCTCAATTCTAACTCCAACCCTAACCCCAACACACCCCTAACCCCAACCCTAACCCCTACACACCCCTAACCCTAATACAAACCATAACCCTAACCCCAACACACCCCTAACCCTAATCCCAACTCTAACCCCAAAACACCCCTAACACTTATCCTAACTCTAACCCTAACCACAAACCTAACCCTAATCCCAACCCTAACCCTAATCCCAACCCTAACCCAAATTCCAACCCTAACCCAAATTCTAACCGTAACCCAAATTCTAACCCTAACCCTAAGGCTGGGTTCATATTGCGTTTTACCAGCCCATTCAACACGTAGCGTTGACCGACTGGTAATGGTATAGCATAACGCCTATCGCGTTATGCTATACCCGCTAGCGCAGATGAATCATCAGATGATTCATCTGTGCTAGCGGTGACTGAGCCCAGACGCTGCAGCCCGTGTCCGAGGCTCCGTCACTGAATGATAGCACGTCGCGAATGCATGCCGCTTTACGGCATGCGTTGCGATGCGCACACAAATGGGGTGAATGGCAGCGTTAACGGACTGCCATAATGCAATATGAACCCAGCCTAACCCTGAGGCCCCGTGCACACGTTGTGGATTCACTTGCGGATTTTTCTAAAATCCGCAGGTAAAATGACCTGCCTTTTGCCTGCGAATTTAGCGCGGATTTGCTGCGGTTTTTCCCTGCGGTTTTACAACTATAATGGAATAGGTGTAAAACCGCTGCGGAATCCGCACAAAGAATTGACATGCTGTGGATTTAAAACCGCAGCAAATCCGCGCTGAAAAATCCGCAGCATGTGAATAGCGGTTTTTTTTTTACCATTTATTTGCATTGTACTGTATATGGTTTCTGGATCTGCTGTGGATCCGCAGCGCCAAATCCGCTGCGGATCCGCAGCAAAATCAGCAGCGAAATCTGCTGCGGATCAGCAGCGAAATCAGCTGCGGATCAGCAGCAAAATCAGCTGCGGATCAGCAGCTAAATCAGCTGCGGATCAGCAGTGAAATCCGCTGCGGATCAGCAGCAAAATCAGCTGCAGATCAGCAGCTAAATCAGCTGCGGATCAGCAGTGAAATCCGCTGCGGATCCGCAGCAAAATCCACTGCGGATCAGAGG
This sequence comes from Oophaga sylvatica, assembly GCA_033576555.1. Taxonomy (NCBI): domain Eukaryota; kingdom Metazoa; phylum Chordata; class Amphibia; order Anura; family Dendrobatidae; genus Oophaga; species Oophaga sylvatica. The sequence goes on from JARQOD010000003.1 coordinate 52,856,684, forward strand.
CAAAATCCGCTGCGGATCAGCAGGGAAATCCGCTATGGATCACCAGCGAAATCAGCTGCGGATCAGCAGCGAAATCCGCTGCGGATACGCAACAAAATCCGCTGCGGATCCCCAGCAAAATCCACTGCGGATCAGCAGCGAAATCCGCTGCGGATCCCCAGCGAAATCCGCTGCGGATAAAGAATTTTTTTTTTTTTCCTTTTAGGCCCTGTCCACACGTTGCGGATTTCGCTGCTGATCCACAGAGGATTTCGCTGCGTATCCGCAGCGGATTTCGCTGCGGATACGCAGCGAAATCCACAACGTGTGGACAGGGCCTAAAAGGAAAAAAAATTAAAATTCTTTATTTTATTTTTTTTTTCCCTACCTATCACAGGGGGGCGTTCATTTACTTTTATTTTGATCACTGAGAGAGTTTATCACAGTGATCAAAATAAATTGTACTTTGAAAGGCGCACTGCGCATGCGCCGGCCGGCGGGCGCACTGCGCATGCGCCCGCCATTTTCCAAGATGGCGGCGCCCATGAAGAGTCCCGGGCGGACGCCAGGATGGATCGAGGCCGCAGAAGACCGGAGGAGGTCAGGACAGGCATGGGGGGTGATCGGAGGGCGGGGGGAGCGGAGCACACCGGAGGGGAGAGGATCGGAGCGGCCAACAGATGATAGTAACGGCGGTGACCGTTCGCCGCCATGAATCGGCGGCGGCCGATCACCCCCGTTACTCGGTGTGGGGAGGATGGGAACACAGTGTCCAGCCATGGCCGATGCTATTGCAGCATCGGCCATGGCTGGATTGTAATATTTCACCACTTTTTTCAGTGGTGAAATATTACTAATCGCTCTGATTGGCTGTTTCACTTTTAACAGCCAATCAGAGCGATCGTAACCACGTGGGGGTTAAGCCACCCCCACTGTGGTGATTCGCAAGGGGTCCTGTACCTGCGGGTCGGGTGACCTTTCAGTGATTCCGGTCACCCGACCCGCAGGAACATGATTTATAGCATGACGCCTACGTTGGCGTCATGGGTCGGGATGGCACAGGTTTTCATGACGCCAACGTAGGCGTCATGGGTTGGGAAGGGGTTAACCCTAGGATGGTAAGTGACAAAGAAATTAAACCTAGCAAAAAATAAAGACCACCTAGCTTGTCTCTAAGAAAGACATTTTGCAGATTCCAAATACAAGTTTTTAAGGTCGATAATTACCATGACAGATTGAGTTGTGCCCTCCAGAAAATGACGCCACTCTTCAAAGGCTAACTTAATAAACAAATGTTCTCTATTACCAATGTCATCATTTCTGTCAGCTGCGGATAGTTTCTTTGAAAAGAATCATGCACAGGCGCCACTTACAAGGAGACAATCCCTGTGATAAAACAGCCCCAACTCCCCCTAACGCATATACTTCCAAAATAAACGGCTTTGAAACATCGTGTTGAATGAGTACTAAATGCCTGGCTGGCAAGGTCAGACCAATTAGAGAAATCGTATACTTTTTGGTCATGGCCGTGAGTGATTTGACAATAGACAAAAAATTCTGGATAAACGTTTGGTAATAATTAGCAAATTCCAGAAAGCATTGTAAGCATTTAGATTTTCTGGAGGATCCCATTTCAGTACTGCACGGACCATCTCAAGGTCCATCCAGAATCCAGCAGCTGACATCAGATATACTAAGAATTGCACCTCCTGAGCAGCGAACAAACACTTCTCAAGCTTAGCATAGCTTATTATCCCATAATATCTGAAGTACCTGCCTGATAGGTCCCTAAAACGGGTGAGGAAAATAAAATGTCATTGAGGTATACCATGACAAATTTGCCCACCAGATGACAAAAAATATACCGTATTTTTTGGACTATAAGACGCACCGGACTATAAGACGCACCCAGGTTTTAGAGGTGGAATATAGGGAAAAATATGTTTGAAGCAAAAAATGTGGTAAAATATTTAATAACATAAATAACATTAGTATGTGGTGTTATTAAATATAATAGTATGTTATTATGTTGGAAGCTGCGGGTAGAAGATGGTGCTGCGGGATCAGTGTGGTGTCTGTAAAGTACTATGTGAAGACGCTGGAGGGTGAGTATAAGGCCGGGGTCACACATGCGAGAAACTCGCACGAGTCTCTCGCATGAACACCCGACACTCAGACCGGAGCGTGCGGCTGTATAGAATTACATGCAGCCGCACGCTCCGGTCCGAGTGCCGGCGGCAGTGCCGGGTGTTCATGCGAGAGAATCGTGCGAGTTTCTCGCATGTGTGACTCCGGCCTAAGAATAGGGGCATAGGGCTTATATTTAAAGCCACACTCCAGCACTGAAAAATAACACTGGAGTGCTGCTTTAAGATCCCATGGGAGAACTATAACTCTCAGCATATCCTGCAGATCCTATGGCATGCTGGGAGTTCTAATCCACAGGATGGCAGAGTGCTTTTTTATGTGCTGTCATTACTAACCTTTTAATTAATTCTCTGTTGTACAGTGTGTCTGCAGGACCTGTGATGACATCATGAAGAGGCAGGGCTTTGTGTGGTCATGTGATGCTCCAGCCCGCCCTCTTCATGACCTCATCACAGGTCCTCCACAGGAGCATTCAGCCCCCAGGCTGTGCTGTCAGGTATGCGGGGAGGGGATCCCCGGTGGCACTCTGCTCCTGCCTCCTGCCGCCCCCTCCTCCAAAGGACACAGATCTCCAGGGGTGGGATTCAAATTTATAACAACAGGTTCTGTACTTGTAGGAAAACCACACCCATTTTTTAAGCCACACCCATTTACAAGCACCTTTTCCTCAAACATATACAAGTAGGGGCACAGTCAAACAGTTGAAATAAAATAAATTGGAATGAGATCAGAACAGAAGCGGATACGGAGACAGACAGAGGCACAGGGGGATACGGAGACAGACAGGCACAGGAGATACGGAGGCAGACAGGCACAGGAGGATACGGAGACAGACAGAGGCACAGGAGGATACGGAGACAGACAGGCACAGGAGGATACGGAGGCAGACAGAGGCACAGGAGGATACGGAGGCAGACAGAGGCACAGGAGGATACGGAGGCAGACAGAGGCACAGGAGGATACGGAGGCAGACAGGCACAGGAGGATACGGAGACAGACAGAGGCACAGGAGGATACGGAGACAGACAGAGGCACAGGAGGATACGGAGACAGACAGAGGCACAGGAGGATACGGAGCAGACAGGCACAGGAGGATACGGAGCAGACAGGCACAGGAGGATACGGAGACAGACAGGCACAGGAGGATACGGAGACAGACAGAGGCACAGGAGGATACGGAGACAGACAGAGGCACAGGAGGATACGGAGACAGACAGAGGCACAGGAGGATACGGAGACAGACAGAGGCACAGGAGGATACGGAGACAGACAGAGGCACAGGAGGATACGGAGACAGACAGAGGCACAGGAGGATACGGAGACAGACAGAGGCACAGGAGGATACGGAGACAGACCAGATGGCAACAGGAGGATACGGAGGCAGACAGAGGCACATGAGGATACGGAGACAGACAGAGGCACATGAGGATACGGAGACAGACAGAGGCACAGGAGGATACGGAGACAGACAGAGGCACAGGAGGATACGGAGACAGACAGAGGCACAGGAGGATACGGAGACAGACAGAGGCACAGGAGGATACGGAGACAGACAGAGGCACAGGAGGATACGGAGACAGACAGAGGCACAGGAGGATACGGAGGCAGACAGGCACAGGAGGATACGGAGGCAGACAGAGGCACAGGAGGATACGGAGGCAGACAGAGGCACAGGAGGATACGGAGACAGACAGAGGCACAGGAGGATACGGAGACAGACAGAGGCACATGAGGATACGGAGACAGACAGAGGCACAGGAGGATACGGAGGCAGACAGAGGCACAGGAGGATACGGAGACAGACAGAGGCACAGGAGGATACGGAGGCAGACAGAGGCACAGGAGGATACGGAGGCAGACAGGCACAGGAGGATACGGAGGCAGACAGGCACAGGAGGATACGGAGGCAGACAGAGGCACAGGAGGATACGGAGGCAGACAGAGGCACAGGAGGATACGGAGACAGACAGAGGCACAGGAGGATACGGAGACAGACAGAAGCACAGGAGGATACGGAGACAGACAGAGGCACAGGAGGATACGGAGACAGACAGAGGCACAGGAGGATACGGAGGCAGATACACATTATATAGACACACACACACATATTATATAGACACAGACACAGATCTCTGGGGCCGTCACACGGTCGGAGACATATCACTATACTGACACATTGCAACCCCCGTGTCGTGCGCACGTCCAGCTCAGCTACATCTCACAGCTTGCACCGCACACAGCCCGCCACATCTCTCCCGGTGCAGGTCTCGGTCTCACCTCCCGCATCCGCCGGACGGGTGGAGCGGTGATGCGGTCAGAGATCAACAGGGGCTGGCTGGCAAATTTTAGCCTGGGGGGCAAGCACACAGCAGTGGCCCATGAGTAGCGGCACATAGGTTAAAAAGGTGGTCCGATCCTAAGCTACAAGTCTAAAGTCACTGTATGTGAATACTCACATCATGTGCGCTGTGAGGATTCTGTGGTGCTGCTGGTGGGAGCGGGCAGTTATGTGATCAGGTATGTGATATGTATATTCCCGGCCACATTACAACTAGACTGTTTCTGGCCTTGCTGAATACAGGTGTAATAAGTGAGGCCGAGCAAAGGCTAGTTGTCATATATGCAAATCACATACCTGAAGTCACACACCCGCTGAATCACCACAGCACTGCGAGTCTGCGAGCAATGTGAGGATTCACGAGTCTGCAGTCACAGAGTGACTTGTAACTTAAAACTGGACAACCCCTTTAACATGTTTACCTCCGGCTGCTTCATAGGCTATATTCCTACTACTGTATTTCCTGTCTGAGAGCTGCTCAGTGAAAAACCTGACAGTACTCGGATCAGCTCAGATGAGCGTTTCTATTGATCAGACAAATCACATATTTTGCTCATGTATTATTTTTTACACTGGATACACATTTTCAGATATCTAATAAAGCTAAGTATGTTATGCTTCTCATCATTACCTAGGAATTTTTTTTTTTACAAAGCCCTATACTATACACACCTTGACCTGCCTACAGAACCTCAGATATCACTTATGGAACCATATAATTTTTAGTTTTAATATAGCCATGAAGCACATTATGGTTTGCTACATGTGTACATGATCAGAACCAGTAGTAGAATGAAGTGACAGAATCATCAGTAGATAAATGCAGGGACAGAACCACCATCAGTAGATGAATGCAGGGACAGAACCACCATCAGTAGATGAATGCAGCAATAGAACCACCATCAGTAGATGAACGTAGGAACAGAGCCACCATCAGTAGATGAATGCAGGGTCAGAACCACCATCAGTAGATAAATGCAGCAATAGAACCACCATCAGTAGATGAATGCAGCAATAGAACCACCATCAGTAGATGAATGCAGCAATAGAACCACCATCAGTAGATGAATGCAGGGACAGAACCACCATCAGTAGATGAATGCAGCAATAGAACCACCATCAGTAGATGAATGCAGGGACAGAACCACCATCAGTAGATGAATGCAGCAATAGAACCACCATCAGTAGATGAATGCAGGGCCAGAATCACCATCAGTAGATGAATGCAGCAATAGAACCACCATCAGTAGATGAATGCAGGGACAGAACCACCATCAGTAGATGAATGCAGCAATAGAACCACCATCAGTAGATGAATGCAGGGACAGAACCACCATCAGTAGATGAATGCAGCAACAGAACCGCCATCAGTAGATGAATGCAGCTGTAAGCTTCTGTGTACATGTTCCTGAAACTCAGTTTGTTCGTCAGCCATTTTACTTTCTGTCTTGCTGCAGCTATCTTGCCCTCAGTCAAAATGGAGTTTCCAGCTTGCATGTTCCCGCCCTGATTCTCTCCTTTTGCTTCTTAAGCAGCCACAGCTGAGCAATCAGTGCTTCAGAATCTAGCCTGCAGTGAACCTGTGACCTGACTCCTAAAGCCTTGGACCTTGTACTCCAGCTATTCCTACTGAGGAACTCTGAAGCACTTGTGGACTCTGAACCCTGCTCTTTGAAAGACCCACGTTTGCATGGACTTACGGTAACAGAGAAGAAGATCCTGAACCTGTTGTGGAGAGTGATTGCTGAGCTTAGATTACTCTGGCCTGCTGTGTCTCCTGCTTCTGTGTCTGCAAACTGTGTGACTATTTTTGCCAACTTGTATGAAGTAATACAAGACTTTCTATATCAAACCTGTGTCTCATGTATTTTCATCGCACCCAAGCACAAGACGCTATATGAACTGTACCACATACATTACAAGATTCTGAAGCCAAAACGTTAGTGTCTGCTGGGTCTGGAAAGGCTGTGTCTGCTGTAACTGTGGATATCGGATGTCCGGTTGTACTTTCTGTGATGACAGTGGTTGTGACTTCTCACAACCATTCCAAGTGAGCAATTCCCTTAAGTGTTTTTTTTTCTGCAGTGTTACCACAGGTAAACACTATTGTTTTTTTTTTTTTTTTTTTTTCTCTTCTCTTTCTTGTCTGCTGTAACTGTGGATATCAGATGTCTGGGTGAACTTTCTGTGATGATAGTGGTTGTGACTTCTCACAACCATTCCAGGTGAGCAGTTCCCTTAATTTTTTTTTTTCTCTCTGCAGTGTTTCCACAGGTAAACACTATTGTTTTTTTTTTTTTCTCCTCTCCTCTTCTTCCAGTACTCCTGTCTTAAAAGATCTGGAAAATGGAGGCCCGCATAAAGGAACTTTGCGGAGTGACTGATAATATCCTTGCAGATTTGCAGAATATAAAGACCCGTTTTTCAAGCCTACAGGACCTCACTAATCACAATTTGCAAGTGTTTGGACAGACTGCTCAGGATTTGCGAGCCAGGATTGAGGTTCTAGAAGAGCGAGTCCAGGCTCCTGCCATAGCCCCGAGTTCTGGGATTCCCAAGTTGCCCCCTTTTCGTTTTGGCGGTGAACGTGAGAAATTCAGGGGATTTATTAATCAATGCAATCTTTTTTTTTCTGCACATGCTTCACAATTTCCCACTGAACGATCTAAGGTGCTTACTATAATTATGTTGCTTACCAACAAGGCTTTGATGTGGGCAAACCCTCTGATTGAGACTGAGGATGATTGTTTGAATCACCTTGATGCTTTTATTTCAGCCATGGGGCAGGTGTTTGATGACCCCAATCGAGGTGCAACAGCTGAAGCAGCCATGTTAGCTTTGCGCCAAGGTAAGCACTCGGTAGCTGAATATGCCTTGGAGTTCAGGAGATGGGCCCTTGATACCACCTGGGACAGTTCCGCCAAAAAATCTATTTTTCGAAAGGGGTTATCTCCACTGATTAAGGATGAACTTGCTCGTGCCGACCCTCCCACTGCGTTAGGTGACTTTATTAACTACTGCATCCGTATTGATACTCGTCTGACTGAACGCAGGCAAGAGAGATGGTTCGAAAGCAATCGCACTAACCTTTTCCTACCTTCCTCTCCAGTTAAGGAACCTTTGAGTAGGATTACACGGGAACCTGAACCCATGCAGGTAGACTCTTTACAACGACGGGTTAGTGATGCACGCAAGGAACATCGTTTTAAGGAGAATCTATGTTTCTATTGTGGTAAGTCAGGGCACTTCATTATAAACTGCCCCAGCCGTTCTCGTAAGACTACTGCAGCACTCATTCATTGGAGTGTTGCGAGAGGGGATCTGTCAGGTCCGAGCCTCAGGCTCCAGAGAGATCTGCAGCAACAGATCTTGATTTCTCGGACTTAAACTCCGTTACCTCTGAGGACGTTGACTGTGTAAACGCTGCCATTTTTCAAGTTTCCTCAGCGGTGTCCCAGCTGAGTTGTAAGAAAAACAATTCTCATTGCTTTCTTTCCATCATACTCTGGGTTGACTCAGCTTGGGTGTCTAGCTCTGCTATGATCGACTCAGGGGCAAGTGGAAATTTTATGGATGTCTCCTTTGCTCTGAAACAGGGGATACGTTCAGTGAAGAAGGCTACTCCAGTACAGATGGAAACTGTGGATGGCTCCCTGCTGGCCTCTGGACCAGTGGATCAGGAAACAGAGCCTTTGAGGGTTCTTATGGGTAAAGATCATCAAGAGAAACTGTCCTTTATGCTTATCTCTTCTCCCCACTTTCCCATTTTTCTAGGGCTACCATGGCTGCAGGCTCAGAATCCTACCATTAACTGGGAGACCAAGGAATTACACTTTCCAGAGAAACAGATGAGTCCAAAAGTTTCAGCTTGCTCTGTTCCTAAAGGAACCATGTCAGTCCCTGAACTACCAGCTGTATACCAGGACTATGTGGATTTATGTGACAAGAAGAACGCTGACCAGCTTCCTCCTCACCGTCCATATGATTGTCCAATTGAATTATTGCCTGGAGCGGAGATACCTTTTGGTAAGATCTACCCCCTGGCGGGGCCCGAGCTAAAGGCTTTAAAGGATTACATAGATGAAAATCTAGCCAAGGGCTTCATACGCCCCTCTTCATCTCCTGCAGGTGCACCCATCTTCTTTGTAAAGAAGAAAGATGGATCTCTGAGACCATGCGTAGACTATAGGGAACTCAATAAGGTTACTATTAGAAACCGTTATCCATTGCCTTTAATCCCTGAGTTATTGGAGAGAGTGCGACATGCCAAAATTTTCTCTAAACTAGATCTTCGTGGGGCCTATAACTTAGTCCGTATTAGACCTGGGGATGAATGGAAGACTGCATTCAGGTCACGCTATGGACACTTTGAATATCTAGTTATGCCTTTTGGTCTGAGTACCGCCCCAGCCACTTTCCAACACTTGGTGAATGACATCTTCAGGGATCTCCTAGATACATTCGTGGTAATTTATTTGGATGATATTCTAATTTTTTCTAACTCCACAGAGGAACATCATGGACATGTGAGAATGGTCTTGGAACGTCTAAGACAAAATCATCTTTACATCAAACTTGAAAAGTGTGAATTCCATAGGACCGAAATTCAATTTCTGGGGTATGTACTGTCTACACAAGGAATTAGTATGGATGGAAGCAAAACCCAAGCCATCAAGGATTGGCCAAGTCCTAGAAATGTGAAGGAGGTACAGCGCTTCATCGGGTTTGCCAACTTCTATAGACGTTTCATTAGAAATTTCTCTGAGGTAGTGTCACCTATCACCCAACTTACCCGGAAAGAGTCTAGGTTCTCCTGGACTCCCCAAGCCCAGGAAGCATTTTCCCGTCTAAAAGATAAATTTACCACTGCACCTATCCTAGTACATCCCAACCCCGAGCTTGCCTTCATAATAGAGGTGGATGCTTCAGACTGTGCCGTTGGAGCTATACTCTCTCAGAGAACAGGTGAGAAGAATGTCTTGCATCCCTGTGCCTTCTTTTCCCAGCAGTTGTCTTCGGCTGAGAGGAACTACGATGTGGGCAATAGAGAGTTGTTGGCCATTATTGCCGCCTTCAAAGAATGGAGACACCTTCTTCAGGGAGCTGCACAGCAAATAGTCGTCCTGACAGACCATCGTAACCTTGAGTTTATCAGGTCGGCTAAGTGCCTGACTCCTCGCCAGGCTCGCTGGAATCTTTTCTTAAACCAATTTAATTTTATCATTTCTTATAGACCAGGATTGCGCAATGGAAAGGCTGATGCACTCTCTAGGATTTACTCAGCAGAGACACGTCCAATTACTCCTCCTAAGACTATTCTTCCTGACTCTAGATTCCTAGGAGTAATTCATAATCAAGACCTACTTAAGGACATCAAGGAAGCATACCATGCGGATTCCTTTTTGGCACAACCCCCAAGGGACGTAAGTCTTGTCTTTAAGAATGGTGTGTGGATTCAGGGACAACGCCTGTATATTCCTGAAACAGTCAGATTGAGAGTATTGCAACTCATTCACGATTCCAAGATAGCTGGGCATAGAGGAATTCTAAAGACACAGGAATTTCTCTCTCGTTTCTTTTGGTGGCCCACTTGCAGGAAGGATGTTTTAAACTATGTCACTTCATGTGAAGTCTGTGCAAGATGCAAAACACCTCGCTCCTCACCAACTGGTCTGTTACAGCCTCTTCCCACCCCGTCCCGCCCGTGGGGATCCATTTCTATGGACTTCATTGTGGAGTTACCAACCTCTCAAGGGAAGAACACCATTCTAGTGGTGGTTGACCGTCTAACAAAGGCAGCTCATTTTATCCCTTGTGTCGGCTTACCCACTGCAAAACAGACATCAGATTTGATGATTAAAGATGTGTTTCGCTTACATGGAGTACCGGATGAGGTTATTTCGGATCGAGGGGTGCAATTCACTTCTAGGTTTTGGCAAAATTTCTGTGCAGCATTGGACATTAAAGTAAACCTTTCTTCTGCTTTTCATCCTCAGACTAATGGACAGACCGAACGAACCAATCAAACCCTGGAGCAGTATCTCCGCTGCTTTATCTGCCACCTACAGGATGATTGGGTGGATCTACTTCCATTAGCTGAGTTCTCGTATAACAACTCTCAGAGTGCCTCCACTAAGCAGTCTCCTTTTTACTCTAATCTAGGTTATCATCCTAACATTCTACCACGATTTCCCATAGAAACGCCTTTACCAGCAGTGGCTGAAAGAATCACGTCTTTACAGAAGAATATGGATCTTCTAAAGGAGAATCTGGAATCGGCTCAGGAAAGGTACAAGAAAGCAGCAGATAAATTTCGTAAACCTGCACCAGCTTTCAAGGTAGGAGACTTGGTCTGGCTGTCAACCAGAAATCTTAAGTTAAGGATTCCATCGTCTAAGTTGGGACATAAGTACATTGGACCCTATAAAATCAGTAAAATTATAAGTGCCGTTGCTTGTCGTCTTCAACTGCCCAGAACTATGAGAATTCACCCTGTCTTTCATGTATCCCTACTAAAGGCTGCGACACCCAATACGTTTCCTGGACGTTCTTCTCCTTGCCCTGACCCAGTGCTAGTCGATGGTCAGGAAGAATTTGTGGTGGAAAGGATTTTAGATTCCAGGTTGTATAGAAATCAGTTACAATATCTGATTAAATGGCAGGGCTACCCAGTGGAGGACAACTCATGGGAACCAGTCAATAACGTTAATGCTCCTCGCTTGCTCCGTCAGTTTCATCAGAGGTACCCACACAAGCCTGGCCTGAGGTCATCCGGAGGTTGTCCCTAAGGGGGGAGTAATGTAAGCTTCTGTGTACATGTTCCTGAAACTCAGTTTGTTCGTCAGCCATTTTACTTTCTGTCTTGCTGCAGCTATCTTGCCCTCAGTCAAAATGGAGTTTCCAGCTAGCATGTTCCCGCCCTGATTCTCTCCTTTTGCTTCTTAAGCAGCCACAGCTGAGCAATCAGTGCTTCAGAATCTAGCCTGCAGTGAACCTGTGACCTGACTCCTAAAGCCTTGGACCTTGTACTCCAGCTATTCCTACTGAGGAACTCTGAAGCACTTGTGGACTCTTAACCCTGCTCTTTGAAAGACCCACGTTTGCATGGACTTACGGTAACAGAGAAGAAGATCCTGAACCTGTTGTGGAGAGTGATTGCTGAGCTTAGATTACTCTGGCCTGCTGTGTCTCCTGCTTCTGTGTCTGCAAACTGTGTGACTATTTTTGCCAACTTGTATGAAGTAATACAAGACTTTCTATATCAAACCTGTGTCTCATGTATTTTCATCGCACCCAAGCACAAGACGCTATATGAACTGTACCACATACATTACAGCAGCAATGTAACCACCATCAGTAGATAAATGCAGGGCCAGAACCACCATCAGTAGATGAATGCAGCAATGTATCCACCATCAGTAGATGAATGCAGCAACAGAACCACCATCAGTAGATGAATGCAGACAGACCACCATCAAGATGATGCAGCACAGACCACCATCAGTAGATTAATGCAGGGACAGAACCCCCATCAGTAGATGAACGCAGGGTCAGAGCCACCGTCAGTAGATGAACGCAGCAACAGAACCCCCATCAGTAGATAAATGCTGGGACAGAACCCCCATCAGTAGATGAACGCAGGGTCAGAGCCACCGTCAGTAGATGAACGCAGCAACAGAACCCCCATCAGTAGATAAATGCTGGGACAGAACCCCCATCAGTAGATGAACGCAGGGTCAGAACCACCGTCAGTAGGATGAATGCAGCAACAGAACCACCATCAGTAGATAAATGCAGTAACAGAACCCCCATCAGTAGATGAATGCAGCAACAGAACCACCATCAGTAGATGAATGCAGCAACAGAACCACCATCATAGAATCAGCAACAGAACCACCATCAGTAGATAAATGCAGCAACAGAACCACCATCAGTAGATAAATGCAGTAACAGAACCCCCATCAGTAGATGAATGCAGCAACAGAACCACCATCAGTAGATGAATGCAGCAACAGAACCACCATCAGTAGATGAATGCAGCAACAGAACCACCATCAGTAGATAAATGCAGTAACAGAACCCCCATCAGTAGATGAATGCAGCAACAGAACCACCATCAGTAGATGAATGCAGCAACAGAACCACCATCAGTAGATAAATGCAGTAACAGAACCCAGGGCCGGCTCCAGGTTTTTATGGACCCGGGCGAAAGAGTCTCAGTGGGCCCCTTTAACAGACCACGATTCATGATGCACAGATACTGCAGAGAAATATGGGTATAGTACAATGCCAAACACTTCTCTTCTTCCATTACATGAGAGACATCTATTGTAAATTGTACAATAGCTCAGAAACCCCCAAATCCTCACAGCGCACAGTACAGACTGGACAGTACAGTCCTCCATACAGTATTATGGGCACCACATAGTCCTCCATACAGTATTATAGGCCAAATATAATGCTCCATAAAGAATATTGGACCCCAAATAATGCTCCATACAGGATACTGGTCCCCATATAATGCTCCATACAAAATATGGAGCTTTCCTCTGCTGCGTTCTGCGCTGTTACGGCTCAGGAAAGGGCGCTGTTGAAAGACTCCCCATCATCATCATCGCCTCCCCATCATCATCGCCTCCCCATCATCATCGCTTCCCCATCATCATCATCGCCTCCCCATCATCTTCGCCTTCCCATCATTATCATCATTGCCTCCGGACCCCGGCTCCTCACCACCATCACTGTCTCCCCCCCACCACCATCACACATACAGCACCGCAGCACACACAGACAGCACCGCAGCACACACACACACACACACTGATACACACACACACATCTCACATGTCCGGCGTCTGCGCGCTCTCTGCCACAGCCGGCCGCTGAATGATGACGTCATTCAGCGGCGCTGCTGTGAGAGGTAGCGCCGTCGCCCTGCAGGCGCCCCCTGGAGCCCGGAGCAGCGGAGGCACGGGGAGAGGTAAGTATTGCGCTGGCTGCATCGGGGCCCTGAGCAAGCGGGGGGGCCCAGTGGCGGCGCTGGTACCGCTCTCGGGCTAACGGGTGCCGGGGTGCCCGACGGCGAGTGGGCCCCCCCGCCTACTCAGGTCCCCGGCACTTGCCCAGGTATGCCGGGTGCTGACGCCGGCCCTGACAGAACCCCCCATCAGTAGATGAATGCAGCAACAGAACCACCATCAGTAGATGAATGCAGCAACAGAACCACCATCAGATGAATGCAGCACAGAACCACATCAGTAGATGAATGCAGCTACAGAACCACCATCAGTAGATTAATGCAGCAACAGAACACCATCAGTAGATTAATGCAGCAACAGAATCACCATCAGTAGATGAAGCAGCAACAGAACCACCATCAGTAGATGAACGCAGCAACAGAACCACCATAAGTAGATGAACGCAGCAACAGAACCACCATCAGTAGATGAACGCAGCGACAGAACCACCATCAGTAGATGAATGCAGCGACAGAACCACCATCAGTAGATGAACGCAGGGACAGAACCACCATCAGTAGATGAACGCAGCGACAGAACCACCGTCAGTAGATGAATGCAGGGTCAGAACCACAGTCAGTAGATGAACGCAGGTCAGAACCACCGTCAGTAGATGAACGCAGGGTCAGAACCACCGTCAGTAGATGAACGCAGGGTCAGAACCACCGTCAGTAGATGAATGCAGGGTCAGAACCACCGTCAGTAGATGAATGCAGGGTCAGAACCACCGTCAGTAGATGAACACAGGGTCAGAACCACCGTCAGTAGATGAACGCAGGGTCAAAACCACCGTCAGTAGATGAATGCAGGGTCAGAACCACCATCAGTAGATGAACGCAGGGTCAGAACCACAGTCAGTAGATGAACGCAGGGTAAGAACCACTGTCAGTAGATGAACGCAGGGTCAGAACCACCATCAGTAGATGAACGCAGAGTCAGAACCACCGTCAGATGAACGCAGGGTCAGAACCACCGTCAGTAGATGAACACGGTCAGAACCACCGTCAGTAGATGAACGCAGGGTCAGAACCACCGTCAGTAGATGAACGCAGGGTCAGAACCACCATCAGTAGATGAACGCAGGGTCAGAACCACAGTCAGTAGATGAACGCAGGGTAAGAACCACTGTCAGTAGATGAACGCAGGGTCAGAACCACCATCAGTAGATGAACGCAGGGTCAGAACCACCGTCAGATGAATGCAGGGTCAGAACCACCATCAGTAGATGAACGCAGGGACAAAACCCCCATCTGTAGATGAACACAGGCACAGAACCACCGACAAGTAGATAAATGCAGCGCCAGAACCACCATCAGTAGATGAATGCAGGGACAGAACCACCATCAGTAGATGAATGCAGGGACAGAACCACTATCAGTAGATAAACGAAGGGTCAGAACCACCATCAGTAGATGAACGCAGGGTAAGAACCACTGTCAGTAGATGAACGCAGGACCTGAACCACCGTCAGTAGATGAACGTAGCACCACGCTTATTACAGTGGTCAATTTCAGTGTTAGATCAGCCCCATGATACACTTGTATGACGTGAACATGTACCTCCCAGTATGTCCTTAACTATGGTAAGGAGATACTGGGAGTTGTTGTTACCTTCATCATCAGACTGTGGACCAAACAGCAACCACACTACTTATGAGATGTAGTCAGTATTACAAAGATTTACATCCTGGTACCTTAGAGATGACATCACTCTTGATTTGAGTCATTCTGTCCCTTTTGTCTTCATGTAGTGCAGGCGCCATGATGAGATTTCATGCCCACAGCTAGTATCTGCAAACTTCCCTCTTTTCCATCTTCAGCAGCATTTCCTGACACGGTGCCCTTAAAAATAAAAAGTATCATTATACTGCCAACAAAATATAAATATCTACCATGCTGTGTCCCTGACTAAATAATTACCCCTGAATGTGCTTCCTGCACAAAAAAATCCCACCTGTCTCTCTCCATAATATCTCTCCCACACCACCCTTCTCCATAATATACCCCCTACACCACACCTCCACATAGTATACCCCATACACTGCCCCTCCCCATAATATACCTCCTACACCGCCCCTCTCCATAATATACCCCCTACACCACTCCTCCATAGTATACCCCATACACTGCCCCTCCCCATAATATACCTCCTACACCGCCCCTCTCCATAATATACACCCTACACCACACCTCCACATAGTATACCCCATACACTGCCCCTCCCCATAATAATCTCCTACACTGCCTCTCTCCATAATACACCCCCTACACCACACCTCCACATAGTATACCCCATACCCTGCTTCTCTCCATAATATACCTCCTACACCGCTCCTCTCCATAATATACCCCTACACTGCCTCTCTCCATAATATACCCCTACACCACACCTCCACATAGTATACCCCATACACTGCCCCTCCCCATAATATACCTCTTACACTGCCTCTCTCTATAATATACCCCCTACACCACACCTCCACATAGTATACCCCATACACTGCCCCTCCCCATAATATACCTCTTACACTGCCTCTCTCTGTAATATATCCCCTACACCACACCTCCACATAGTATACCCCATACACTGGCCCTCCCAATAATATACCTCCTACACCGCACCTCCCCATAATATCCTGCCTACACCGTCCCTCTCCACAATGTCCCCCACATACTGTCCCTAGTCTCTATAATGTCCTCCCTCCACACTGCCCATCTGAACACCTAGGGTATGTTCCCACGGTCAGTATTAGTAGAGAACCCAAGATAGGAGGGCACCATCAACAAATTAGTAAATGGGTTCAACCCGCCACATGTCACTGAGGATTAATGAGAAAAGGAGAGAACAGACCGTCATGCATTCAGGCAGTGATCACCATAAAAAAATATAACATTTTATTATTAGACTATATGTAAACCACACAAAAATATTAAAAACATTTAAAAACACACAAAAATTTAAAAACATGCCCTGTGAGGACAGAGGCTGCGGAACACCGGCCAGCACCCAAAAAGATTAGCCCCAATGGGCTTAGTACCAAACAATGCCATTTAAATAGCAAAAACCATGATTATACAGTATTAAGCCGGGGTCACACTAGTGAGAAACTGGCACGAGTCTCGCACCTCAATATCCGGCACTGCCGTCGGCACTCGGACCGGAGCGTTCAGTTGCATAGAAATACATGCAGCCGCACACTACGGTCCCAAGTGCCGGTGGCAGTCTCGGGTATTGAGGTGCAAGACTCGTGCGAGTTTCTCACAAGTGTGACCCCGGCCTTAGACTAAGTGCACACGTTGAGGATTCTTAGCGTTTTTCGCGGCAAAAACGCAGCAAAAACGCTTACCCAACGCAACTCATTATATCCTATGGGATTCCGCAAAGATGTTCACATGCTGCGCTTTTTTCCACGGTGCAATTGCATCGCGGAAAAAAAAGCTGCATGCTCATTCTTTTTGCCGCCATAGGAATGCATTGAACCGCTTACTTTCCGCATGTGGCTATGCCCACCATGCGCAAAGGGAGCAGTTCATGTGCGGATGGTACCCAGGGCCTGGAGGAGAGGACACTCTCCTCCAGGCCCTGGGTACCATATCCCTGTGATATTCTCACCTTCCGGCGGCCCCCGCAGCCTTTCCGCCTCTCAGTGATGCTCCTGGCCAATCCCGTTCCCAGTAATGCATTGCGAGAATCTCCCCAGATGATTTAGCGGTCTCGCGTGATGCTACGTCATCTGGGGTCATTGTCGCTATGCATCCTTGGGAACGGGATTGACTTGGAGCATCGCTGAGGCCCAGGAAGGCTGCGGGGGCCACCGGAAGGTGAGAATATCACAATTTATTATTTTTTTTATTATTTTTAGCATTAGATCTTTTTACTATTGATGCGGCATAGGCAGCATCAATAGTAAAAAGTTGGTCACACTTGTCAAACACTATGTTTGACTCGTGTGACCAACCTGTCAATCAGTTTTCCAAGCGATGCTACAGATCGCTTGGAAAATGCTAGCATTCTGCAAGCTAAGATTACGCTTGCAAAACGCTAGTTTTTAGCGGGAATACGCATACCAATAAAAATGCGTATTTCCCGTGGCAGGGAGGTGCGGGATTGCCGCGGAAATTACCGCGGCAATTCTGCAACGTGTGCACTTAGCCTCATATACATTATCTTTACGTGATTTCTAAGTAGAAAAGAAAGCACCAATGAATAATGTCCGACCAATAAGAAGGTAATAATTGGTACCCAATATAAATGTTACCTAACACTAAGCGCAAACCAAAATCATGCTATCAGTAGCCTGGATAGTCGGATTCAAAACATCCAAAACTGATTGGGTACAAGACTTCATTAGTCCACAGTATTCCCAAACCTATAAGGGTATGTTCCCACGGTCAGTAAACACTGCGGATTGGACGCTGCGTACAGCCGCAGCATCCAATCCGCAGCGTCCAGATGTTACAGCATAGTGGATGGGATTTTATTGGTCGGACATTATTCATTGGTGCTTTCTTTTCTACTTAGAAATTATGTAAAGATAATATATATAATACTGTATAATCATGTTTTTTGCTATTTAAATTGCATTGCAATGGAGCTATACTGTTTAATTGCCACTAAACAATAAAAGCCTAATTATTTGGTACTAAGCCCATTGGGGCTAAACTTTTCAAATGTTGGCCGGTCTTCCGCAGCCCCTGACCTCATAGGGCATGTTTTTGTATTTTTGTGTTTTTTAAATTTTTTTAATTTTTGTGTGTGGTTTACATATAGTCTAATAAAATGTTATATATTGTTTATGATAATCCTTGCCTGAATGCATGATGGTATATCCTCTCCTTTTCTTACGGTCAGTATGGGCAGCGCTTTGGACGCAGCACATGCCCGCTCCGTCCAAAGTGCTGCCGGCTTTTGAATGCAGGTGATTCCGCATGTGATCATTGAACAGTGCGGAATCACTGCGTTCAATACAATACATTGTACGGGGACATTTATCTTGCGGAGATAAATAGACATGCTGCGGTCCGTAAAGACGCGGCGCATGTGTCTCCGCGGGGACGGGGCGTCCCTGCACGCATAGTGGAGATGGGATTTCATGAAATCCCATCCACTATGCTTCAACATCTGGATGCTGCGGGTGTACGCAGCGTCCAACCCGTAGCGTTTACTGACCGTGGGAAAGAACCCACACACTCTCATTCACATACTGATACACACACAGTCTTAGGGCTCATACTCACATGCGAGAAACTCGGATGTGTCTCGCACTTCAATACTCGGCACTGCCGCCGGCACTCGGATCAGAGCGTTCTGCTGCATGTATTTCTATGTAGTTGAACGCTCCGATCCGAGTGCCGGCGGCAGTGCCGGGTATTGACGTGTGAGACACGTCCGAGTTTCTCGCGTGTGAGTATGAGCCCTTACACACTCATACACACACACACTCATGTACATATATACACATGCACACACACTCATATAGACACACAATGCTGTGCCCTCGTGGACTACTAACACCATGGCCCATTCTATTCCCTATACACAGCAAAAGTCAGATCATTACCGGTAATCTTCAGCAGCTCAGCTCCTGCTCCTGAGCGGAGCGCTGCTCACCATTCTTCCCGCTGGCCTCCGCGTCCCCGCCTATTCTGCCCCACTCTGCGTTGCCAGCAGAAGCAGTGTGACAAGGTCGCAGCATGATGACCTCATCACTATGCTGCACGCTAGGCCGTGGCGTGATGCTCTGCGCTCAGTGCCGGATCATGAAAGTACCAGATCGCGGCTCTTAATCTCCCCAGTTCGGGGAACCGGCTGCTTTTTTAACAAGCGGTTCCATCGAACCGGGGAGAACCGGCCGAATCCCACCCCTGCAGATCTCCCCAGCTGCTGCAGGAATCAGGAGCTGGGGAAACCATGTGGGTCTGTCATTTGCTACTCCCCGCTCACTGCTCAGCTGACAGGTGGGCAGGGAAGCGGCTAATGAATATTCACTGCACTTTAAGTATCGGGACCAGTGGTTTCCCCAGCTCAGTTTCCTGCATCCCCATGCTTCGCAAACTGTCAGCTCAGCACTGACAGAGGAAGTTGCTGATCATGCACTGCACATGATCAAGCAACTTTCCTAGCTCTGGTGACCCGGATGTCGTCATGACGACATCGGGTCACTGTGGCAACAATCTGGACCCTGCCTCATGCCGCGGGGTCTCCGATCCAAGGGCAGAGGGGCTGTCATCCCTGTAACGAATGGAAGAGGAGGCAGAGGTGGTGAAGTTCACATTCGTTTTTATTTTTTAATGTGGAACCTCGAGACCGCGGTCCGGGGGGCTCCGAAGGTGGTGTAACTAGTGAGCCCCGGGTACCCGTAGTAAGGCCCCTCGAACAGGACCAGAATGGAATACCCGGAGGACACAGGTGCTACCTCCAGTTAGACCCCGGACACGTGGCAGCTGTCCCAGAGGGACCAAAAGGGTAACAGGTATTTACAGAGTCCGTGGAGGGTTCTTGACGGAGAAGGGTAAGGTCCTGGTCCAGAACGGATGGTAGTAGGCTGGCTCCAGTGACCTTGTCACGGTCCACGGGTACGGATGGCCGATGGCGGAACGGGATGACACTTGCGCCAGTAATAGCCGAGATTGTCCAGGTTAGCCAGATACGGGTTAGCAATGATCTGAGGAGACAAACAGTATCAGCGAAGCACAGAGACTGCAGACGCAGCGCAGACAGATCAGGAACAGAACCGGATGTAGCAATGATAGAACACGTTGCTCCGGCACTCCCCTAATGGTGGAGTGACCAGATATAGTACTGAGTGTGCAGCCATTGGTTAATTAGCTATTTCAAAAAATGCACGCTGCCCCTTTAAGAGAGATGGTGGGCGCGGCCTCGCGTCCTAAGCAGACTATCTGGAGGCCTGCCAGCAGCGTGCCAGGAAGTGGAGGAGGACACAGGACGCCGAGGAGCAGATAGGACAGGTGAGTGAGCAGAACGGAGTGCAGAGCCAGCGCTGGGACCGAGTGTAACAGTATCCCCCTCTTTACTCCCCCTCTTTTTCAAGCCTGCATGAAATCTTTTAAGAAGAAGAGGAGCCTGGATGTTCTCTTTAGGCTCCCAAGATCTCTCCTCAGGACCAAAACCTTTCCAGTCCACCAGGTAATAGATCCTACCTCTTACTCTCTTAGAGGCCAAGATATGTTTTACCTCAAAAACATCATCCTCAGAGACCGGATCAGGAGTGGTACCCGGGTCCTTAAAGAAGGAGCTCAACACTACTGGTTTGAGGAGGGAAACATGAAAGGAGTTAGGTACTCGTAGAGAATTAGGCAATTTTAGTTTATAAGAGACCGGGTTGATTTGTCTCAAGATTTCAAAGGGACCAATGAAACGGGGACCCAATTTGTACGATGGTAACTTCAGACGGATGTACTTGGAGGAGAGCCATACCTTGTCTCCTGGCTCACTTGAATTAGGACGATGGAGAACGGGTGCGGAAGCGAAGGCTTTTTTGAGAGAAACAAAGGCCTCTTCTGCCTCGGAGGACCATTCCTTAGAGTTTACACCTTTCCGGGTTAAGGCTGTGATTGGAGCCACTCGGGTGGAAAAGTGTGGAATAAATTGCCGGTAGTAATTGGCGAACCCGAGGAACCTTTGTATGGCTTTTAGCCCAGACGGACGAGGCCAGTTGAGAACTGCAGACAACTTCTCCGTATCCATCTTTAATCCTGTGGAAGATACAATGTGCCCAAGGAAAGGCAAAGAAGACTGCTCAAAGAGGCATTTCTCATATTTGGCATATAGCCTGTTCTCTCTCAGTCTTTGTAAGACCAGGCGTACTTGCCTCCGGTGTGACGTCAAGTCAGCAGAAAAAATCAAAATATCGTCCAAGTAAACCACGACACAAGTATAGAGCAAGTCCCTGAAAATGTCATTAACAAATTCCTGAAAAACCGCAGGTGCATTGCTTAGGCCGAATGGCATTACCAGGTATTCATAGTGGCCGTCACGGGTGTTGAAGGCTGTTTTCCATTCGTCCCCCTCTCTGACTCGGATCAGGTTGTAGGCCCCTCTGAGGTCCAATTTGGTGAAGATCTTGGCCCCTCGGAGACGATCAAACAGCTCTGAAATAAGAGGTAATGGATACCTGTTTTTTACCGTGATTTGATTTAGACCCCGATAGTCAATGCAGGGCCGCAAGGATCCATCCTTTTTCTTCACAAAGAAGAATCCAGCTCCTGCCGGTGACGATGACTTTCGGATAAATCCTCTAGCCAGATTCTCTTGGATGTAGTCCGACATGGCCTGAGTCTCTGCCTGTGAAAGGGGATAAACTCTCCCGCGAGGAGGAGATGCTCCAGGAAGAAGCTCTATCTGACAGTCATACGACCTGTGTGGAGGTAGTCTCTCAGCCTCCTTTTTCCCAAAGACGTCAGAGAAGGACCAATAGACGGAAGGCAACCCTGGCAGGGTATCAGGCTGGACTGGAGGCGAAACAGGTTGAATCCGGGTTAAGCAACGATTCATGCAGGTATCTCCCCAACGCAGAACTTCTCCAGTTTTCCAATTAAGGACTGGTTCATGCATCTGGAGCCAAGGTAAACCTAAAAGCATGGGATGGGATAAACCGGGAAATACATAAAATCGCATTCGTTCAGTATGCATTAGACCTACCCGGAGTTCCACCAACTCGGTTTGAAACTGAACGGGCTCGGTCAGCGGTTTGCCATCCACGGCGGACACCTGTAACGGATCAGGAAGACGCTGGACTGGTAAGCGGTAATGATCCACAACCGCCTGCTGGATGAAGTTCCCTGCAGCTCCAGAATCCAGTAGACAATGTTCGGAGAATTTTATTGCTCCATAGGACACGGAGACTGAGATGTGTAAAGAGGGAGAGGACTGTTCTCTACCTAGGTTGGCCCCTCCTACCGGACCTAGGCACTGGAGTTTCCCGACTTTTTAGGACAGAAATGGATCAAATGTTCAGAACTACCGCAGTAGTAACAACTTCCCTCCTTGCGACGTGCCTCCCGGCGGCGGTGGCCAAACTTACATGGTCCACCTCCATGGCCTCGGAGGCGGAGGGCGAAGTACCTGTTTTGTACAAACTAGAGTCCAGGTGATAGGACCTTTTGTCCCGCTTGATCTCCATGGAGCGCTCCTGAAAACGCAGGTCAATTCGGGTTGCCAAGGATATTAGCTCTTCTAAGAGGGTAGGTCTGTCCCGTCACGCCAGCTCATCCTTGATTCTTCCGGATAGGCCTTCCCAGAAGTTAGCAACCAGGGCCTCATTGTTCCACGATAATTCAGACGAGAGGGTGCGGAATTTAACAGCATACTGAGCTACCGTGAGAGTACCTTGGCGCAGGCGGAGCAGAGCTGAGGCAGTCGAAGTGGTGCGACCAGGTTCATCGAAAGTCCTGCGAAAAGCCTCTAGGAAAGATTGAAGATCGTTAACCAGCGGATCCCCTCTCTCCCATAGCGGGTTTAGCCAGGCGAGGGCCTCTCCTCCCAGGTGTGACATGATGAAGCCCACCTTGGCTCGGTCAGAAGCAAACATATGCCCCAAGATTTCGAAGTGTAGAGTGCACTGATTGAGGAAACCCCGACACAGAGTAGGGTCACCCTGGAAACGGGTAGGAGCCGCCAGACGGGGACCTTGACTTGCCATGGGAACTGGTACCTGATTATTGATAGAAGAGTCAGGTGCAGACGAGGACCCTAAGGAATCCATGCGGGTAGACAAGCTGCGTAGATAAGTCGTGATCTTGTCCTGTTGAACTCCCAAACGGGTCACCTCCTGGCACAGATCCGTGGTCGGAGATCTCTGGGATCCAGCGGGTTCCATGGCCGGAGCAATCTGTAACGAATGGAAGCGGAGGCAGAGGTGGTGAAGTTCACATTCGTTTTTATTTTTTAATGTGGAACCTCGAGACCGCGGTCCGGGGGGCTCCGAAGGGGGCGTAACTAGTGAGCCCCGGGTACCCGTAGTAAGGCCCCTCGAACAGGACCAGAATGGAATACCCGGAGGACACAGGTGCTACCTCCAGTTAGACCCCGGACACGTGGCAGCTGTCCCAGAGGGACCAAAAGGGTAACAGGTATTTACAGAGTCCGTGGAGGGTTCTTGACGGAGAAGGGTAAGGTCCTGGTCCAGAACGGATGGTAGTAGGCTGGCTCCAGTGACCTTGTCACGGTCCACGGGTACGGATGGCCGATGGCGGAACGGGATGACACTTGCGCCAGTAATAGCCGAGATTGTCCAGGTTAGCCAGATACGGGTTAGCAATGATCTGAGGAGACAAACAGTATCAGCGAAGCACAGAGACTGCAGACGCAGCGCAGACAGATCAGGAACAGAACCGGATGTAGCAATGATAGAACACATTGCTCCGGCACTCCCCTAATGGTGGAGTGACCAGATATAGTACTGAGTGTGCAGCCATTGGTTAATTAGCTATTTCAAAAAATGCACGCTGCCCCTTTGAGAGAGACGGTGGGCGCGGGCTCGTGTCCTAAGCAGACTATCTGGAGGCCTGCCAGCAGCGTGCCAGGAAGTGGAGGAGGACACAGGACGCCGAGGAGCAGATAGGACAGGTGAGTGAGCAGAACGGAGTGCAGAGCCAGAGCTGGGACCGAGTGTAACAATCCCTCTGCTGGCTCCTGGAATGCTGCGATTGCAGCATTTAGGGGGTTAAAATGTTGGGAGCTGTGCGGGACCGTTCCTGGCACTTAGTGTTGGGTGTCAGCTGTCAAATCAGCTAACACCCAGAGGCAATCGCGTGCGCACAGCTTGTGTGTGTGCGCACAATCGCCATGATGTAATAATCAGTCCCTGGTTAATAAGGCCCAGAACACAAGGATGTATTATTATGCCCAATGTTAGAAAGGGGTTAAAGCCCATTTTCTACTTATTCCTCTCTCTGATTCTTAATAGATTATAGGCCCCTTTAAGGTCCAAAATGGAGAACCATTTTGCTCCAACTATCTGATTTAAATAAATCTGAAATGAGCAGACGGGGGATAAAGGTGTCGGATGGTAATCTGATTTAACTCACGAAAGCCCAAACAAGGACGCGGACCTCCATCTTTTCTCTTGATTCAAAAGAAAGTCTGATGTGTCCTTTGGCAAGACTTTCAGTAATATACTTCTTCATAGTCGGTCTTTCTGGGCCTGAAAGATTGTATAACCTAGTTTTGCTCCAGGGAGCAAGTTAACGGGACAATCATAAGCCCGTTGAGGAGGCAGTTCTCAAAACCAGACAGAAAAGAGAGCAAGGTTTTGGTGGAGACGGTAGAGAGATGGGTATTAAAGCAGTTACTATTACAGAAATCACTCCATTTTACGATCTACCTGGATTGCCAATCTACAAGAGGATTATGCATAATCAACCATGGGAGACCCAGTATGATAGGAGTAGAAAGGCCTTCAAGCACATGGCAAAAAATGCATTCTTTATGAAGGCCCCTATATGAAGATTTAAATTATGCATTATTTGTGTAAAACATCTCTTACTAAGAGGCGCAAAATCATTGGCAAATATGGGGATGGGATTTGCCAGAATGCTACAAGATAGGCCATGAGTCAGAGAAAACCAAGCATCAACCATATTGGTCTCTATCCCACTATACAGAAGGTTAGACACCCTTTCAGTTTTATTACCAACAACAACCTCTGCAAGTAAGATGGACCGAGTTATACACAGAGGAAATATATACACCTATACACCCAGGTTGCAGTCCTCCACATAACCTGGAGTCAGAAGTTTTTTTCAGTTTAAGTGCAGAGGGACAGACCCCAATGGAGTGACTCTTCTGACCACAAAAGAAACAAACCTCCGTTTTTATGGTGGACCGCAGGAGGCCCTCCCCAAATACATAAGTTCATCAGGGCACACGGGAGGGCTTTCACCGCTAGAAAGTACTACAGGGGGTAAAGTTATCACAGGTCTATCTCTAAGGCACCTTTTAATATGGATAGCTAAGGCAATAGCGGCCTCCAAGAATACAGAAGTTTCATACAAGACCGTCCTTTAGTCTGACAGACCCTGACAATAATGGCTTCTAAGGGCCAGATCATTCCACCTAGTATCAGTCACCCATCTCCGGAACTCCGAATAGAACTCCTCTGCTGGCCAACCCCCCTATTGAAGCTTATGGAACTTAGATTCATCTAGGGAGACCCGGTCAGGGTCAAAATAGATGAGGCCTAAAGCCACTAAAAACTCATCTACTGACAGGAAAGTCAGTCAGAAGAGAAAAAGTCCAGGTTTGGGGATCCCCTTAAAGTAGGGAAATAACAATCCCCACTCACTGTTCCTCACTCCCAGAGGAACAAAGAAGCAACCTGAAATAAAGTTTCCAGGCTTCCATGAACACCACAAATTTATTCTGCCCCCCCCCCAGAAAACCAGCCCAGGTGGGCCACATTGGGTCTAAGCTGAGTTTGGATAACAGTAGTTTAGACCCCAGACCCTCAATCTGCTGTTGCACCACTAAAGACCACAGATCTGTCAGCTCCAGAGACTGTCACGGGACTGTCGCACTGCATCTAACTGCAGAAGGTTTCAGCAGGTTGCTTTGCAGAATTCTTCCTAGACCCAGTGGCAACCTTTTCTACTCTAATGGAAACACCTGGGACTAGGTGTTTAGAACTCCCAGCTTGCTGCTGGAAATTGCCAGTGATATTTCCATTTCCCTGTTGAAACTTGGAGTTATAGCAGTTGGCTATCTTCCTCTTTGGTGTTTTGAGGACGTTTTTGTTTCTCTCTGAGTCTACTCAAGATAAGTGTTCCCCTTGTTTGTGAATCTCATCTGTCTTTAGTTATAGTAGGGATTGACTAGTGTGTTCATCCTGTCCTTCTCCATGCAGGGCTTACAGCTAGGGTAAGGCAGGGATTAAGTATCCTGCTTGGAGATAGGTGTGGAACCTATATAGGGAAGTTAGGGCAGGCAGGGTGACATTAGATCTGCCTAGGGGTCTCCACTCCCACCTTCTCTAGTGTTGGCATCCATTCCCCTTATCCCTTTGTGTTGCACTTAGCCTTTCCTACACTGCGAAGGACAGAGACAGAGTCTGCATTTGTTTTGCAAGCACTGCAACAAGATCCATATTAGGATCTAGAAAAATATAGTGAGCCAGCTATAATGTTGCGCCAGGAAGATGCCCGGTGTGTGACACAACGGGAGGGGTTGAGGAAGCTGGTAAAGGAAAGCCCTGCTGCTTTGGGACCTGCCAGCACAACAAGCCGCCCTCCCTTCCAACCACATTCCCGCGCCATACCATGTTCAATTCCGGAGAGGGAGCATGAGAAATGGCAACCACATCCAAGAAAGGCAGCAGTTGTGCAAATTAACCACTTCTGAGCAGGTGAGGTAGCAAGCCAAAATAGCCATATATGACAATCTAGAGGCTCTGTAATTGGAATGAGTACTTTAAATCCTTTAACGAGGATCTATTGGAGGGCAAATCTGGTACCAGCAGCCGCTAGCATTCCAGCTCAAGTAGTGTACAGTAAAGTATCCCACGACTACCGCATACACACAGATAGTACAGTCAAACTGACCTGTGCTGTGTTGTTTGGTGTACTACAAGTTCCAGATACACTAAGCGAGGGCTGTTCGCGGAGAGAGGGCTTCCTTTAAGTCAGGTGCTGCAGATAAGTGTATAGTTTAATACAAGACCATAGTTTAGTGTTTTCCCTACTAGCTTTCCATTGTTTTTTTTTTGCTTTTATATGTAGTTTATCCAATTAGTATGTGCTACATGGACAATGGTACCAGATGTGCATCTTGTGAGACGTATATGTGTCGACCCGCCACCACAATTGTGGATTACCAGGGCAATGGGGTACTCAGAGCCGAGCCCGTAGAAGTCTATGGGGATTTTGTCACAGGTAGCTGTGGCTCGGTCTGTGGCCCGGGCGGTCTGGCGTATGTTGGGGATATATTTACAGGGGATAGATTTATATACAGTTCGTGACGCCACCTGTAGTATTCTGGTAATTAGTACCAGCGCTGCTGTAGATCTCTGAGGGGATGGTGAGGCAGCTAGATGTCGGGTCCCCTACAGGTGGGACTCTTCCCTCAAAGTCTATGAAGTTAGTGAAGTCGGGTGCAGGTAAATAACACAGTCTCACACGGTCAGCGTCTTTCCATACCTTTACTTGTAAGATGTTCAGGCAGGTCCCAGGGAGGCTGATCCAAGGAGAGTGTATCTTGAGACAGCAGCTGGACAAGTTAGGGGCCTCCTTTACTTCCAATACAATGAGTACAACCAGCCTGAAGCGTAGTTCCCTCAATATCTCCAGCTAATCTATAGCTGTACCGCTCAGTCAGCTTTGTGTTAGGAGCCTTCCTGCGAGGGAGCTGAATTCTTATCTTATCGTGCACTGATTCAAAGTCTTCACTCCCCTGACCCCAGTTACGTACTGACTATAAGGGGCTTGTTTGCCGCGACCTAAGGTCCGGTAAATTCCTGGTTTTCTTATCACTATGCTTGTAACAGTAGTGATCCTTCGGTCCCCAGTGACCGGGTGCAATGTGCAGGACTTCTTCAATCCGTAAGCACTATTCCAATAAACCACTGTGCCTTTCGCCTTGTCCTCGCTGGTAACATAAGCACTCACACTAGCCAAGGGTCGAGTAGTCACTTCTTTCTTTTCCTTCACTTCAAAGTTAGTTACAGATGCTCAGTTTTCAATAGGCAGGAGCACGTCTCTGAACCTTACACCGTCCTTTAGACAGGATACTGAAGACTTTCTGCACTAAACTTCTTCTTTCCTTCCAGTGTATGCTGATGAGGTACAGCTCTGACTAGGCTAAGGTGAATTAAAGCACCTATACTAGACTCCACTTTCCGAACTGATGATAGAGCAATCTGGACTCCTTCCTCCCTCCAGACGTCTTCTCTCTCTGAAGTCAGGAACTAAACTCCAGACGTCTTCTCTGTCCGAAGACAGGAACTAGACTGACTAAATCACTCTAACACATACGCCTTGACCACTCCCTCAAGAGTAAACTCCACTACCCTAAGGGTGTGTCTAGTATATGTTGAGTGAATGGATATTTAGCATTAAACTGCTGTCTCGCCACACACTCTCCAGGGTACTGCGTGTGCCTAACACCAGGGCTACACATATACATGCCTTGAACAGCCGTTTGAGGGTGAATACTGTATGTCTGCACTCGATGCCAGCGAGTTATATGTTTGTAAGCTCAGGTAATCTATCTAAAGGTGCAGCTTGCAACACTCGGGAGCACTGTAAACCTGGAGAGGAGTATAGAGCTCACTGAGCTTGCGCTGGCTGGGGCCGGTGATATGGAGGAGGGTGGAGGTGGGGGAAGATCAGGACAGAGAAGTACGCACCTGGGTAAATGTTACACAAAGGGGTAGGGGTATGGGGGAAAGTGCCAGGAAGCCTAGTCCTGATCTGGCACAACCTAGTAAATATGCCTGTTTCGCTGATATTAGGAATGCAAACCCGGGACTGGTATCACTACAGCAGGGCGTTGCTCCTAACAACCAGGAAAACAACTGCTGTAGGAAGGGGGTAAATAGGAGATCAGCAAAGGACAGACAGATGTTGGCGGTAGGGGACTCTAGAATTGTCATGGGTGTATCGCCACGAGGATCGTCGCGATTACACACTCTGACTTCTCACAGCTGAGTTGCTGTTTCTTTGTGTTTGGTAATGAGGGAGTTAATTTTACCTAGCTCTTTGCTAAGACTAGGTCCAGCCTCGCCCGGCTGCTTTTGATTATGTTCTAATTAGATTCCTTCATATACCTGCCAGTCTGCTTGTTAGATGCCGGTGAAAGCATTCATGTAGTCTAGCAGACTGGATCGGTTCTGAGAATACTTAAGCTAAGAGTTCCTTAGTTGTTTTTACTCTTATAGCTTATAGTTTATCTCTGAGACCTTAGGTGTTCCTACTGTGTGTGAGTGTTGTATGTAAGACTTTATTTACGTTATTTCTTGTCTTTCTTGTACAGTCATGGCCAAAAGTTTTGAGAATGACACAAATATTATATTTTCACATGATCTGCTGCCCTCTGGTTTTTATGTGTGTTTGACAGATGTTTTTATCACAGAAAGAAATATAATAATTGCAAACATATGAGCAACAAAAGCTTATATTGACAGTTAGAATGAGTTAATGCAGCAAGTCAATATTTGCAGTGTTGACCCTTCTTCTTCAGGACCTCTGCAATTCTCCCTGGCATGCTCTCAATCAACTTCTGGACCAAATCCTGACTGATAGCAGTCCATTCTTGCACAATCAATGCTTTCATTTTGTCAGAATTTTTAGGTTTTTGTTTGTCCACCCGTCTCTTGATGATTGACCACAAGTTCTCAATGGGATTAAGATCTGGGGAGTTTCCAGGCCATGGACCCAAAATCTCTATGTTTTGTTCCCTGAGCCATTTAGTTATCACCTTTGCTTTATGACAAGGTGCTCCATCATGCTGGAAAAGGCATTGTTGATCGCCAAACTGCTCTTGGAGGGTTGGGAGAAGTTGCTCTTGGAGGACATTCTGGTACCATTCTTTATTCATGGCTGTGTTTTTAGGCAAGACTGTGAGAGAGCCGATTCCCTTGGCTGAGAAGCAACCCCACACATGAATGATTTCAGGATGCTTAACAGTTGGCATGAGACAAGACTGGTGGTAGCGCTCACCTTGTCTTCTCCGAATGAGGCGTTTTCCTGATGTCCCAAACAATCGAAAAGGGGATTCATCAGAGAAAATAACTTTACCCCAGTCCTCAGCAGTCCACTGCCTGTACCTTTTGCAGAATATCAGTCTGTCCATGATGTTTTTTCTGGAGAGAAGTGGCTTCTTTGCTGCCCTCCTTGAGACCAGGCCTTGCTCCAAGAGTCTCCGCCTCACAGTGCGTGCAGATGCACTCACACCTGCCTGCTGCCATTCCTGAGCAAGCTCTGCACTGCTGGTAGCCCGATCCCGCAGCTGAAACACTTTTAAGAGACGGTCCTGGCGCTTGCTGGTCTTTCTTGGGCGTCCTGGAGCCTTTTTGGCAACAATGGAACCTCTCTCCTTGAAGTTCTTGATGATGCGATAGATTGTTGACTGAGGTGCAATCTTTCTAGCTGCGATACTCTTCCCTGTTAGGCCATTTTTGTGCATTGCAATGATGACTGCACGTGTTTCTTTAGAGATAACCATGGTTAACAGAAGAGAAACAATGATGCCAAGCACCAGCCTCCTTTTAAAGTGTCCAGTGGTGTCATTCTTACTTAATCATGACAGATTGATCTCCAGCCATGTCCTCATCAACACCCACACCTGTGTTAATGGAGCAATCACTGAAAAGAGGTTAGCTGGTCCTTTTAAGGCAGGGCTGCAATTATGTTGAAATGTGTTTTGGGGGATAAAGTTCATTTTCTAGCCAAATATTGACTTTGCAAGTAATTGCTGTTAAGCTGATCACTCTTTATAACATTCTGGAGTATATGCAAATTGCCATTAGAAAAAGTGAAGCAGTAGACTTTGTAAAAATTAATATTTGTGTCATTCTCAAAACTTTTGGCCATGACTGTATGTCTTTCTGTTTATTAACCGTTACCTGTTCATTCCCTTTGGTGGTAATCAGGGTCCTTCTTAGGACTAGATTACAGTTGGCAGGGATTGATAGGAGACAGGGTTTACGCTGGTGGCCTGGACCTCTGTACCTTTAACAGTACCTCCAGGTCTAGGGATTAGTTAGGACCCCAGTTTAGGGTCAGCATAGACCCCGGTCACCCTCTAGCCGGAGACAGCGTATAACGAATTCCGTATTGACCCACTGGACATTCTGTCAGGTAATTCTATGTTATCATATATCTATGCGCATGTTATATAGTATGTTGCCCTTTTGATATAGATTACTGTCATCACATATATATATCTGCTATACAGCGTGACATTTTCACCGGCCCATACTAAGGATTCTCCCCAGCTGTCATGGATCCAGTAGCCCAGCTGGCCCGGCAGTTGCAGGGGTTGTCCATGGAGTTTGCAGACATTAAGTCCAAGGTTTTGTCCCCCCCGGAGCAAACCAGATCTGAACCTAAGGTTGCTCTCCCGGACAGGTTCACTGGTGGGCGGGACAAATTTTTTACTTTCCGGGAGGCATGTAAATTGTACTTTCGGCTGCGGCCTCGGTCATCTGGGAGTGAAGAGCAGAGGGTGGGAATTGTTATCTCGCTCTTACAAGGGGACCCTCAATCTTGGGCGTTCTCTATTCCTCCAGGCTCCCCAGATCTCCAGTCAGTGGATCGATTTTTTACTGCCCTGGGTCTGGTATATGATGATCCGGATCGAGTTTCCCTTGCTGAAACAAAGTTACGTAAAATACGGCAAGGAAATCGTCCAGCGGAGGAATATTCTTCTGAGTTCCGTAGATGGGCAACAGATACTCAGTGGAATGACCCGGCTCTTAGGAGCCAGTTTTGTCAAGGGTTGTCTGACAAATTAAAAGATGTGTTGGCTCAGTATGATTCTCCTCCATCACTGGAGGCTGCTATGGCCCTCGCTATTCGCATTGATAGACGAATTCGGGGAAGATGCGAGGTAACTCCGCCTCCCGTGATGACTCCACCTACTACTAAGGTCCCTTATACTGAGGTTCCCCTGGTCTGTTCTGAGGAACCTATGCAGTTGGGAGGGACATCTTTTTGTAGGAGGGAATCGGCGGTGCGCCGCAAGACTAGAAGGTGTTTCTTTTGCGGGAGAGAGGGACATTTTGTTGGGGGGTGTCCATCCCGGGCCTCTTTGAGCAAAGGAGTTAACCTGGGAGTGTGTATTTCGTCCCCAAATCCCTCTCAGTTTCTCATGCCTGCGGAGGTGGTGATTGGTACTAGAACTGAGAGGATTTCTGTTTTTCTTGATAGTGGGTCCGGGGCTAATCTGGTGGACGCTCGGTTTGCCCAGGTGCATGGTATGCAACTGAGTGTATTGGCCAAACCGGTCCCTATAGTCTCTATTGATTCTAGACCTCTCGGTCAAGGTAGCTTGGTACAAGCTGTTCATAACATAGATCTTCGAGTAGGGGCAATACATAAAGAGCAATTGTCTTGTTATGTGTTGGAGGGTCTACCTACTCCTATTGTGTTGGGACTTCCTTGGTTGGCTAAACATAACCCAGTGATTGATTGGCAATCCAGAAAGGTAAGCCAGTGGGGTGAATTTTGCAGGAATAACTGCATGAGCACGGTCATCGGTGCGGTTGTGCCTAGGACTTTGTCTCCTTTTCTGGAGGACTTTGGGGAGATGTTCTCAGAGGAGGGATGTAAAGAGTTACCTCCTCATCGCGCATATGACTGCTCAATAAAGTTGCTTCCTGATGCCTTATCTCGTACTTTCCCAGGGGCCGGGAGGACGGATGATCCGGTTCCTATTCCTCAGGAGGGAGTTGTAGTGTCAGCTGTATGCTCTGAGCTTGAGGGGGAGGTATTCGGGGCTCAGGGGGACGCCCCTGTGGGACTTCCAGGGAGACTGATAGTTCCAGATGGGTTAAAACTGAAGGTTACGGGGAACCGTTACAAACGGATGGCTGATAGGGGGAGAGTTTCTGGTCTAGATCTGAAGGTGAACGATCTGGATTGGTTGTCTACCAGGAATATAAAACTTAAAGTTTCCTCCTGGAGGTTGGGTCCCAGATTCATCGGGCCGTACAGGATCAGTTCCATAATTAATCCTGTGGCATTTCGTCTGGACCTCCCTCCTACGTTTAAAATTCATAATGTGTTTCACAAATCATTACTTAAAAAGTATGTGGCACCAGTCATACCGTCACCTCTACCTCCTCCTTCAGTGGTGGTCAATGATAACGTGGAATTTCAGGGGTCGAAAATCATTGACTCACGTCTCAGTCGCCGATCCCTTCAGTACTTGGTTCATTGGAGGGGGTATGGTCCTGAGGAGAGGACGTGGGTCCCTGCGTCTGATGTTAACGCAGATCGATTGGTTCGGACCTTTCACACAACTCACCCGGGCAGACCTGGCCCTGAGGGTCCGGAGGCCCCTCGTAGAGGGGGGGTACTGTCATGGGTGTATCGCCACGAGGATCGTCGCGATTACACACTCTGACTTCTCACAGCTGAGTTGCTGTTTCTTTGTGTTTGGTAATGAGGGAGTTAATTTTACCTAGCTCTTTGCTAAGACTAGGTCCAGCCTCGCTCGGCTGCTTTTGATTATGTTCTAATTAGATTCCTTCATATACCTGCCAGTCTGCTTGTTAGATGCCGGTAAAGCATTCATGTAGTCTAGCAGACTGGATCGGTTCTGAGAATACTTAAGCTAAGAGTTCCTTAGTTGTTTTTACTCTTATAGCTTATAGTTTATCTCTGAGACCTTAGGTGTTCCTACTGTGTGTGAGTGTTGTATGTAAGACTTTATTTACGTTATTTCTTGTCTTTCTTGTATGTCTTTCTGTTTATTAACCGTTACCTGTTCATTCCCTTTGGTGGTAATCAGGGTCCTTCTTAGGACTAGATTACAGTTGGCAGGGATTGATAGGAGACAGGGTTTACGCTGGTGGCCTGGACCTCTGTACCTTTAACAGTACCTCCAGGTAGAGGGATTAGTTAGGACCCCAGTTTAGGGTCAGCATAGACCCCGGTCACCCTCTAGCCGGAGACAGCGTATAACGAATTCCGTATTGACCCACTGGACATTCTGTCAGGTAATTCTATGTTATCATATATCTATGCGCATGTTATATAGTATGTTGCCCTTTTGATATAGATTACTGTCATCACATATATATATCTGCTATACAGCGTGACAATAATTAGGCGGACCGACAGGGTCATTTGCCGCTGAGACCGCGAATGCCAGTGTGCTGTCTGCCGGGTGCTCGGGTTCGACATATTGCGGATCAGATAGACAGATTGCTGGGTGGGGCTGGGGAAAACTCAGCAGTCATGGTACACATTGGTACCAATGACAAAGTTAAAGGAAGGTGAAAGGTCCTTAAGAATGATTACAGGGAACTAGGAGAGAAGCTGAAGGCCAGGACCTATAAGGCGGTGTTTTCAGAAATACTGCCAGTGCTATGAGCATCACTGGGAAGACAGTGGGAGCTTAGGGAGATAAATAAGTGGCTTAGAAATTGGTGCAGGAAGGAAGGGTTTGGGTTCATGGAGAACTGGGCCGACTTCTCTGGCGGCTGCAGGCTCTACGGTAGGGACGGATGCAGGTGTGCTTGGGGCAAAAATGGTATGATGGATGGAGGAGCTTTTAAACTAGGATCTAGGGGGAGTGATGGTAGTTGTACCAAAAAAAGGGGATAGAGTAGACAAAGGGAGTGGGACACTTGCGGTTAATGGGGAATTAGGGGGGCTGGGATATGAAAGGAAAGCAGGGAGCTGAGTAGGAGTAACAATTGTGCTAATAATATTAAATGTCTTCTGGCAAATGCAAGAAGTCTCACAGAGACCTGCCAAAACATGGAACTTTAGGAAAGCTGATTTCAACAAATTAAAGGAAGAGTTTAATCATGTAGACTGGGACCATGTCTTGGTAAATGGAGATACTGAACATAAATGGGGCATTTTTAAGGAAATACTACTAGAATCCTGTAGAAAACTTATACCCTCTGGCAATAAAATGTCAAGGAATAAAAATAAACCATTATGAATAAATAAGACAGTAAAAAGTTCAATAAGACAAAAACAAATGGCATTCTAAATCCTGAAGGTTGAAAATACTGAAATAGCATTTCAGGAGTCTAAAGATCTCAATAACAAATGTAAAAAAGAAATCAAGCTAAAAGTTATCTACAGAGAAACAAATCGTCAACGACATTAAAATAAATCCCAAACATTTTTATAAATACATCAATGCCAAAAAGAAAAAACAGATGGTATCGGCCTCTTAAAGGAGGACAATCACAAGATAATTGTAGAGGACAAAGAAAAGGCTGAGATATTAAACTGGCAATTTTCATCTGTGTTCACCAATGAACTGTTACATGGGTCATTCAACAAGGCAAAAATCAAAGTTCACCACCTGATCTAACTAGTTTAACACAAAAAGATGTACACCTACGTCTGAGCAATTTAAGCATTGACAAATCCTCAGGCCCAGATGACATTCATCCACGGAAACTGAGAGAACTCAATAATTGACAGACCACTGCATTTTATATTGTTATACTTTCTTGTAACAGGGTCAGTGCCACAGGATTGGAAGATAGCTCACGTGGTACCAATAGGTAAGAAGGTGGATCCAGGCAACTACCATGCGGTAAGCCTGACATCAGTAGTGTGCAAAGTTTTTGAGGGCATTATAAGAGACGACTGCAGAGACTAATATAATAACTGACAACCGGCATGGATTCATTAAGGATAAGTCGTGTCTAACTAACATGCTGGGCTTCTATGAGGAGGTAAGTGCAAATCTGGATGTTGGTAATGCGGCTGATGTGATTTACCTGGACTCTGCAAAGGCAGTTGATACTGTTCAATATAACAGCCTTATACAGAGGCTACAGAAGCAAGGACGGGGGGAAACTATATGCCGATGGGTAAGGAATTGGCTAAATGACAGGAAACAAAGAGTTGTCATAAATGGTACATTCTGTAATGGGAAAGTCAATCTCTTAGAGCAACATTTAAATAAAATCTCTGATCATCACCCACTTGCTCGTGTAGATGCTGAAGACCTGCATCACTGTTATGCTCCCTTGAAGCTCAGCCTGTGACGGAGTTCTATAAGAGACACAGATTTTCACAATATTAACCATGAATAGATCTCCAGAACCAAAGAGGGAAGAAATGAGTCATAAAACAGAGTAAAGATCTGCAACATATCATATACAGAATAATCACCAACAGATAAGATGAAGCTTATTACACCATGTATAACCATGTGATACAGGTGACAGATACACACACGGCTCCGCTCCATATACCTTGTACATACATGGCTCCACTCCGTACACAAACGGCTCTGCTCCCTGAACCTCGTACACACATGGCTCCCCTCCACTCACATCGTACACACACGGCTCCACTCCGTATACCTCTTACACACACGGCTCTGCTCTGTACACCTCGTACAGACACGACTCCACTCTATACACCTCGTACACACATGGCTCTGCTCTGTACACCTCATACAGACACGACTCCGCTCTATACACCTCGTACACACACGGCTCTGCTCTGTACACCTCGTACACACACGACTCCGCTCTATACACCTCGTACACACATGGCTCTGCTCTGTACACCTTGTACAGACACGACTCCGCTCTATACACCTCGTACACACATGGCTCTGCTCTGTACACCTCGTACAGACACGACTCCCCTCTATACACCTCGTACACACATGGCTCTGCTCTGTACACCTCGTACAGACACGACTCCACTCTATACACCTCGTACACACATGGCTCTGCTCTGTACACCTCGTACAGACAGTTATGATTTGCTACAAGCACTAAGGAAAGGTGGGAATTCTGTCCCTACAATAGGACTGAGCTGGATCCCTACAATGTAACGGGGAACCTGATCCTGCGACCAGACCCGCTAAAGTCCTCAGCTAGTCTGAACGAAGACCTATAGTTGCGAGGGAGGAATCCCTACAAGATCTAGGGACTGGGTGAAAAGGTGGACACCTCCTAACAGAAAGTGTAGCAGGGAAAATAAAACAGAAAACAAATACTAAGAGATCCTAAGATCAAGCAAAACTGACAGAGTAAGGCACCTAAGCACCCGGCTAGCTTAAGAGTAGATAATACAATGAAGTCCAGCAAAGCCAGAAGGGCGGAGCCAGACTAAATAGGGAAAAAAGGTCATGTGACCAGCAAACTGAAACAAAACCTAACAAGAGGGTTATAACAGACACGACTCCGCTCTATACACCTCGTACAGACACGACTCCGCTCTATACACCTCGTAGACACAAGGCTTTGCTCCGTACACCTTGTACACACACTGCTCCGCTCCGTACACCTCGTACACACACGGCTCCGCTCCGTACACCTCGTACACACACGGCTCTGCTCCGTCCACCTCGTACACACACGGCTCTGCTCCGTCCACCTCGTACACACACGGCTCTGCTCCGTCCACCTCATAGACACACGGCTCCGCTCTGTACACCTCGTACACACACGGCTCTGCTCTGTACACCTCGTACACACACGGCTCTGCTCCTTACACCTCGTACACACACGGCTCTGCTCCGTCCACCTCATAGACACACGGCTCCGCTCTGTACACCTCGTACACACACGGCTCTGCTCCGTACACCTCGTACACACACGGCTCTGCTCCGTCCACCTCGTACACACACGGCTCTGCTCCGTCCACCTCATAGACACACGGCTCCGCTCTGTACACCTCGTACACACACGGCTCTGCTCCGTACACCTCGTACACACACGGCTCTGCTCCTTACACCTCGTACACACCACGGCTCTGCTCCGTACAACTTGTACATACTCAGCTCCGCTCCGTACACCTCGTACACACACGGCTCCGCCCGTACACCTCGTACACACACGCTCCGCTCCGTACACCTGTGTACACACACGGCTCCGCTCCGTACACCTCATACACACACGGCTCCTCATCCACACCTTGTACACACACGCTCCGATCCACACACCAACTTCCCCATCCGTACACCTCAACACACACGGTCTGCTACACCCCCTGAACCCCTATCCATTGACCCCAGACTTCCCCTCATGACCTATGACAGACCTTCAGCACAGCAACCAGCATAATGGAGGCCCTGATGATGGTGCCCTGAATTCCCCTCTTGACTCCGGTCGCCACAGAACAGCTCATATATGTGGTGTGCGGCTCTGCAGGTGGAGGTAGGTGCTGGAGATTCCCCATTACTGGGCACAGAACAGCCATATATGTGGTGTGCGGCTCTGCAGGTGGAGGTAGGTGCTGGAGATTCCCCATTACTGGGCACAGAACAGCCATATATGTGGTGTGCGGCTCTGCAGGTGGAGGTAGGTGCTGGAGATTCCCCATTACTGGGCACAGAACAGCCATATATGTGGTGTGCGGCTCTGCAGGTGGAGGTAGGTGCTGGAGATTCCCCATTACTGGGCACAGAACAGCCATATATGTGGTGTGCGGCTCTGCAGGTGGAGGTAGGTGCTGGAGATTCCCCATTACTGGGCACAGAACAGCCATATATGTGGAGTGCGGCTCTGCAGGTGGAGGTAGGTGCTGGAGATTCCCCATTACTGGGCACAGAACAGCATATATGTGGTGTGCGGCTCTGCAGGTGGAGGTAGGTGCTGGAGATTCCCCATTACTGGGCACAGAACAGCCATATATGTGGTGTGCGGCTCTGCAGGTGGAGGTAGGTGCTGGAGATTCCCCATTACTGGGCACAGAACAGCCATATATGTGGTGTGCGGCTCTGCAGGTGGAGGTAGGTGCTGGAGATTCCCCATTACTGGGCACAGAACAGCCATATATGTGGTGTGCGGCTCTGCAGGTGGAGGTAGGTGCTGGAGATTCCCCATTACGGGGCGGGGGCAGGGGACATTAACCCCCTCAGTGCTGCGGTCACATTCCAGGAGACAGAACGTGTTCTCGTCTGTGTCGCTATATCAGGGTCTCTGTCTGTATTGGATTACATTGGGTCACTTCTCTCCTGACGGCGTTCACTGCTCTCTTACTCTACAGTCTCCATTATGGCCGTCGCCGGCTCAATGTTGTCACTATCGGGAGATATTAATCTTCTATCGTTATCTGTTACTCATGGCCCCATTTTCTCTAGATGACTTTATGAAACATTTAAAGGGTTATTCTCACAATCCCATTTTTTTGCATGGAGAACACTAACTGCACTCTTACTAATATACAGATCAAGTCCCACATAAAGTTTCTGTCTTGTCTGTGTTCTATCTATTCCTCCAGATTCATCCAGTAGAATGAACAGTCAATTTCTTATTTGCTAAAACTACATTTCCCAGCAGCTCCCTGCTTCTCCTCAGCACTGCAGACCCTCTCCTGTGTGCCCTCATTAGCCCACCTCTCCGAGTTATCATCAGCCTAATCTAGGTGGAGAGTTCACCTTGGCTCTGTGTACTCTCTGCTCAAGTATACTTCTTGCTTGGCCGATTTTTATCTTCTGCCATCTGCATCAAAGTAGCTTCAATGTGGTTTTTTATTATTTTCGCTGATTTTAGCTCAAATCTCCTGTCTTGTGGAGCTTGCAACAATTGGTCAGAGCTTAGCTATGTCTTCTACTAAGAGGTCCGTGATGTAAAACTGAAAATGCTGATGCTGATGGCAGACGAGCAGCATTTGCCATTTCACATCACTGATATATCGGAAACAGGCAACACACAGCTCAGCTCTGCCCACTTATTACACTTACATCTGTTGTACCGGAGACCTGAATTTTGCTATAAACAGTCTAACAATGATGTAGGAACACACAGGCAGCTATTTATCTACTGTAAACAGCAGAAAATAAAAGATAGGAAGGTTATTGTATAGGTAGAACATACTCTGTCAGTGCTTGAGGCAAATTAGAGATACAGCTCTGACAAAAATTAAGAGACCACTGCAAAATTTTGTTTGATTTTTCTCTTTATAGGTATATTTTTGAGTAAAATGTAAATTGCTCTTTTATTCTATAAACAACTGACAACATGTCTCCGAATTTCCAAGCAATAAGTTTTGTATTTATTTTCAGAAAATGAGAAATGGTCAAAATAACAAAAAAATGCAGTGCTTGCAGACTTCAAATAATGCTAAGAAAACAAGTTCATAATCATTTAGAAACAACAATACTAATGTTTTAGCTCAGGAAGAGTTCAGAAATCAATATTTTGTGGAGTAACCATGATTTTTAATCACAGCTTTTATTCATCTTGGCATGCTTTCCACCAGTCTTTCACACTGCTTTTGGGTGACCTTATGCCACTCCTCGTACAAAAATGTAAGCAGTTCTTCTTTGTTTGATGGCTTGTGACTATCCATCTTCCTTTTGATTACATTCCAAAGGTTTTCAATGGGGTTCAGGTCTGGAGATTGGGCTGGCGATGACAGGGATTTGATGTGGTGGTCCTTCAGCCACACATTGATTGACCTAGCTGTGTGGCATGGTGCATTGTCCTGCTGGAAAAACTAGTCCTCAGAGTTGGGGGACATTACCTGAGCAGAAGGAATCAACTGTTTTTCCAGGATAACCTTGTATGCGGCTTGATTCATACGTCCTTCGCAAAGATTAACCTGCCCAATTCCAGCCTTGCTGAAGCATCCCCAGATCATCACCAATCCTTCACCAAATTTCACAGTGGGTGCAAGACACTGTGGCTTGTACGCCTCTCCAGGTCTTCGTCTAACCATTAGACGACCAGGTGTTGGGCAAAGATGAAAATTAGACTCATCAGAGAAGATTACCTTACTCCGGTCCTCTATTGTACAATCCTTATGGTATTTGGCAAACTTCAGCTTGACTCTCCTTTGCTTCTCATTGATGAAAGGCTTTTTTCTAGCTTTACATGACTTGAGTCCTGCCTCTAGGAGCCTGTTACGAACTGCTCTTGCCGTGCACTTTACCCCAGCTGCTATTTGCCATTCCTTTTGTAGGTCACTTGGTGCCATCCTGCGGTTGCTGAGTGACATTCGGATAAGATGACGGTCATCCCTGTCAATGGAGAGTCGTTTTCGCCCTCTGCCGGTCTGTAACTTCGTTGTCCCCAATGTCTGCTGCTTGACCTTGTTGTAATGGACTTCCAGCTTAGAAATTTTAAGGATGGAGACAACATGACGCTCACTGTATCCCTCTTCTAGTAAAGCCAGAATTGAGCCCTTCTTTTCCTCACTCAAGACTTTTCTTTTTAACTCCTTTGGCATGGTAAAAAGTTATTTTATTCGGACTCCCATGACAGCACCACGAGAGAGGAGATCCGCCCTTCAGTAACAAGAAACCTACAGATACAAAAAGGGCGGCTCCCTCACACGCATCAGTTGGTTTCCTGTTCCTGGAGACCGGATCCCACAGATGAATTCAAAGACGTCCCAGGCCCGGCGGTCGGCTCAGTAGCAGGGGGGTCTCCTACCTCGGCCGGTGCGGTGATCCTGAAGGTCCACGGTGCCCCTGGCTGGTCAGCACAGCTGTGGACGGACAGCAGGGGGCAGGGTCTGGAGGATCGCTGCCTCCAGAGATAGCAACGCCGGGGTAAGTATACCCCCAGCCTCCCTGAAGCTGCCTCACGGGTCCTGGCGGCGCTATGTGTGGCGCTCCCTCTCCTCGGTAAACCTCCGGGGTGCTCCGCAGGGGTGAGCGCCGCGGGGGGGGGTCACCCAGAGTCTCGGTGCCGGCGTGGTTTTTCCCCTTCTGAGTGCTGCGATGCTGGGAGGCGTCATCTTGACACCAAGTGACGTCTGGGGGCGGAGCCGGCGGTCACTTCCGAGTCGCAAGCGCCGACGGTGCTACTGCGCATGCGTGGACTCCCAAAAGATGGCGGCCGCCATCCTGGGAGACAGGAGCCCTGTATGGGCAATACAGGGCAGGGAGGCTGGGGGGGAGGCGGAGCATAGCTGTCATACACCGGAGGGAGGGAGATATAAGGCAGCCAAGCAGGGGGACCCATGCTTCTGGCCCATTCATGCAAATGGAGGATGAGCAGCTGCAACCCGTGCAGCCAGACGAAGCCCCAAAGCGACTTCAGTAAAAAAGTCCCAGGCATCCCAGAATTGTCAGAAAGCCCGGGACACCAACCGGAACCAGTAAGGTCGGAAGACCTCTTCCAGTCGGCAGGGGACGGCTTCATCCAGGACATCTCTCCCTCGTATTCCGGTACCTATTTTCGGCAGACACTGGTAAGTGATCTTCGTGAAAGTTCACTCAGTGACGGAGCCTCCCCCTTATACTCTTTCTAGAGGAAGAAATGCACAGACAAATCAAGGCACAGGGAATGTTCCCTCTGTGGATGCCTCCCCTGTATCCAGCAGACGGTGAGGTCTCAGGCAGTGGGGAGGAGGGAGTAGCTCTAGCCAAGAACAGTCTAGATTCCCCCCCCGTTTAGTATTTCCTCAGGTGGCGGAGGAGACCCCCAACTTCACCCTGAATCTGAAGGATCTCATCAGTTCCGAAGTAAGGGATTCCCTAAGATCAATGACGCCTGCGGGAAGTCCCAAGCAGAGAGATCTTCCAGAGTCAGACTCATCGGCAGACTGGAGGAGAGATGAGGAATCCCCTGATCCATCCATATTGGCTTCCTCGTCCGAGGAGGACTCCAGCCGCTTTTGTCTGCCCCTAGACCGTGTGGACAAACTAGTAAAAGCGGTCAGGGGTACGATGGGGATAGTGGAGCCCAGACCAAAAATGTCCGTACAAGATATTATGTTTAGGGCCTTTCCCTTGAATAAAAAAATCCGGGAACTAATCCTCCATGAATGGAGGAAGCTGGAGAAGAAAGGCTCTCTACCACCATCCCTTAAGCGAAGATATCCCTTCGACGAGCCGGGCACCAGTGTTTGGGATAAAGCGCCCAAGTTAGATGCCGCGGTCGCCAAGGCATCGAAAAAAATCTGCCTTACCCTTTGAGGATACGGGGGCCCTTAAGGATCCCTGGATAGGAAAGCGGACATTTTTCT
The DNA here is from genome assembly GCA_033576555.1 of Oophaga sylvatica. Classification (NCBI taxonomy): domain Eukaryota; kingdom Metazoa; phylum Chordata; class Amphibia; order Anura; family Dendrobatidae; genus Oophaga; species Oophaga sylvatica. The sequence goes on from JARQOD010000003.1 coordinate 52,899,754, forward strand.
CAAAGGAACCTGGGAGACGGCGGCCGGTTCCTTAAGATCTTAGAACCCTTAGGTTGGTTAATCGTGAAAAGTCCCGTTTACAACCCTTGAGGGTCCAGCAATTCCTTGGGCTCATTTTAGACTCAGAGGTTCAAGAATGTCGTCTGCCAGCTAACAAAATTGTCCAGATTCGTCAACCGGTGTTTTGAGCAGTAAATAATCGAACTATGACCCTAAGACATGCCATGTCCCTTTTAGGCTCCTTAACAGCTTGCATTCCGGCTGTCAGATGGGCTCAGCTCCACATCAGAACCCTTCAAAGGGATATCCTGGATAATGACAGTATCCTGGAATCACTAGATAAGAGGATGACTTTACGCCCTTCTACAGTAAATTCCTTAAGATGGTGGCTTAGCAAAGTTAACTTATCAATTGGGGTTCCATGGGAAAATCACATATCCCGCGTTGTAACCACAGATGCCAGTCCCTCGGGTTGTGGGACCTGTATGGGGGAGATCATGGTCCAAGGGCAGTGGGACCCCCTGATAGAGAGTTCCTCTAACTTTAAGGACCTTTCGGCTGTAGAGCTGTCGATTAAAGAACTGCTTATATATCTGCAGGGTCACCACGTCAGGATTCTCTCAGACAACCAGGTAGCAGTGGCATATATCAATCACCAGGGTGGAACCCGGTTCGAGGCCCTGATGAGAGTGGTGGAACGCATGTTCCAAACAGCAGAGAGACATTTTCTATCCCTGACGGCGCTACACATAAGGGGAAAAGACAACACCACAGCAGACTTTCTAAGCCGCAACACGCTAAGACAGGGAGAGTGGTGCCTGAATGCAGCTATTTTCACCCAGATCGTCAATATGTGGGGTCAACCAGAGGTGGACCTCTTTGCTACCAGACGAAACAGGAAGGTGGAGAAATTCTGTTCACTAAATCCGACAGAAAGACCTCTTCGTTGTGGACGCTTTCCTGACAAAAAGGAACTTCGGCCTGGCTTATGACTTTCCCCCGCTAGCCCTGTTACCCTTAGTTATAAGGAAGATCAGGGAGGACAAAGCAAAGATTATACTAATTGCCCCGTTCTGGCCCAGAAGGGCCTGGTTTTCATGGCTGAGAACAATGTCAGTCGGCGACCCCTGGGTTCTTCCAGATCTTCCGGACCTTCTCTTCCAGGGCCCAGTCAATCATCCACAAGTAGCCGGACTCCATCTGACGGCGTGGAGTTTGAGAGGTCGCTATTGAAAGACAAAGGATTCTCTGACAATTTGATTAATACCCTACTAAATAGTAGGAGATTAGTTACAACAAAAATTTATGCTAAAACCTGGGAAAAATTTCTGGCCACTACTAACCTCGGAGCTGAAGGGGAGATCCCTATAGGGCAGATTTTAGAATTCCTGCAGAGAGGGTTAGATCTAGGTCTGGCCACTAGTACCCTGAAAGTACAGGTATCAGCCCTCGGTGCCCTGTTCAACTGTGAAATTGCGAGAAATTACTGGATATCCAGGTTTATCAAAGCTGCAGACAGAACGAGACCCATACATAGAGCAAGGTACGCACCATGGGACTTAAACCTAGTCCTTACGGGTATGATGGAGGCTCCGTTTGAACCCATGGTGTCCGCCTCAATAAAAAATCTATCCCTCAAGATAGCCTTCTTGGTAGCCATCACGTCTGTTCGTAGAATAGACGATATACAGGCACTCTCCAGAGACCCTCCTTACACACAGATTCTGGAAGACAGGGTAATAATTAGACTGGACCCTGCCTATTTATCTAAAGTCGCCTCTCGGTTCCATAGAACACAAGAAATAGTCCTCTCCTCCTTCCTCCCTAACCCCACTAACCAGAAAGAGGAGAAACTCCATACCCTGGATGTCAGAAGGTGTTTGTTACATTATCTATCAGTCACTGATCCATGGAAGAAGGGCAACGCCTTGTTTATATGTTTCCAGGAAGATAGAAAAGGTCTTAGAGTTTCCAAATGCACTTTAGCAAGGTGGATTAGGGAGGCTATTTCTCTAGCTTACTCAGCAGGTGGCGGTCCGGCTCCACAGAATCTGAGAGCACATTCTACCCGAGCCATGGCAACCTCTTGGGCGGAGAGATCTGGAGTATCCATCGACCAAATATGTAAGGCAGTCACATGGTCTTCTCCTAGCACCTTTTTTAATCATTATAGATTAGACATGGGTGCCTCCTCGGATCTCACCTTCGGGTTAAGGGTGCTGCAGGCTGTAGTCCCTCCCTAGAATAGTGTTACATCTCTGTAATTCTCTCGTGGTGCTGTCATGGGAGTCCAAATAAAGTATTAAGTTACTTACCGGTAACGTATTTTTCGGAAGCCCGTGACAGCACCCTTAGTTTCCTCCCTTTCACGTGTATTGAACACTTCCTTTAATTATAAAGTCTACGTAGACTAGGATGTTTAGAGTTCGTATATAATTCATGTGTCATTAACCATGGAGGTCCTCTCGGCTCTGTAATCCAACTGATGCGTGTGAGGGAGCCGCCCTTTTGTATCTGTAGGTTTCCTGTTCCTGAAGGGCGGATCCCCTCTCTCGTGGTGCTGTTATGGGCTTCCGAAAAATACCGTTACTGGTAAGTAACTTAATATTTTTTCATTCCTATTACTTTTTGGATATTACTAGCACTTGTTTTGCCATCGAGCTTGTGTTATTGTGGATTGTGAACACCACAGCAGTGTTTTTTATACTTTCCATCGTTAAATAAGATTTGGTTCAGGTGATCACCTAATCAGAAGCACAGTAAGTAGAATGAGGTGTACTCTGGTTGGAATTCAACTGACACTGGAATGGAATGGCTGTCAGACATGTAGAGAAGCTGATTTTTATAAAACTGTGCAGTGGTCTCTTAATTTTTGCCAGAGCTGTGTGCTGGAAGAAAGTGAGTGGAGAGAGATTGCATGGTCTACCAGGAGCACTGGAGCTATAGCTCGATAGATCCAATGGCACCTGGAAGAGCATAATTTGGGAGTTAAAAGTACAAACAGATAAGATTTAAAAATGAGTTATATTAGCACAAATGAATAAATAAATGTTTATATTATCATGAGACCACATTGTAATTTTGGGAATAACCCTTTAAGAAAGATTCAGATGTTTACTTTTACTTTTTAGATTTGTTTTGCGTTTTTGGTGTTGGATTGTAGATATTAAGTGATAAATTTCAGTATGTGACTATAATTGGATTGAGTGTTACACTGGGGTTAGGACAGGGCCATGACTGGATGTAGTGATCATGTGAAGCCGGTAACAGCTCCGGAGATTTCTTACATGGGATCTTTATGATGTTACATCTTCTCATCTTCTTCCCATTCAGAACCCTACAATATTGGATCCGCTCAGTGGATATTTTCTATATAAGAGAATTGTCCTGATTGACCCATCAAGATGGCTAGGGAATGGGACAAGATGGAGGAGAAAATATTACACCTCACCCTAGAAATCCTCTTCCGGCTTACTGGAGAGGTGAGAGATTCTGATGACGTCACATTACATCATTCTTATCTATGGGAATAACAGATGGACAGAACTGGAGAGGTGAGGACTCTGGAAATGTCTGTAGTGAGATTTATTAATGTGTCTCTCCATATCCAGGATTACACAGTAGTGAAGAAGACCTCTAGTAAGTGCTGTCAGGCCCCTGTGTGGTGGGGGATGGGGAAGACCCCTGAGCCCAATTACGGTGCCTCCACCTCACACCCTGATACATGAGGACATCAATGACCAGAAGATTCTAGAACTCACCTATAAGATGATTGAGCTGCTGACTGGAGAGGTGACACTGCTGGGAATGCTGGGACATTATACAGTAATGCTATGAAGTGATCTGGGATGACGGTATCATTGTATGTGTCAGGTTCCTATACGGTGTCAGGATGTCACCGTCCATTTATCCATGGAGGAGTGGGAGTATTTAGAAGGACACAAAGATCTGTACAAGGACGTCATGATGGAGGTTCCCCAGCTCCTCACATCACCAGGTAATAGACAGGACTAAATACACACGGCCCATAATTATCTGTTTATAAAGAATGAATTCAGTCCCTGTATGTGTTTCCTCTAGTTCTATTCAGTGAGAGGACAACAACAGAGAGATGTCCCCGTCCTTTTCTTCCACAGGACTATAAGCAAGAAGATCCCGATATTCCTCAGGATGATCAGTAGATGGAGAGAAGGTGTCATGAGATCTCTCTTATGATGTGTAGACGGCTGTGAAGGTCTTGTGTTCAGTCTTATTTTATACAACAGTATTATACACTGAATGGCAAATTTATTAGACACACCCATCATTCTGGAACTTCTCTGTTTGGAAATAAGACCTGTGACCACCTTTGTGCATAAAATCAAATGATCAATTTTCTGTGCATCAGTTTCATAATGAATTCACATTAGAATAGAAATATCAAGCAATCAGACTTCTAACAAGACAGGATTATTGGTGCTGATTAAGGTCAATATTTATGAAACTGCCAAGGGTATTGGGTGTTTACATACAAAACTGTCATCTGATTGGCTCTTCTATTCCTTATTTTTTTTCCATTGTTTTTGTTTCCGGCCTTTTCTTCATTCACTAGGCCCCATGTCATGCTGTTGGACATAAGCATCATTGACATGCTTCACACCGTGTGCGGTCACTTTGAACATGACTCGACTGACGGCCTGTGGCCTAGTGAATGACATACTGGCCCAGAAGGAAGATAGGAAAAAAGACAGAAGATCCAATCAGAGAACCAGTGGCGGAAGGACAGCTATGGGGAGGGTTGAAGGAAGGTGAGTGTTAAAATTTTTTTTACCTTTTTCCTGGCCAAAAGCAAATCACAAAAAAAATTGGAATCTAGTGATTACAATGTTTTTTATATTCAAATTAGATTAATTTATCTATATAACTTGGTAATAGAAATTCAGATAAGTGCACAAGGTTACAAGTTGCATCCAATCAGCATGCTGGAGCCCAAGTAATGTGTCCTGAGGATGTGCAATTTACCAAAATTTGTTTCTGTTTCTATTAGTCACAAAAATTTGATTCAGGACAAATTGGGCACAAATCAAAATACTTCAAACCTTCTAATTGACACTGTGATGTCTCCTAGGACTGTTTCCAACCCCTTTCAAGCTCTTAAACAATAAGACAGCTTTACTAAAGTCAAAGTGTTATCAATATATTTGTATGATGTTGGCTCAGGAGCTGAGCTGCATGATACCTCGCAAAGGATCACTTTTGCTATTGCTGCTGGGGGCATGCTAATAAATTTTGTGCCTACCATAATGGTGCTGTGGCTGGCCTTCATATTTGACAGTGATTTTTACTATATACTGCAATACCTTTGTATTTACAGTATGTATGTATATGTTTTGTAGGGGCTTTACTCACTCGGGTGCGACGGGAGGAAAGCAGGAGGCTTGTTCCTTTAAAAGGTCATGGGTTATTGTTTCATAAACCCCAGAAGCACAATACAGAAAATAAACAGCCTTTAGATCAGGCAAACAAAGTAACACTGTCCATAGCTGGGCTTTGCTTCTCCAGGCATGTGGGCACCCAGGCTGGGGTAGTGTCCAGTACTCTGACTCGGTCTGGAGCCAAACACACAGGAGGCCTTCTCCCTCCCAACATACAGACCATGTGCCAAACAACAGCCTCCATTATATAGGCTGTTAACCACACCCAGTTGTGAGGTATGTGGGTAGCTAGTCACGCCCATCTCTCACAGCTACCCGCAATGCGGTGCCAGGTGCACCAAACGAACCTCTTAGTGCTTTCATGCACTAGAGAAAATGCTCCAGGATACATCACAGAGACAAGCCATCTCTGCCACACATACCTCACATCGACTATGCGACTATTAGCCACATTACATACCTCCCCCTCTGCCTAAAGCCGTGGGGCTGGCTGGCACTTTCTCCTGCCAGCCAAGGGATTCTCGAGAGGGCCTCGGCATTATCATGAAGCTTCCCTGCTCTATGCTCTACATGGAAGTTGAAAGCTTGTAGGGCTAAGAACCATTGGGTGACCCTAGCATTTTTCCCCTTTGTTTCCCTCATCCATGTGAGTGAGGCATGGTCGAATACCAACCTAAACTTACGTCCTACCATATAGTACAGTAATGTGTCCACAGCCCACTTTATGACCAAGCACTCCTTCTCTACCACCAAATAATTCCTCTCACATGAGGATCGCTTCCTACTCAAGTAGAGAACAGGGTGCTCCTCCCCGTGTATCTCCTGGGAAATGACTGCTCCTACCCCGACATCTGAGGCATCAGTATAAACTCTTTTCTTCTCGCCACGACAGCACCCACTGAGGGATCCGCCCCTAGAAGCAGGAAACCTACGGAGAGATAAAAGGGGCGGTCCCCCTTGCTCCCACAGTTGGTTTCCTGCTTCTAGGGAACCTGTGGAGAGAAGAAAGAAGAGGATACCTGGGCAGGGGGCCGCCCGTGCAGTTTTCCCTGGGGACGGCGGGGGCCCCGGCACCAGAAGCGCTGTCGGGGTCTGCTGCAGGCAGATTCCCCTCAGCCGACGTGGACACCTTGAGGCCCGGGGAGTCGGCCCGGCTCGGGGAGAACGCAGCGCGGAAGGTGCCGCTGGTCCGGGACCACACAAGCCTTACCTCAGGCAGGCATCAGGACGGCGGTAAGACGCTTCCATTCGGCGGTCGCGCGCACGAGCGCGCACTTGTGCTGGCTCCACGAGTGTTATCTCCCCCGGAAGGTTTCTCCGTTCACTTCCGGGGGATGGTATCCGGCTGCAGGGGAGTAAGCGCGTACCGCGCATGAGCAGACGGGGCGATTGAGACCCGGAAGTGATAAAGCATTTCCAGGTGGAAAAAAAGAAAAAAAAAGTGAACAGCCTTCTAATACATATAAAAACGCCATATGAGGGCATCAGCAGCGTGCAAGATGGCATCGCCCAAGGATACTATTGTGTCCCCCTTACAGGACACAATAGGATCAACGCACAGCAGCAGGAAAAGTGGCAGCAATCACTCAAAGCAGAGCGGTTCATCAAAAAGTGGAAAGCACAGACCTGGTCGATCCACATCACAGCCTGTGTCACCACCTCCGCAGCCGGTACCATATAATAAAAGCTTCACTGGGTGAGTGTTATCCCCACCTATTAAGCTGATAGCCCCCCTTCTTTCTGTATACCCTAGGCCAAAAGGACTGAAAAGTCTAAGCATATACAGTGTGACATGTGTTCCCAGCCCCTCCTGGACGGCTACCCCAAGAGAATGTGCCAGATTGTATAGCACAGACTTTACAGGAGGAATCCTGTGTAAGGACGGAGGACATCAGGTTATTAATCAGTGAAGAATTGCAAGCTCTGAGAGGGTCGGATAGTATTGTTGGGGAAAAGTCAAGACGGGGTTATAATTCGCCAAGATCTGAACATTCCTCAGACATGGGCGATAGAGGCTCGTGCTCCTCCCGAGAGTCTTTTTCCTCGGATGAGGAACAGCATACATGTTTCCCAACGGATAATGTCAACAATCTAGTTAAGTCAGTTCGCAGAACTGTGGGTCTTACAGATATCAGAGACCTTAAGACCCCTCAAGATTTCATGTTCGCGGGACTTTCTGACAAAAAGAAGCATGCCTTTCCCGTAATTCCGGAAACCAAACAGCTAATAATCAAGGAATGGGAGAAACAGGGACAAAAGGGCCTTCCGTCCACATCTAAAAGACATTATCTTTTTGACGACTAGGACCTGTCCTTATGGGCAAAAGCCCTGAAGGTAGACGCAGCCGTAGCCTCCACGGCAAAACGATCTTTATTATCGGTAGAGGACTCAGGGTCCCTACAGGACCCCCTAGATCGCAATGCTGATTCGCTCTTAAAAAGATCGTAGGAATCTTGCACAGGCGCACTTAAACCGGCTATATCAGCCACATGCACAGCGAGATCCATGTTGGTGTGGCTGAATGAACTGGAAAAAGGCATAAAAGGGGGTCTATCTACAGAAAAACTGATATCCTCCATTCCTTTAATTAGAGGCGGCACAGCCTTTTTGGCAGATGCTTCGGCCGATTCCATACGTCTGGCCGCCAAGTCAGCAGGTCTAACTAGCGTGGCACGACGCACGGTTTGGTTAAAAGGATGGAGAGGCTATGCGCAAACAAAATCAAAGCTCTGCCGCCTGCCTTGCCAAGGTGAGTACCTGTTCGGCAAGAAATTAGATGAAATTCTCACCAAAGTAGGTGAAAGGAAGAAAGGGTTTCCTAATTCATACATTCCGTCTTATAGGACAACCTTCCGGAAACCTCCTTTTAACAGGAAGAGAGATTACGGAAACCAGAACCACTGGAGCCAAAAGGGAACCAGACAGAAGGGCGCTCTGTTTGGCAAGCGGCCCTTCAGACCTGAGGAGAAGCCACACTAGACCCGACCTGCCAGCAATTAGCAGATTAGCTTTTTTCAGCCAGCAATGGAAGGCCATAACATCCAGCCCATGGGCCGCTAACGTAGTAACATCCGGCTTAAAATTAAGATTCGTCGGGTTCCACCGGACACCTTCCTATTGACTTCTCTAAACTCCAGATCCCAACAAAAGGTTCTGGAATTAGAGATAGGGGTCTGATATCTAAAGGGGTCTTAGTGGAGGTTCCGAAACACCAGAGAGGGAAAGGATTCTATTCCTCCTTATTCTTGGAAGCTAAACCAGACGGGTCATATAGAACCATAATCAATCTTAAGAGATTAAATGTCTTTTTAGAGAATCAGTCCTTTAAAATGGAGTCCATCAAATCAACCATAAAGCTTTTGTTTCCCAGATGTTTTATGGCGGTTATCGACCTCAAAGACGCATACTATCATCTGCCAATCGCTGTTGAACATCAAAAATATCTTCGCGTGGCAGTCACGTTGGAAGGTCAAGTGTGTCACCTCCAGTATGCAGCAATCCCCTTCGGGTTATCGATTGCTCCCAGGATCTTCACCAAGTTGATGGCAGAGGTGATGTCGTATTTGAGATTAGAACACACCCTTATAATCCCATACCTAGATGACCTACTGATAATAGGGAATTCAGCATTACAATGTCAGCAGCGTCTAAATAATACAATTGCATCATTACAAAGGTTGGGATGGCTAGTTAATTGGGAAAAATCTAGACTTCATCCCATAACCTGTCAAATATTTTTAGGCCTTCTATTCGACTCCATAAATCAGTGGTGTTTCCTCCCTGAAGCAAAACAATTAATAGTTATCAATAAGGTACGATCAGTAATTGACAACCCCAAAATATCCCTCAGACAGGGTATGTCTCTCCTTGGTACATTATCGTCCTGTATTCCAGCAGTCCCATGGGCCCATTTCCATACGAGGCTATTACAACACACTATATTATACGAACAAATCAGATTACAGGGCGACTTAGAGGGACCTCTGTCCTTATCAACAGATCTTCTAAAATCCTTGTCCTGGTGGCTGAACTTAGATCATCTATCAGAGGGAGTCCTTTTGGAAATTAAACCTTCCAGAATGGTCTATACGGACGCTAGTCCTAGGGCAGTGATGGCGAACCTATGGCACGCGTGCCAGAGAGGGCACAGAGAGCCCTCTCAGCTGGCACGCGGCCTCGCCTCATCTTTGCTCCCTGACTGCAGCTTCCTGCCTCACACATTGAGCGGCGCAGCCGCGAAGCTGAAAGATGATGTCATCCAGCCGCGACCGTCAGCGCCGCTCAATGTGTGAGAGGAATTGAGAGAGGAAGGAAGCTGCTGGCGTGCGGAGAGGTGAGTGCGGCCGCTGTGCCAGTGAAGCTGCTGTGGTGTGTGTGTGTGCTGAGTGCGGTCGCTGTGGTGTGTCTGTGTGTGTGTGTGCTGAGTGTGGCCGCTGTGGTGTATGTCTGTGTGTGTGTGCTGAGTAATGGCGGTGATAGGGAGAGGGCCGGTGATGGGTAGAGGGCCAGTGATGGGTCAATATAAGAACTCCACCAATCAGCTGTTACCACATGTGTTGGCAGGTGGATGTAAACAGTAGTGGCTGCTACTGGGTACTGCAGAGTACATCTTATTGAAAAGAAAAGCAGCAGATCTGTAGTACTCGGCAGCAGTCACTAAACGTGTACAGAGCTGTGAGGGTCTGCTCTGTACATTGTTAACATCCAGCCTGCTACCAGAGGATATAACAGCTACTCCATTAGGCTGCTGGGTGTCATAATAGAGTAAATGCACCCTATGTTGCGGCACCCTGATTGTGATATGATGGGTGACTAAAAAGATCAGTAAGTGTACTGTATGTGGATATTTATAGTGCAGAGCTCCATGATAACAGGAAGTTATCACTTTCTGTCATTTTTACGCTATATAACACAGAATGTAACTATACAAGGATTGACCGGTCTGTCCCATATTAAAGCGAACCTTCAGCCTCATGATAGGGCACATTTCTGCATGAAGGGGTCATGATGGGGCACATTTCTGCATGAAGAGGTCATGATGGGGCATATTTCTACATGTAAGGGATCATGATGGGGCATATTTCTGCATGAAGTGGATCATGATGGGGCATATTTCTGCATGAAGGGGACCATGATGGGGCAAATTTCTACATGAAGGGGATCATGATCGGGCATATTTCTACATGAAGGGTATCGTGATGGGCATTTCTACATGAAGGGGATCATGATGGGGCACATTTCTGCATGAAGGGGATCATGATGGGGCATATTTCTACATGAAGGGGATCATGATGGGGCATTTGGCACGTGTTGGCACTTCATCATAAATAATTGAGTTTTAGGTTGCAGTTTGGGCACTCTGTCTCAGAAAGGTTTGCCATCACTGTCCTAGGGGATGGGGTGCACACCTAGGAGAGCAGATAGTCCAGGGACAGTGGTCGGTGAAAGAAACGACCGATTCATCAAATGTAAGAGAATTGAAAGCCATTTACCATGCCGTGCGTAAATTTCTTCCGCAGTTGCAAGGAACCCATACAAGAATCCTGTCAGACAACATGACATCCGTGGCATATATTAATCGTCAAGGAGGGACGAGATCGGGGGCTCTCAGCGCACAAAATAATTACAATGGCAGAAAGACATCTTCTTTCCCTATGAGCCCTACATATCAAGGAGTGGACAATTCAAAGGCAGACTTTCTCAGTCGACAAACGCTCCACCAAGGAGAATGGGTTCTGAATCATCGGATTTTCAGGATGATATCAGACTTATCGGGTATTCCAGAGATAGATCTTTTTGCAACAAGAAGCAACAGGCAGGTTGAAAGGTTCGCTTCTCTATCTCTGATGGACAATCCAGACATACTCGATTCCCTTCAGGCTCCATGGGCTTTTCAGCGGGCATACGCCTTCCCTCCAATGATAATCCTACCAGTAGTCATCAGGAAAATAAGGGAAGAGAAAGCAAATGTTATTCTGATAGCCCCATTCTGGCACAAGAGGCCATGGTTCTCCTGGCTCAGAGCCATGTCAATTTCAGACCCATGGATACTCCCAGAGAGCCGAGATCTCCTATCTCAGGGACCCTTCTACCATCCTCAGGTGAAGGGCTTATGATTGACAGCCTGGAATTTGAAAGGCAATTACTGAGAGTGAGAGGTTTCTCAGAAAACCTGATTAATACCCTATTGAAAAGTAGGAAGGAGACCACCACAAAGATTTACGTAAGGGTGTGGAATTTTTTTTTTAGCTTCTACCCAGTTAATGTTTCTGATAAAGTACCCATTCTGGCTATTTTAGAATTTCTACAGAAAGGACGGGAATTAGGTTTTTCAGTCAATACCTTGAAAGTACAGATTTCAGCTCTGGGGGCCTTATACGGCTATAATGTGGCAGGGGATAAATGGGTAGGCTGTTTTATTTCAGCATGTCAGAGAGAAGACCCGGTACATATTCCCCAAATGCCATCATGGGATCACAATTTGGTGCTAGATGCCTTAACACAAGCCCCATTTGAGCCACTACACTCACCCCAAATAAAATATGTTTCCCTCAAGACAGCCCTATTGGTGGCTCTAGTGTCAGCAAGAAGGGTAAGCAATATTCAAGCTTTGTCAATAGATCCCCCCTTTCTATCAATACTTCAAGATAGAATAGTCCTGAAAACGGATCACTCTTACTTGCCAAAAGTATCCACTAGTTTTCATAGATTGCAAGAAATTGTTCTTCCCTCCTTCTATAATAACCCCACGACTCAGGAGGAAGAGAGATTTCACACACTAGATGTGAAAAGACCCATACTGACATACCTGGATAGGACAAAACCTTGGAGGAAGAGCAGGGTTCTCTTTATTTCTTTTCAGGGCTACAAAAAGGGGTCTCCGATTACGAAGGGGACGCTCTCCCGGTGGATCAGGGACGCAATTGGTCTGGCATATTCTTCTAGGGGGAAGAATCCGCCTCAAGGCGTGACGGCACATTCTACAAGAGCTATGGCATCATCCTATGCCGAAAGAGCAGAAGTTCCCATTGAGTTAATATGTAAGGCCGCAACCTGGTCTTCGCCTTCCACTTTTTATAACCACTATAGGTTAGATTTATCAGCCTCCACCGACCTGGTGTTTGGTAGATCTGTCTTGGACACGGTGGTCCCCCTCCCTGAATGTTGGTCTCTGCAGTCTCTCAGTGGGTGCTGTAATCCGGTTTTTCTTAAAGTCAGGGCACCAGAACCGGTTGCTTACACAGAGCCCCTGTCATTTCTTGAAAGGCCGTCTCTGCCTCTTCCAACCATTTGACCATTACCGATTTCGTCCCCTTCATGAGGTCAGTCAGGGGCACGGCCATCGGGGAAGTTTGGGATGAACCTCCTGTAGTATCCCACGATCTCCAGGAAGGCTCTAACTTGTTTATTGGACAGCGGTCTCGGTCATGTTTGAATTGCCTCCCACTTTACTGATTTGGGTTTGATCTCACCTCGACCCACTACATATCCCAGGTACTTGGCTTCTTCTTTCCTCAAGGCACATGTCTTCGGGTTTATTAAAAACCCCGCTTCCTTAGAGCATCAAACACCACCTGGACCTTTTCCAAATTTCTGTCCAAGTCTGGGCTAAAGATAACAATATTGTCCAGGTATGCAGCGGCTTATTGCTTATGGGGTGCAATGATTCTATCCATAGCACTCTGGAAGGTCGCCGGGACCCCCTGCAGTCCAACCGGCATCCAGACATACTGGAAGCATCCGTCCGGAGTAGGAAATGCCGTTAATCTCCTTGGCTCCCTGGACCATGGGGATCTGCCAATAACCCTTCGTCAAATCCAAGGTGGTTATGTACCTTGTGGGCCCAAGTCGCTCGATAAACTCATCTACACATGGCATGGGATATGCGTCGAACTTAAAGACCTCATTCAACTTCCGATAGTCGTTACAGAACCTCCATTCACCATCAAGCATAAGGGACCAGGACAATCTGGCTCAACCAACCGCTCTTGGACTCTTCAATGACCCTGAGTTTTAACCCCTTTCCAACCCATGACGCCTACGTCGGCATCATGAAAACCTGTGCCATCCCGATGCAGGCGTCATGCTATAAATCCCGTTCCTTCGGGTCGGGTGTCCGGGGTCACTGAAAGGTCACCCGACCTGCAGGCACAAGACCCTTTGTGCTTCACCACGTGGGGGTGGCTTAACCCCCATGTGGCTATGATTGCTCTGATTGGCTGTTAAAAGTGAAACAGCCAATCAGAGCGATTTGTAATATTTCACCAATGAAATTTGGTGAAATATTTAAATCCAGCCATGTCCGATGCTGCAATAGCATCTGCCATGGCTGGAGATCGAGATCCGACCCCCCACACACTAACTGATGGCGGCGATCGGTCGCTGCCATTACTATCTGCTCCCCTCCTCTTTATTCCGGTCCCCCCACCTTCCGATCCCCACCCCAGGTCTCTGATCCCCCCCCCAAGGTACCTCCGGAGTCCCCGTCTTCCTCCTGGCGTCTCTCCTGCCCGGTCCATGGGCGCCGCAATCTTCCAAAATGGCGAGCGCATGCGCAGTGCGCCTGCCGAATCTGCCAGCTGGCAGATTCATTCATTTATTGAAAGTACACTTTGATCACTGTGATAGACCCTATCACAGTGATCAAAATAAAAAAATAGTAAATAACCCTCCCCTTTATCACCCCCATAGGTAGTGAACAATAATAAAATAAAGAAAATATTTTTATTTTTCCATTAGGGTTAGAATTACAGTTAGGGTTAGGCTGGTTTCACATTACGTTCTGGCAGTCCGTTAGACGGATTGCGTTACACTGCGGTATAACGCGGTGTAACACAGTCAGTTAACGCTGCCATTCACCCCCATTTCCGGGTGCATCGCGAAGCATGCCATAAAGAGGCATGCGTTCGCGACGTGCCGTCATTCAGTGACGGAGCCTCGGACGCGGGCTCAGCGTCTGCGCTTCGTCACCGCTAGCACAGATGAATTATCTGCTGATTCATCTGCGCTAGCGGGTATAGCATTATGCGATCGCGTTATGCTATACCTTTACCAGCCCGTCAATGCTATGTGTTGAACGGGCTGGTAAAACGTAATGTGAACCTAGCCTTAGCTTTAGGTTAGGGTTAGGATTAGGGTTAGCATTAGGGTTAGGGTTAGCATTAGGGTTAGGGTTGGTATTAGGGTTCGAGTTAGAATTAGGGTTCGGGTTAGAATTACGGTTAATATTAGGGTTAGGGGTTTGTTGGGGTTAGGGTTGGGATTAGGGTTATGGTTGTGGTTAGGGTTATGGTTGTGATTAAGGTTAGGGGTGTGTTGGGGTTAGGATTGGGATTAGGGTTAGGGGTGTGTTGGGGTTAGGGTTGGAATAAGAGTTAGGGGTGTGTTGGGGTTAAGGTTGGAGTCAGAATTGAGGGGTTTCCACGGTTTAGGCACAACAGGGGGTCTCCAAACGTGACATGGTGCCACCATTGATTCCAGCCAATTTTATGTTCAAAAAGTCAAACGTGATCCCTACCTTCCAAGCCCCGAAGTGTGCCCAAACAGTGGTTTACCCCAACATATGGGGTATCAGCGTACACAGGAAAAATTGCACTACAACTTTGAGGGTCTAATTTCTCCTGTTACCGTTGGGAAAATAAAAAATTGGGGGCTAAAAATGATTTTTGTGGAAAAAAGATTTTTTTTTATTTTCACGGCTGCATTTCAAAACGTCACTACTTCCCTTCCGAGCCCTGACGTGTGCCCAAACAGTGGTTCCGCCCACATATGGGGTACCAACGTACTCAGGACAAACTGGACAACAACTTTTGGGGTCCAATTTCTCCTCTTACTCTTGGGAAAATAAAAAAATGCGGGCTAAAAAAATCATTTTTTGAGAAAAAAATATGATTTTTTATTTTCACGGCTCTACGTTAAAAACTGCTGTGAAGCACTTGTGGGTTCAAGGTGCTCACCACACATCTAGATAAGTTCCTTTGGGGTCTAGTTTCCAAAATGGGGTCACTTGTGGGGGTTTCCACTGTTTAGGCACATCAGGGGCTCTGCAAACGTAACATGACGCCGCTGACCATTCCATCAAAGTCTGCATTTCAAAACGTCACTACTTCCCTTCCGAGCACTGACGTGTGCCCAAACAGTGGTTCCCCCCACATATGGGGTACCAACGTACTCAGGACAAACTGGACAACAACTTTTGGGGTCTAAGTTCTCCTGTTACCCTTGTGAAAAAAAAAATGAGATTTTAGCCTGCATTTTTTTAGAGGAAAAAAAGATTTTTTATTTTCACAGCTCTACGTTAAAAACTTCTGTGAAGCACTTGGGGGTTCAAAGTGCTCACCACACATCTAGATAAGTTCCTTTGGGGGTTTAGTTTCCAAAATGGGGTCACTTGTGGGGGGTTTCCACTGTTTAGGCATCAGGGGCTCTCCAAACGCGACATGACACCCGCAGACCATTCCATCAAAGTCTGCATTACAAAACGTCACTACTTCTCTTCCGAGCCCCGACATGTACGCTGTGAGCACACAGTTTTCTCCCACATATGGGTATCAGCGTACTCAGGACAAATTGGACAACAACTTTTGGGGTCCAATTTCTCTTGTTACCCTTGGGAAAATAAAAAATTGGTGACTAAAAATCATTTTTGTGGGGAAAAAAATAGGATTTTTTATTTTCATGCCCGGGCATTATAAACTTGTGTGAAACACTTGGGGGTTCAAAGTGCTCACCACAGAACTAGATAAATTCCTTAGGGGGTCTAGTTTCCAAAATCGGGTCACTTGTGGGGGGGTTTCCACTTTAAGGCACATCAGGGGCTCTGCAAACTGAACATGACACCCATCAAAGTCTGCATTCCAAAACATCATTACTTCCTTTCCGAGCACTGCCGTGCTCCCAAACAGTATTTCTCCCCCACATATGGGGTATCAGCGTACTCAGGACAAATTGGACAGCAACTTTTGGGGTCCAATTTCCTTGGGAAAAATCAAAAATTGGGGACTAAAAAATAATTTTTGTGGAATTTTTTTTTCACACCTAGGCATTATAAACATTAGTGAAACACTTGGGGATTCAAAGTGCTCGTAACAGATCTAGATAAGTTCCTTAGGGGGTCTAGTTTCCAAAAAGGGGTCATTTGTGGGGGGTTTCCACTGTTTTGGCGCATCAGGGGCTCTCCAACCGCGACATGGCGTTCAATCTCAATTCCAGCCAATTTTGGTTTGAAAAAGTCAAACGGCGCTCCTTCCCTTCCGAACCCTGCAGTTCACCCAGACAGTGGTTTTCCCCGCACATATGGGGTATCGGTGTACTCAGGAGAAATTGCACAACAACTTTATCTGTCCATTTTCTCCTTTTACCCTTGTTAAAATAAAAAATTGTCTGTAAAAGATCATTTTTGTGACTAAAAAGTTAAATGTTCAATTTTTCCTTCCACGTTGCTTCAGCTCCTGTGAAGCACCTGAAGGGTTAATAAACTTCTTGAATGTGTTTTGATCAGCTTGAGGGGTGCAGTTTTTATAATGGTGTCACTTTTGGGTATTTTCAGACATATAGACCACTCAAACTGACTTCAAATGAGAGGTGGTCCCTGAAAAAAAATGGTTTTGTAAATTTTGTTGTAAAAATGAGAAATCGCTGGTCAACTTTTAACCCTTATAACTTCTTAACAAAAAAAATTTTTGTTCCAAAATTGTGCTGATGTAAAGTAGACATGCGGGAAATGTTATTTATTAACATAACACTCTGGTTTAACAAAATAAAAATTCAAAATTTGAAAATTGCGAAATTTTCGCCAAATTTCCATTTTTTTTCACAAATAAACGCAAAACATATCGACCTAAATTTACCACTAACATGAAGCCCAATGTGTCACGAAAAAATATTCTCAGAATCGTTAGGATCCGTTGAAGCGTTCCTGAGTTATGACCTCATAAAGGGACACTGGTCAGAATTGCAAAAAATGGCAAGGTCTTTAAGGTCAAAATAGGCTGGGTCATGAAGGGGTTAACATAAGCTCCACCTCCTTGGACATCGCTTCTCGACGGGCATCCGGAATCCGATAGGCCTTCACGTTTATTCGCAAATGTGGCTTCATCAGAACTTCGTGTTCTATGACCCTTGTGCACCCCGGTAATTCCAAGAACAGGTCCCTGCTTCTCTGGAGCAACTCCCAACATTGCAGTTTCTGGGCCTTAAACAGCCTCTCTGCTATTGTGACACCTTCAACTTTGCTTTCTGACTTGCCCAGCAAGCGGAGTTTCAGACAGCTGTCTGTCTTGCTATGGCTTGATGAGGTTGGCAAGGTAGATCTGATATGGTTTCCGTCTTCCAAGCTGATGAATCTTATAGTTTACCTCACCAAGCTTCTCCAACACCTCATACAGCCCTTGCCATTTGGCCAAGAACTTTCCACAAAAGGAAAAAGCACAAAACTCGGTCTCCCGGATTGAACTGCCTCACTCTGGCTGACCAATTGTAGACCCTGGCCTGAGCTTCTTGTGCCTGGAGGAGATGTCCTTTTACGATGGGCATCACCTTTGCAATCCTCTGCTGAATCAGTCCCACATGCTCAATGACACTTCTGTGGGGCATGACTTTGGCTTTCCAGGTTTCCTTCGCTATATCCAGGAGACCTTGCGGATGTCGGCCATACAAAAGTTCTTATGTCGAGAACCCCATAGAGGCCTGTGGAATCTCACAAATGGAGAACAACAGATATGGTAAGACACAGTCCCAGTCTCTACCATCTTTTTCTGTGACTTTCCTCAGCATGCTCTTCAGTGTTTTAATAAACCTCTTGACAAGGCCATCTGTCTGAGGATGGTACACTGAAGTCCTCAACGGGGAGATCTGCACGACCTTGCTTAACTCCCTCATCACCTCACTCATAAAAGGTGTTCCCTGGTTGATCAGGATCTCCTTCGGTAAACCTGTCCGGGAAAACACATGGACCAATTCGCAGGCTATACTCTTTGCGGAGGAGTTTCTCAGGGTAATTTGTTATGTTTCGGTAGCTGAGGAGTGCAGGTAAAAAAGGCAATACACCAGAGCAGTTGGAATCTATGAGATTGCAGTACCCTGACTAACCACCACAACTAGAGGCAGCCGTGGAGCGTTCCTACGTTGGTCCTAGACGCCTCGTCACAGCCTGAGAAACTAACTACACCTAAAGATAGATATAGGAAAGCTATCTGCCCCGGAGCAGAACCCCAAAGATAATAGAAAGCCCCCAAACATGTAATGGCGGTTAGACAAGATGAAATACTGACACAGAAAGAAAATAGTATGAGCAAACGCTGGGGCCCAAACTAACTAAATAGAAAAGGATAGGAAGGGTACTTACTGCAATCCCAGAAAACCCTGAAAAGCACCAACTCTACTAATTTCAAAAATACCTGAGATCACACGACCTCTTCCACCTAAATTAGTTCTCTGGTGTAACAAAATCAAAACAGCAGCCACTGAAAAAACTGGAAAAAGCAAAAGTACAAACATCAGTGGCTGAACAAAACTGAGAGGGCAGAAGCCCCCGGAGGGGACCCTGAAGGCCCCCACAGAAGTGCAGGACAAAATGCAAAAATATAGCACAAACACAAAAGAAGAAAATGTCTTATCTGTTAGCAGGAGATGCAGACACGACACAGCAGGCTGCAAGGGAAACTGGAATAAAGGATTCAGACCAGAACAATTGATCACCGGCAACCCTGATGGGAAGGTGACTCCCTTATATAAGACCAGTCAGTAACACCTGATTCCCAGTCCTCACAATCTTCACTGGACAGACTAGCACCACTTGTAACCACCAGAGGGAGCCTCTGCTCAGAACTCATCTCAAACCCATTCACAACAGTACCCCCCCTTGAGGAGGGGTCACCGAACCCTCATTTGAGCAACCAGGTCGGTCAGGATGAGTTCTATGATACGCACAGATAAGTCTCCTAGCATGGATGTCCGAAGCAAACACCCAAGAATTGTCTTCCTGACCATAACCTCTCCATTTAACCAAATACGGGAGTTTCCGTCTAGAAAAACGAGAATCTAATATTTTCTCAACCACATACTCCAGATTGCCCTCAACCAAAACAGGGTCAGGAGGCACAGCAGCAGGAACCACTGGCTCAACAAACCTCTTCAACAAGGACTTGTGGAACACGTTATGGATCTTAAATGTCCCTGGAAGAAGCAAACGAAAAGAAACAGGATTAATAATCTCCATGATCCTATAAGGTCCAATGAACCTTGGCTTAAACTTAGGAGATGCTACTCTCATAGGAATATTCCTTGAGGACAACCAGACCAAGTCCCCCACTTTAAACCGAGGACCATCAGTCCTATGCCGGTTAGCAAACCGCTGGGCCCTCTCCTGAGAGAGGGACAACCTCTCCACTACCTGGTCCCAAATCAGTTGCATACGCTCCACAACAGAGTCAACACCTGGACAGACAGAAGCCTCCGTCTGTCCTGAAGAAAATCGAGGGTGAAACCCAGAATTACAGAAAAACTGAGACATCAAAGTAGCAGAGCTAGCCCTATTATTAAGAGCAAACTCAGCCAAAGGCAAAAAAGAGACCCAGTCATCCTGATCAGCATACACAAAGCATCTTAGATAAGTCTCCAATGTCTGGTTTGTTCTCTCAGTTTGACCATTGGTCTGAGGATGAAATGCCGAGGAGAAAGACAATTGAACACCCAGTTTAGAACAAAAAGTCCTCCAAAATCTGGAAACAAACTGGACTCCTCTGTCAGACACAATGTTCTCAGGAATGCCGTGTAAACGAACCACGTGCTGAAGGAACAACGGCACCAATTCAGAGGAGGAAGGCAACTTAGGTAATGGCACAAGATGTATCATCTTGGAAAACCTATCACAAATTACCCAGATGGTGGTCATTCTCTGAGAAACAGGAAGGTCGGAAATGAAATCCATAGAGATATGGGTCCATGGTCTCTTGGGCACAGGCAATGGCATCAACAAACCACTAGAGCGAGAGCAAGGCTTGCAGCGAGAGCAAGTCCCACAGGACTGCACAAATTCCCTGACATCACGAGACAAGGTAGGCCACCAAAAGGACCGACTAACCAAGTCTCTGGTACCAAAAATTCCGGGATGCCCAGCCAACGCGGAACAATGAATCTCAGACATCACACTCTTTTTTCACTGGTCCGGGACAAACAATTTTCCAACAGGGCAGCACTCGGGCCTATCCTCCTGACACCCCTCCAGAGCAAGTCTCAAATTGGGCGAGATGGCGGAAAGAACTACACCCTCTTTCAAAATAACAGAAGGATCAGATAACTCAGGAGAGTCCGCAAGGAAACTCCTCGAGAGGGCATCCGCCTTAACATTCTTAGTGCCAGGAAGAAAGGAAACCACAAAATTAAAACGTGTGAAAAACAAGGCCCACCTGGCCTGTCTAGGATTGAGTCGCTTGGCAGATTCCAGATAGACCAGATTCTTATGGTCCGTAAGGACCACCACCTGATGTTTGGCTTCCTCCAGCCAATGTCTCCACTCTTCAAAAGCCCACTTCATGGCCAATAACTCCCGATTACCCACGTCATAATTACGTTCAGTAGGAGAAAATTTTCGAGAGAAAAAGGCACAAGGGTTACTTTTAGAGGTCTCTGGATCTTTTTGGGACAAAACGGCACCTGCCCCAATTTCAGAGGCATCAACCTCCACCTGAAATGGCAGAGAAACATCAGGCTGCCGTAGAACAGGAGCAGAAGTGAATCTCTGCTTAAGTTCCTGAAACGCAGAGACTGCCTCAGGAGGCCAATTCACCACATCAGAACCCTTTCTGGTCAAATCAGTTAATGGTTTAACAATAACCGAGAAATTACCAATAAATTTACGATAAAAATTGTCAAAACCCAAAAATCTCTGAAGAGCCTTTAATGAAGTAGGTTGGACCCAATCACAGATGGCCTGAACCTTGACCGGGTCCATTTCAATAACAGATGGGGACAAAATGAATCCCAGAAATGAGATCCTCTGTACGCCAAAAAGACACTTTGATCCCTTCACATACTGAGCATTCTCTCTCAAAATCTGGAATACAGTTCGAACATGTTTCACATGAGAGTCCCAGTCATTAGAAAAAATCAAGATATCATCCAAATAAACAATCAGAAATTTGTCCACAAAATCCCTGAAAATGTCATTCATGAAGGACTGGAAGACGGAAGGAGCATTAGTGAGGCCAAAGGGCATCACCAGGTACTCAAAATGCCCTTCAGGGGTATTGAATGCCGTCTTCCATTCATCCCCGTGCTTAATGCGAATAAGGTTATACGCCCCCCTGAGGTCAAGCTTGGTAAACCAAGTAGCGTTTTTCACCCTGGAAAACAGGTCAGAAATCAAGGGTAACGGGTATTGATATTTCACAGTAATATTGTTCAAGAGACGATAATCAATACACGGCCTTAATGAACCATCCTTTTTGGCCACAAAGAAAAAACCGGCACCTAAGGGTGAAGAGGATGGTCTGATATGACCCTTCTCCAATGATTCCTTGATATAAGACCGCATAGCGTCATGTTCAGGTACAGACAAGTTAAAAAGGCGACCTTTAGGGAATTTACTACCCGGCACTAATTCAATAGCGCAGTCATAGCTCCTATGGGGAGGCAAGGATGCAGATTTACTTTCGCTAAACACATCAGAAAAATCAATCAAAAAGTCAGGAACATCCTGAGCCTGGGGGAGGCAGAAAAAACAGGAGTGTTGGTATTAACACATTGGCAGCCCCAACTGGTTACAGACACAGATTTCCAATCCAAAACAGGATTATGAGACTGTAACCAAGGAAAACCCAGCACGATAATGTCATGCAGATTATAGAGAACCAAAAATTTGCAGCACTCCTGGTGATCAGGTTCAACCCTCATTAACACCTGAGTAGAAAACTGGGGTTTATTCTCAGCCAAAGGGTAGAATCGATCTCCAGTAGGGGAATAGACTTCTGTAGGGGTATCAAGGGAAATCCACAACGTTTAGCAAAATCATAATCCATCAGGTTAATAGCTGCTCCAGAATCAACGAAAGCCTGAGCAGAAAATGAGGACAGAGAGCATATCAGAGTGACAGTTAATAAAAACTTAGTCTGAACACTACCCAAGACAACTGAGCGTGCAAAACGTCTTCCCCGCTTAGGGCAGACTGAAATAGCATGAGAGGCATCACCACAGTAGAAACATAACCCATTGCGCTTTCGAAACTCATGACGCTGTGCCCCAGACACCACTCTATTACACTGCATGGGTTCAGAAGCTGGTTCACAAGGCAACACCATTCCACGCATACTTCTCCGCTCACGCAAACGTCTGTCAATTTGAATCGCTAATGACATAGAATCATTGAGACCAGAGGGGACAGGGAATCCCACCATAACATCCTTTACATTGTCTGACAGACCCTTCCGGAAAAGGGCTGCCAAAGCGTCGTCATTCCATTTGGTCAGGACTGCCCACCTACGGAATCTCTGACAGTATAACTCAGCATCATCAAGCCCCTGATTTAATGCCAACAAGGCTTTCTCAGCTTGATCAGTGACATTAGGCTCATCGTACAATAACCCCAAGGCCTGAAAAAATGCATCAACATCACTCAAAACAGGATCCCCAGGTATCAGGGAAAAAGCCCAATCCTGAGGATCGCCGCGCAGGAGAGAGATGATAATTTGAACCTGCTGCGCTGCGTTCCCTGAGGACTTAGATTTTAAGGCAAAAAACAATTTACAATTATTTTTGAAATTCTGAAACTTAGCTCGATCCCCTAAAAACAAATCTGGCATGGGAATCCTAGGTTCCACAACAGCAACCCAGCAAGATAGATAGCAATACTCCGAACCTCAGTGGCAAGCTGATCCACACGGCCAGACAACTGTGCAAACTCCATTGAGAGAAAAGATCCTCCCCAGCACCCAGAGATACAGAGGGAAAAAAAAAAAAAAAAATGCAACAAACAGAAAAATATCTCTGACAACTCTGACAATATTTTTTCCCTTCTGTGAGTACCATACAATTTTCAATTTTTAGGCCGGTGATACTGTTATGTTTCGGTAGCTGAGGAGTGCAGGTAAAAAAGGCAATACACCAGAGCAGTTGGAATCTATGAGATTGCAGTACCCTGACTAACCACCACAACTAGAGGCAGCCGTGGAGCGTTCCTACGTTGGTCCTAGACGCCTCGTCACAGCCTGAGAAACTAACTACACCTAAAGATAGATATAGGAAAGCTATCTGCCCCGGAGCAGAACCCCAAAGATAATAGAAAGCCCCCAAACATGTAATGGCGGTTAGACAAGATGAAATACTGACACAGAAAGAAAATAGTATGAGCAAACGCTGGGGCCCAAACTAACTAAATAGAAAAGGATAGGAAGGGTACTTACTGCAATCCCAGAAAACCCTGAAAGCACCAACTGTACTAATTTTAAAAATACCTGAGATCACACGACCTCTTCCACCTAAATTAGTTCTCTGGTGTAACAAAATCAAAACAGCAGCCACTGAAAAAACTGGAAAAAGCAAAAGTACAAACATCAGTGGCTGAACAAAACTGAGAGGGCAGAAGCCCCCGGAGGGGACCCTGAAGGTCCCCACAGAAGTGCAGGACAAAATGCAAAAATATAGCACAAACACAAAAGAAGAAAATGTCTTATCTGTTAGCAGGAGATGCAGACACAACACAGCAGGCTACAAGGGAAACTGGAATAAAGGATTCAGACCAGAACAATTGATCACCGGCAACCCTGATGGGAAGGTGACTCCCTTATATAAGACCAGTCAGTAACACCTGATTCCCAGTCCTCACAATCTTCACTGGACAGGCTAGCACCGCTTGTAACCACCAGAGGGAGCCTCTGCTCAGAACTCATCTCAAACCCATTCACAACAGTAATTGCTTCCAGATAGCGTGTGGCATAGTCCAGAATGACCAATATGTATTGATAAAATCAAGAAAGGCACATCCAGCCCATGAATGGCAGCGCTTCCCAGGACTCGCATCCAAAGATGATATTTCATATTTTTTTAAAGTTAAAATAGAGGAGATACAACGTGTATATATCCTTCATCAGGTATCATAAAAACACTGTGTGAGTCCTGGGAAGCGCTTCCATTCATGGGCTGGATGTGCCTTTCTTGATTTACTCATCCTATGTGGGCCTGAATCTGGCTCTTTCACTTGGATCCACCCAAGGCAAGTTGCAAGCCCTGTCTATTGAAAAGTATCCCAGAAGGATTTTTGAGGATACACAATCTAAAGCCATATTAGTCTTCTATCAGGTGAGTGCATAAAATTGTGCACCCTTTAAAGACTATAATATTGTTTTTACGCACTTAGGGCGCCGCGATTTGTATAGTCTTCTCTCCCAAACAGGGTTTTTTTGCAACATGTATTGATGCCCACGAGCAGATTTAACCAGGGGACCGACCAAGTCCATAGCAATTCTCTCGAACGACACTTCAATGGGCAATGGCACGAGGGAACTTTGAAAATGAGGGGGGGAGGCGGTTAACTGACACATGGGGCAGGACCTACAAGAGTTTAATATTTCCCGGTGACACCCGGGTCAATAGAACCTCTGCACAATCCGTTCCTGTTTTTTCCACTCCCAGATGTCCCACGAAGATGTGTGAATGGGCCGTGTTCAACATTTTCTGTCTATAGGGGCCCTGCACTATTAACTGATCCACCAGCTCCTCTCTCACTTTCTTGACCTGATACAACTCCCCACTTATCAGAAAATAGAGAAATCTCGTGTCAGCCCCCATCTCCTGTGCAACACCATTTATGAAGTTGACATTATTAAATGCTTCCTTAAGAGTTAGGTCCCTATGTTGGCCAGACCCAAAATTCTCACTGGTCATGCCTAACTCTGGAATATGAGACTCAGGGGACACTTCCTCATCCCCCACAAGGGCACAAAAGGGAAATCTGTCTGCCTCTGGTTGTGATGGTACCTTATTAAGGTTCACTAATTTCCTATTCACGCCAGCAAACTCAGAACCCTTCCCTCACAGATACCAAAATAAACAAAAGTCCCTGCCTATAATAATAGGATGCAAAAAGTCCTGAACGATGCCGACCTCATGGGATTCAGTACCGTGGGCCGTTTCAATGTCCACTCTGGCCATAGGGTTGTTCTTAGCATCCCCATAGTAACATAGTTAGCAAGGCTGAAAAAAAGACATTTGTCCATCCAGTTCAGCCTATATTCCATCAGAATAAATCCCCAGATCTACATCCTAAAGAACCTAATAACTGTAAGATACAGTATTGTTATGCTCCAGGAAGACATCCAGGCCTCTCTTGAACCCCTCAAGTGAGTTCACCATCACCACCTCCTCAGGCAAGGAATTCTAGATTCTCACTGCCCTAACAGTAAAGAATCCTCTTCTATGTTGGTGGAAAAACCTTCTCGCATCCAGACGCAGAGAATGCCCCCTTTGTGACCATCACCTTCCTTGGTATAAACAGATCCTCGAAGAGATATTTATATTGTCCCCTTATATACTTATACATGGTTATTAGATCGCGCCTCAGTCGTCTTTTGTCTAGACTAAATAATCCTAATTTTGCTAATCTCTCAGGGTATTGTAGTTCCCCCATCCCCTTTATACTTTTGTTGCCCTCCTTTGTACCTGTTCTAGTTCCATTTTATCTTTCCTGAGCACCGGTGCCCAAAACTGTACACAGTACTCCATGAGCGGTCTAACCAGGGATTTGTACAGAGGCAGTATAATGCTCTCATCATGTGTATCCAGACCTCTTTTAATGCACCCCATGATCCTGTTTGCCTTGGCAGCCGCTGCCTGGCACTGGATCCCCAAGTCCTTCTCCATGTCAGTTACCCAGTGGTTTACCGCTCAGTGTGTAATGGTGATATTGATTCTTTCTTCCCATGTGTATAACCTTACATTTATCATTGTTAAACCGCATCTGCCACCTTTCAGCCCAAGTTTCCAACTTATCCAGATCCATCTGTAGCAGAATACTATCTTCTCTTGTATTGACTGCTTTTCATAGTTTTATATCATCTGCAAATATCGATATTTTACTGTGTAAACCTTCTACCAGATCGTTAATAAATACCGTATTTTTCGGACCATAAGACGCACTTTTTTCCCAAAAATTTTTTTGGGAAAATGGGGGTGCGTCTTATGGTCGCAATATACATACAAATGCTGTGGTGGTGCGGCGGGGCTCTGTGGTGTGGTGGCGGGCTGTGCTCCGGGGCAGTGGCAGCAGCTCTCTGTGGGGGGCTCCGCTGGCATTTCGTCAAATCCCAGAGGCCCCCGCACATCCGTTGCTGCCATGTTGCGGTGGCCTCTGGAACATGGCCGCCGGGCCGGGAGCTGCGGATGCTCAGATTCAGATCTCGCCCCTATTTAGCCAGTTTCGCACTTCTTCTTGGGGTTAGATTGGTGAACCTTAATATAGGGTTTTCTTTGTCTCTCGGCATTTCACCTATAGCATTTTATTTTCCACCGTGAATACTGTGGAGAAGAAGGTGTTTAATATATTAGCTTTTCCTTGTCATCTACAACCATTCTTTCCTCACAATTTATTAAGGGGCCTACACTTTCAGTTTTGATTCTTTTACTTTTGATATAGTTGAAGAACAGTTTGGGATTAGTTTTACTCTCCTTACCAATGTGCTTCTCTGTTTCCTTTTTGGCAGCTTTAATTAGGTTTTTAGATAAAGTATTTTTCTCCTTTAGTTTTTTAGAGCTTCAACGGTGCCATCCTGTTTTAATAGTTTAAATGCTTTTTTTTTCTGTTAATTGCCCCTTTTACGTCTTTGTTTTGCCACATTGGGTTTTTCCTATTTCTTGTCATTTTATTCCCACAAGGTATAAACTGCTTACAGTGCCTGTTTAGGATGTTCTTAAACATTTCCCATTTATTATCTGTATTCTTATTTCTGAGGACATTATCCCAGTCAACCAGCTTAAGGGCATCTCTAAGCTGGTCAATCTTTGCCTTCCTAAAGTTCAGTGTTTTTGTGACTCCCTGACAAGTCCCCCTAGCGAAAGACAAGTGAAACTGTACAATATTGTAGTCGCTATTTCCTAGATGCCCGACGACCTGCAGATTTGTTATTCTATCAGGTCTATTTGATAGTATTAGGTCTTAAAGTGCTGCTCCTCTGGTTGGATTCTGCACCAATTGTGAAAGATAATTTTTCTTAATAATAATAGTCTTTATATAGCGCCAACATATTCCACAGCACTTTACAGTTTAACAGTTTCAAACGCAAGTCATAAGTAACAACGTTAACAATACAATAATTAAAGCAAAATAAGACGACCCTGCTCGTGAGATCTTACAATCTACAATGAGGTGGGGGAGATACAAAGTACAAGTGTGTATTTACAATGATGGTCCAGCCATCTTGAGGGAGGGGGAAAGATAGAGATAGTGAATGGGCCACACACACACACATAAAATGACTTTGATTAGGGAACGTGATAGGCCGCTCTGAACAAATGTATTTTGAGGGAGCGACTAAAACTATGCAGATTGTGGATGGTCCTAATTTCTTGGGGTAGAGCATTCCAGAGGATTGGCACCGCGCGGGAGATGTCTTGGAGTCGGGAGTGGGAGGTACGGATTAGTGCAGAGGTTAGTCGAAAGTGGTTTGCAGAGCGCAGTAGTCGGTTAGGCCGATAGACAGAAATGAGGGAGAAGATGTAAAGGGTTGCCACACGGTGGATGGCTTTGTGGGTGAGAACAAGTACTTTGAATTGAATCCTATAATGAATGGGCAGCCAGTGTAATGACTGGCGAAGAGCGGATGCGTCTGATTACCGATTAGCTGGATGGACGAGCTGCATTATGTATGGACTGGAGAGGGGAAAGTCGAGTGAGGGGGAGGCCAATTAATAGAGCGTTGCAGTAGTCCAGACGGGAGTGGATCAAGGCGATAATGAGAGTTTTTGTTGTTTCCATGGTGAGAAAAGGGCGGATTCTAGAGATGTTCTTTAGTTGTAAGCAACAAGAGCGGGCAAGAGATTGTATATGGGAGGTGAAGGAAAGATTGGTGTCAAACATAAAACCCAGACAGTGAGCCTGCTGCCTTGGTGTTATTATGGTGCCACCCACGGAGATGAAAATGTCAGATTTAGGGAGGTTAGTAGACGGCGGGAGCAGAAGAAGTTCAGTTTTGGAGAGGTTGAGTTTCAGATAGAGAGCGGACATGATGTCGAAGACTACGGACAGTCACTGGCATTCTGTAGTACAGCGGGGTAAGGTCAGGAGATGACATGTATAGTTGTGTGTCATCGGCATAAAGATGGTACTGAAAGCCAAATCAAAGCCAAATTTCTTGGTTATTAGCAGAAACCTGTTGCCTTTATGGGTTTCGCAGGTCTCTGTTTCCCAGTTAATATCCAGATAGTTAAAGTCCCCCATAACAAGGACCTCATTATGGGTTGCAGCTTCATCTATCTGCTTTAGTAGTAGACTTTCCATGATTTCTGTTATATTTGGGGGTTTGTAACAGACCCCAATGAGAATTTTGTTACTATTTTTCCTCCATGTATTTCAACCCATATGGACTCAACATCCTCATTCCCTTCGCTAATATCCTCCCTTAACCCCTTCCCGACCTATGATGCCTACGTCGGCGTCATGAAAACCAGTGGCATCCCGACCCATGATGCCGACGTAGGTGTCATGGTATAAATCATGTTCCTGCAGGTCGGGTGACCGGGGTCACTGAAAGGTCACCCGACCCGCAGTAACAAGACCCTTTGTGCATCACCATAGTGGGGGTGGCTTAACCCCCACGTGATTACGATCGCTCTGATTGGCAGTTAAAAGTGAAACAGCCAATCAGACCGATTTTGTAATATTTCACCAATGAAATTTGGTAAAATATTACAATCCAGTCATGGCCGATGCTGCAATAGCATCATCGGCCATGGCTGGACACCGAGTTCCGACCCTCCCCAAACCGAGTGACGGCAGCGATCGGTCACCGCCGTCACTATCTGCTCCCCTGCGCTCCGGTCCGCTCCCCTCCTCCTTGCCTCCGCTCCCCCTCGCCTTCCGATCCCCCCTCTGCTCCCCTCACCTCCCCCGGTCCTCTGGTGTCCCTGGATCTGTCCCGGCGTCCATCCGGGATTCTTCATGGGCGCCGCCATCTTGGAAAATGGCGGGCACATGCGCAGTGCGCACGCCGGCCAGCAAATTCAATGCATTTATTTTGATCACTTGATAAACTCTCACAGAGATCAAAATAAATAAAAAAGTAAATAAACGCCCCCTTTATCACCCCATAGGTAGGGACAAATAATAAAATAAATTATTTTTTTTTCTATTAGGGTTAGAATTACAGTTAGGCTTAGCCTTAGGGTTAGGCTGGGTTCATATTGCGTTATGGCAGTCCGTTATACGGACTGCGTTACACTGCAGTGTAACGCAGTCCGTTAACGCTGCCATTCACCCCCATTTGCGGGCGCATCGCGACGCATGCCGTAAAGTGACATGCGTTCGCGATATGCCGTCATTCAGTGACGGAGCCTCGGACGCGGGCTGCAGCGTCTGGGCTCTGTCACCGCTAGCACAGATGAATCATCTGCTGATTCATCTGCGCTAGCAGGTATAGCATAATGCGATCGCGTTTTGCTATACCGTTACCAGCCCGTCAACGCTATGTGTTGAACGGGCTGGTAAAACGTAATGTGAACCTAGCCTTTAGCATTAGGGTAAGAATTAGGGTTAGAATTAGGGTTACGATTAGAATTAGGGTTAGGGTTGGAATTAGGGTTAGGGTTGGGATTAGGGTTAGGCTTGTGGTTAGGATTAGTGTTAGGGGTGTTTTGGGTTAGGGTTGGGATTAGGGTTAGGCTTGTTGTTAGGGTTATGGTTAGGGTTGGGATTAGAGTTTGGGTATGTTGGGGTTAGGGTTATGGTTAGGATTAGGGTTAGGGGTGTGTAGGGGTTAGGGTTGTGGTTAGGGGTGTGTTGGGGTTAGGGTTGGAGTTAGAATTGAGGGTTTCCACTATTTAGGCACATCAGGGGGTCTCCAAACACAACATGGCACCACCATTGATTACTGCAAATTTTGCGTTCAAAAAGTCAAACAGTGCTCCCTTTATTCCGAGCCCTGACGTCTTTCCAAACAGTGGTTTACCCCCACATATGGGGTATCAGCGTACTCAAAAAAAATTGCACAACAACTTTGGGGGTCTCATTTCTCCTGTTAGGGAAAAAAAAATTGGGGACTAAAAGATCATTTTGTGGAAAAAAAAATGATTGTTTATTTTCACGGCTCTGCGTAATAAACTTCTGTGAAGAACTTGGAGATTCAAAGTGCTCACCACACATCTAGAGGAGTTCCTTGGGGGATCTAGTTTCCAAAATGGGGTCACTTGGGGGGGGTTCTACTGTTTAGGCACATCATGGGCTCTGCAAACGTAACATGACGCCCGCAGACCATTCCATCAAGTCGGCATTACAAAACGTCACTACTTCCCTTCCAAGCCCCGACGTGTGCTCATACAGTAGTTATATTGGATATCGGCGTACTCAGGACAAATTGGACAACAACTTTTGGGGTCTAATTTCTCCTGTTACCCTTGGGAAAATAAAAAAATTGGGGACTAAAAGATCATGTTTGTGGAAAAAATGTGATTTTTTTATTTTCATGCCCGGGTGTTATAAACTTCTGTGTAGCCCTTTGGGGTTCAAAGTGCTCACCACACACCTAGATAAGTTCCTTGCGGGGTCTAGTTTCCAAAATGGCGTTACTTGTGGGGAGTTTCTACTGTTGAGGCACATCAGGGGCTCTGCAAACGTAATAGGACGCCCGCAGACCATTCCATCAAAGTTGGCATTTCAAAACGTCACTACTACCCTTCCGAGCCCCAACGTGTGCCCGAACAGTAGTTCCCCCCCCACATATGGGGTACCAATGTACTCAGGACAAACTGGACAACAACTTTTGGGGTCCAATTTCTCCTGTAGCCATTGTGAAAATAAAAAATAGGGGGCTAAAAAATCTTTTTTTGAGAAAAAAAAATGATTTTTTATTTTCACGGCTCTGCGTTATAAACTTCTGTGAAGCACCTGGGGGTTCAAAGTACTCATTGTGCATCTAGATAAGTTCCTTAGGGGGTCTAGTTTCCAAAATGGGGTCATTTGTGGGGGAGCTCCAAAGTTTAGGCACACAGGGCTCTCCAAACACAACATGGTTGCCGCTAACGATTGGAGCTAATTTTCCATTAAAAAAGTCAAATGGCGCTCCTTCCCTTCTGAGCCCTGCCGTTCGCCCAAACAGTGGTTCCCCCCCACATATAGGGCACCAGCGTACGCAGGAAAAACTGGACAACTTTTGGGGTCCAATTTATCCTGTTAATTTGGGAAAATAAAAAATAGCGGGCTAAAAAATGATTTTTGAGGATCAAAAATTTTTTTATTTTCACTGCTCTGGGTTTATAAACTTCTGTGAAGCACTTCGGGGTTCAAAGTGCTCACTACACATCTAGATAAGCTCCTTGGGGGGTCTAGTTTCCAAAATGGGGTCACTTGTTGGGGGTTTCTACTGTTTAGGCACATCAGGGGCTCTGCAAACGCAACATGACGCCCGCAGACCATTCCATCAAGTCTGCATTCCAAAATGGTGCTCCTTCCCTTCTGAGCTCTCACATGCGCCAAAACAGTGGTTCCCCCCCAACATATGGGGTATTGGTGTACTCAAGACAAATTGCAAAACAACTTTTGTGGTCCAATTTCTCCTGTTACCCTTGTGAAAATAAAAAATAGCGGGCTAAAAAATCATTTTTGAGGAAAAAAATGATTTTTTTATTTTCACTGCTTAGCGTTATAAACTTCTGTGAAGCGCTTGGGGGTTCAGAGTGCTCACAACACATCTAGATAAGTTCCATAAGGGGTCTAGTTTCCAAAATGGTGTCACATGTGAGGGTTTTTCACTGTTTAGGCACACAGGGGCTCTCCAAACGCGTCATGGTGTCCGCTAACGATTGGAGCTAATTTTCCATTCAAAAAGTCAAATGGCGCTCCTTCCCTTCTGGGCCCTGCCGTGCGCCCAAACAGTAGTTTATGACCGCATATGAGGTATCTGTGTACTCAGGATAAATTGCCCAACAAATTTTAGGATCCATTTTATCCTGTTGCCCATGTAAAAATAAAAAAATTGATGCTAAAAGAAAATTTTTGTTGGAAAAATTAAAATGTCCATTTTTTCCTTTCACGTTGCTTTAGTTCCTGTGAAGGGTTAATAATCATCTTGAATGTAGTTTTGAGTAGCTTGAGGGGTGCAGTTTTTATAATGGTGTCACTTTTGGGTATTTTCTGCCATATAGACCTGTTGTGAATGTTTTAGAAATGAATTCTGAGCAGAAGCTCCCTCTGGTGGTTACAAACAGTACTGGACCATTCAATGAGGATTGGCAATCAGGAATCACAGACTGGTCTTATATAAGGGAGGTTCCCTCCCATCATGGTTGCCGGTGATCAATTGTTCTTGTCTCAACTTTGTTTCCTGGTTCACTTGGAAGCTTGCTGAGTCTTGCCTCTTCTCCTGCTCTCAGATAAGATATTTTCTATTTTTTGTTTTTGTGCTTGCCATTTGCATATTTCTCTGCATTTCTGTGAAGTTAGCCAGGTCCCCCTCCCCGGGGGGCTTGGGCTCCTCTCAGTTCCTCTGGAGCCAGTGTTATTTGTTCATTTGCCTTTTCCAGTTTTTTCAGTGGCTGCGGCTTAGTTTTGTTACACCAGAGAACTAATTTAGGTGGTAGAGGTCGTGTGATCTCAGGTGTTTTTGCAATTAGTAGCGTTGTTTTTTTTTAGGTTTTTTTTTTGGATTGCAGTAAGTATCCTTCCTATCCTTTTTCTGTCTAGGCAGATTGGGCCCCAACGTTTGCTCATACTATTTTCTGTCTGTGTCTGTATTTCCTCTTGTCTAACCGCCATTACATGTTTGGGGGCTTCCTATGTTCTTTGGGGATCTGCTCCGGGGCAGATAGCTTTCCTCTTTCTATCTTTAGGTGTAGTTAACCTCTCAGGCTGTGACGAGGCGTCTAGGACCAACGTAGGAACGCTCCACGGCTGCCTTTAGTTGTGGTGGTTAGTCAGTGTACTGCAATCCAGTAGATTCCAACCTCTCTGGTGTATTGCCGTTTTTGCCTGCTCTCCTCAGCTACAAAAACATAACATAGACCCCTCAAAGTGACTTCAAATGTGAGGTGATCCGTAAAAAAAAATGGTTTTGTAAATTTTGTTGTAAAAATGAGAAATCGCTGGTCAACTTTTAACCCTTATAACTTCCTAACAAAAAAAAATTTTGTTTCCAAAATTGTGCTGATGTAAAATAGACATGTGGGAAATGTTATTTATTAACTATTTTGTCACATAACTCTCTGGTTTAACAGAATAAAAATTCAAAATTTGAAAATTGCGAAATTTTCAAAATTTTCGCCAAATATCCATTTTTTTCACAAATAAACGCAAAAATTATCGACCTAAATTTACCACTAAGATGAAGCCCAATATGTCACGAAAAACCAGTCTCAGAATCGCTAGGATCCGTTGAAGCGTTCCTGACTTATTACCTCATAAAGGGACACTGGTCAGAATTGCAAAAAATGGCAAGGTCTTTAAGGTCAAAATAGGCTGGGGGTGAAGGGGTTAAAGTGGACTTTAGACAAGACTTTACATAAAGACAAACCCCCTCCTCCTCTCCGATTTTTACGATCCTTTCTAAACAGACTAACCCTGTAAGTTAACTGCCCAGTCATAGTTTTCATCTACCCATGTCTCGGTTATTCCCACTATGTCATAGTTACCTGTAGATATTTCTGCTTCTAGTTCTTCCATCTTGTTTGCCAGGTGTCTGGCATTTGCGAGCATGCAGTTTAGAGAATTTTGTTTTGTTCCAATCTCCTCCTGTCGATTGTTTTAGAAATTTTCTTACCTCCCTTCCGAGTATGTTGTCTTGGGTCTTCTTTGCCGCACCTCATATCCTTCACCAGTATATTTTCTGGCTTCATGTTCGTGTCTAATGTTTTTCTTCTCGTCTACTCTTCTAGTTAAACACCCTCCTGATGAGTGTTGCGAGTCTTCTGGCGAATGTGTGTTTCCCAGGTTTGTTGAGGTGTAGTCCGTCTCTGGCGAGGAGTCCGTCGTACAAGTAATTCACACCGTGGTCCAGGAATCCGAATCCTTGTTGTCTGCTCCATCGTCTTAGCCAGTTGTTCGCATCAAGGATCCTGTTCCATCTCCTGGTGCCATGCCCGTCTACTGGAAGGATAGAAGAAAAAAACTACCTGTGCATCCAGTTCCTTTACTTTCTTACCCAACTCTTCAAAGTCCTTGCAGATTGTCGGTAGGTCCTTCCTTGCAGTGTCATTGGTGCCAACATGTATCAGAAGAAATGAGTGGATGTCCTTGGAACTGATGAGCTTTGGTTTCCTATTGGTCACATCCTTGATCTTCGCACCTGGGAGGCAGCATACGTCTCTTGCGGTTATGTCCGGTCTGCAGATAGTTGCTTCTGAGCATCTCAGTAGTGAGTCTCCCACCACTACCACTCTTCTTCGCTTCTTGGCTGTACTTTTTGTTGTCACTTCTGGGTGTTGCTGTGTGCCCTTTTCTTCTTTGCTTGCTGGTAGTGTCTCATTCTTAGGTGTGCCATCTTCGTCCTCCACAAGGCCTTTGTATTGGTTTCTTAGTTGTGTGGTTGGTGATGTGCTTCCACTCGTCTGCTTTTGGAGGTTCTCTGACACTTTCTTCACCTCCTGTGACCAGTAGAGATGCTTCTGTTCTGTCTAGGAAGTCTTCATTTTCTTTGATGATGAGTTTCAAAGTTGCAATTCTTTCTTCCAGACCCCACACCTTTTTTCCTTCTAAAAAGGGCCAGTAGTCTACACTACTATACTTCTGGCAGGTGAAGTTAGATTCTTCTTCTGGTCGATCTGTGAACATGTAGTACATGTTGCAGCTCACCATGTAGGTTGTCACATCTGCCATGTTGCTCCTAGATCCTGCTGACTTGCTGTGTCTTCCTTCTTGTGTATTCAACTGTGTGTAACCTTCTTGTGTTATCTGCTGTGTTTTTTTCCTTCTTGTGTAACCTACTCAGTCAGCCAAGCTTTCTTGCAATAATGCCCTAGAGGCAAAAATTTACATGCCGCAAGGCGCGCCGTTTGGCGATGCTTTCCAAGCAGCTGGTCCCGACTGTAGCCAACGATCTTCTTACTGAGGGAGACTCTTCGCTTTTCCCAGAAGGCACCTGGAATATGCATATTGTCCTCCTCAAGCTTCATTCCCTGGTTTTGTGATGCTTTCCATGTATGCACCGAACGCTGACTTTTTTTCCCCGGGATCAGTTGGGAGAGGAAAAGTGGCCCTCACAAGGGTCACCAGACTCCCGGAGTCTAATAGTGCCGTTACCTCCTGCCCGTTCACCTTCACGAGACTCACTGAACAACGGCGTTCTATGCTGCAGTCCATCTACACAGGGGACAACGGGCAGCTATATGTCCTGGGCCGAGGCACATCCAGCAAATAACATCACCCCCAGAGACCTTGGGCACCACCTCCCCCGTCCCTTTGGACATCCCACCCCCTTTTGGGCCTCAGCCCGCTGTTGGGACCGCCAGTATGGAGTTCTTAAGGAACCTTTCATCCCTGGTATCTCTCGACCAGTCCGACCAGTTCATCGGCACTCCGGGGATCACCCTGGGCAACTTAAGTCTGTATGAGCCTCGGCAGGGAGTACAAAACCGGTCCATCACCACCTGTTTTACCATCTGCGCAGGTGTAGAGGATTCTGGTTGCAGCCACTTCTAGACTAGGTGCAACAGGTCAAACAATTGGGAGCGCGGTGGTTTGTCCCGGTAATACGCCCAGCGTTGAACCCGCTGTGCCTTGATAGTCATAGTCACCCCCAAGTGCGCGAGAATCTCAGATTTTAGCTTGTCAAACTCTTTGTTGCCCTGCAAAGCTAAGTCATAGGACGCCTTCTGGGGTTCTCCCATCAAGTATGGCGCCAGTTCCTCTGCCCACTGCTCTGGCTGGACTTTCTCCCTCGGCGACCCTTTCAACCACCGTCAAGAAGGCCTCAATGTCATCCCCGGGGTCATTTTCTGCAATGCACATCTTACCGCCTTCCAGATGTGGGCGTCATCTGCTGTACTTGGGGTTGGGGCGCTCGTCCTGCCCTGTATGGCGGTTGCCAGAACCTGCATCTTCTGCCGTTGCTCCTGCTGGCTGTCCTGTAACAACAGCCTGTTTGTCTCTTGCTTTTGGTGCTGCAAGAGGACCAGGTGTTTCAGCAGGTCCTCCATTTTGTCTGGCGATGCCTTTATTTTTTTAAACAGTGTGTGTATGTATGTGTGTATGTACAGTATGTATATAATATATATATATATATATATATATATTATGTACACATACACCGTATATACTCGTGTATAAGCCGAGTTTTTCAGCCCCTTTTTTGGGCTGAAAAAGACCCCCCTCAGCTTGTACACGAGTCACGGTCCCAGTGCGGAGGTCCCCGGCGTCTCAGGAACATGTCCGCTCCCCTGCAGCCTCTGTAATTATTGGCAGTCAGCGTTGGCACTGGGGTAAGTGCTGGTGTCCTGAGCAGGCGGGGACACCGGCGTGCTATGGGGGCCAGGTGCCTGTGCCACCGCTTGCTCGGGTCCCCGGTACTTGGCGATACTCACCTGTCCCCGTTCCACTGCCGCGCTGTGTCTTTCGCGTCCTCTGACTGTGGTGTTCAGTTCAGAGGGCACGATGACGTGACTGCAGAGAGATGGCGACGCTGAGGAGCAGCGGCCAGCGACGAGACGTATGTCATTTTTTTTTGCAGCAGCAATATGGGATATACGGTAATCATATCAGCATAAACTGCACTGATATGATGACGACCTTATGGGGCTATCCTCAACATTTATGGATCATTATATGGGGCATATTTTTCTATGGAGCATTTTATGGGGCCATCCTCACCCTTTATGGAGCATTATATGGGGCATATTTTTCTATGGAGCATCTTATGGGGCCATCCTCCACCTTTATGGAGCATTATATGGGGCATATTTTTCTATGGAGCATCTTATGGGGCCATCGTCAACCTTTATTGAGCATTATATGGGGCATATTTTTCTATGGAGCATCTTCTGTGGCCATCCTCAACCTTTATGGAGCTTTATATGGGGCATATTTTTCTATGGAGCATCTTATATGGCCCATCATGAACTTTATGGAGCATTATATGTGCCCATCATGAACTTTATGAAGCATTATATGGGCACATCACGAACTCGATGGAGCATTATATGGGCCCATCATGAACGCTATTGAGCATTATATGGGCACATCATAAACTTTATGGAGCATTATATGGGGCTCCTGATTCAATATGAAGCCCCTTTGCTTTGTCCAAGCATTGCTGAGTACACGTACCGTTATATCTCAGGTCTTGAATATACAGTACGTACCGTATTTTAAGAATTTAATCGCTATGGTATGGATTTATTTTTTAATCTTTTTTTTTATCCCATTAGAAATGGATCCCAATACTTCTAATCCTGTACCAGAACAAAAACATAGGTCATACAAAGCTGGTTTCAAACTTAAGGTTGTGTCAAAAGCAGAAGAGAGCAATAATAGTATTGCAAGTAGGGAATTTTGTGTTAACGAAAAACAAGTGAGGGAGTGATGGAAAATGAAAGCTGACTTGGAAAAGATTCCAAAGTTAAAAAAAGCTCAACGTGGTTTAAAGATATCATATGTGGCTCTAGAGACTGAATTGCATAAATGGGTTATGGAGTGTTGTCATAATGGTTACTGCGTAACACGCATGGGAATTCGCTTACGTGCCCTTCAAATGGCTAAAGAAAACAAATTGAAAGCACAAGGCATTGAAAATTTTGTTGCGTCAGCAGGATGGTGTACCAGTTCATGAATAGATTTGGCCTATGTTTGCGGCAAAGAACAAAGATTTCACAGAAGTTTCCAAAAGATCTTGATGAAAAATTTATGTCATTCCAAAGAAGGATCCATAACTATGACCTGGGAGATATTGAAAATATGGATGACACATCTATGACTTTTGATCTTCCAAGCAACAGAACTGTGACAAATATGGGAGACAAAACTATGTTACTAAGCTGCGGCCTGTCATCAATATACCTAATTTGGACGTGTCCGTATGTCTGTGCACAGTAAGTCATCCACAACTCAACCGTGTGTCTGTGCGCAATGAGTCATCCACAGCTGAACAGTAACTTAGGTATCCATAGTTACTACCACTAGCAGCTAACTGCGTGGGCTGTTGTGAATAATCTGGAGGCGACTTCTGAGCTGGAGCTCCCTCGGTGGTTGCTGAGGGTAATGAACTAATTGCCGAATGGCCTTCAGGTGGCTCTGAATGGTCTGATATAAGTGACCTGAACTCCCTTCAGCCTTGCCGGTAATCAATTGTTCTTCTGGTCTGGCTTGGAGCTCAGCTTGCATTCCTGCTCTCATTCAGATAAGTGATTTGCTGTTTTTTTTCTCCTCTGGTTGGATTTTCTTTGCTGGTTTGCTGCTTGCAGTGGACTTCAGCCTGGTCCCCTTTTGGGGTCTGGCACTGCAATTGTGCTCATTTTGTATTTGCACTTTTGCTCTGTTGCTTTGTCACTTTTTATTTGCTGAATTGCTGTGTGTTACACCAGAGATCTGATTTAGGTGGCAGAGATCGTGTGATCTCAGGTTTTTTGTTGATCAGAAGTGTTGGTATTTTTTTCAGGGTTTTTTTGGGTTGCAGTCAGAATTCTTTCCTATGCTTTTCTATCTAGACAGATTGGGCCCCAGCGTTTGCTCATTCTATTTTCTGTCTGTGTCCGTATTTTCTTCTTGTCTAACCGCCATTACATGTTTGGGGGCTTCCTATTTCTTTGGGGTTCTGCTCCGGGGCAGATAGCTTTCATCTTTCTGCATTTGGGTGTAGTTTTCTCTCCGGCTGTGACGAGGAGTCTTGTATCACCATAGGTACGCTCCACGGCTACTTGTAGTGTGGCGGTTAGTTTAGGGTACTGCAATCCAATAGTTTCCAGCCTCTCTGGTGTATTACTACTTTTGCTATTTTTGCAATTTCTCCTCAGCTACCGAAACATAACAGTGGGCGTAACCATGGATACCTAAGTACTGTAAGGCCCTGTATATGAGTTCAGTGACATATCTAATAAGGAGAGGAGCTCTCCCTGGTGGCGAGTTAAGGCATAAGCTTTTTTGAACGTTAGCCTCTGAGGCAACACTGTGAGGCAACACTATGAGGCAACATTGTGAGGCAACACTGAGGCAACAGTGTGAGACAACATTGCAAAGATGGATCAAATTGAGTGCGCTGCACGTAGAGAAGCGAATCACATACAGATATGTAACCTGTGTCTTAATGAAACAGAAGACTAGCAAGAGAAACAAATTGTCATGTATAGTGTACAGTTCCTATAGCGTTTTGTGCTTGGGTGCGAGGAAAACACATGAGACATAGGTTGATATGAAATGACTTGTATTACTTCATACAAGCATGCAGAAAAGGTCACACAGTTT
Organism: Oophaga sylvatica; assembly: GCA_033576555.1. NCBI lineage: Eukaryota > Metazoa > Chordata > Amphibia > Anura > Dendrobatidae > Oophaga > Oophaga sylvatica. The sequence goes on from JARQOD010000003.1 coordinate 52,939,750, forward strand.
GCAGGAACAGAGGCAGGAGAACACAGCAGGCCAGAGTAACTTCAAGCTCTACAATAACTCTCCAAGCAGGTTCAGGATCTCTTCTCTGTACCGTAATTCCTCTGCAAACATGGATTCACCAGACAGCAGGTTTCCAAAGTCCAAAAGTGTTCCAAAGTTCCTCAGTAGGAAATAGCTGGAGTCCAAAATCCTAGGTTTCCAGGAGTCAGGTCACAGGCTGACTGAGGCTTGATTCAGGAGCACTGATTGTTCAGCTGAGGCTGCTTAAGAAGCAAGAGGGAGAGAATCAGGGCGGGAACATGAAAACTGGAAACTCCATATTAACTGAGGGCAAGAGCTGCAGAAAGACAGAAAGCAAAATGGCCGACGGAAAACTGAGTTTCAAGGAACATGTCAAAAGAGACAAAGAACCTTACATTACTCCCCCCTTAAGGACAACCTCCGGTTGACCTCAGACCAGGCTTGTCAGGGTACCTCTGATGAAACTGGCGGAGCAGGCAAGGAGCATTTACATTATTGACTGGTTCCCATGAGTTGTCCTCCACTGGGTAGCCCTGCCATTTAATCAAATATTGCAACTGATTTCTGTACAACCTGGAATCTAGAATCCTTTCCACCATAAATTCTTCCTGACCATCGACCAGCACTGGGTCAGGGCAAGGAGAAGAGCGTCCAGGAAACGTATTGGGTGTTGCAGCCTTTAGTAGGGATACATGAAAGACAGGGTGGATTCTCATAGTTCTGGGCAGTTGAAGACAACAAGCAACAGCACTTATAATCTTACTGATCTTATAAGGTCCAATGTACTTTTGTCCCAATTTAGACGATGGAATCTTTATTTTAATATTTCTGGTTGACAGCCAGACCAAATCTCCTACTGTAATGTATGTAGTACAGTTCATATAGCGTCTTGTGCTTGGGTGCGATGAAAACACAGGAGTCACAGGTTTGATATAGAAAAGTCCTGTATTACTTCATACAAGTTGGCAGAAATAGTCACACAGTTTGCAGACACAGAAAACAGGAGACACAGCAGGCCAGAGTAATCCAAGCTCAGCAATCACTCTCCAATACAGATTCAGGATCTTCTTCTCTGTTACCGTAAG
>JARQOD010000003.1:52940955-53010742 GCA_033576555.1 Oophaga sylvatica
TACCACGAATGTATCTAGGAGATCCCTGAAGATGTCATTCACCAAGTGTTGGAAGGTGGCTGGGGCGGTACTCAGACCAAAAGGCATAACTAGATATTCAAAGTGTCCATAGCGTGACCTGAATGCAGTCTTCCATTCATCCCCAGGTCTAATACGGACTAAGTTATAGGCCCCACGAAGATCTAGTTTAGAAAAATTTTTGGCATGTCGCACTCTCTCCAATAACTCAGGGATTAAAGGCAATGGATAACGGTTTCTAATAGTAACCTTATTGAGTTCCCTATAGTCTACGCATGGTCTCAGAGATCCATCTTTCTTCTTTACAAAGAAGATGGGTGCACCTGCAGGAGATGAAGAGGGGCGTATGAAGCCCTTGGCTAGATTTTCATCTATGTAATCCTTTAAAGCCTTTAGCTCGGGCCCCGCCAGGGGGTAGATCTTACCAAAAGGTATCTCTGCTCCAGGCAATAATTCAATTGGACAATCATATGGACGGTGAGGAGGAAGCTGGTCAGCGTTCTTCTTGTCACATAAATCCACATAGTCCTGGTATACAGCTGGTAGTTCAGGGACTGACATGATTCCTTTAGGAACAGAGCAAGCTGAAACTTTTGGACTCATCTGTTTCTCTGGAAAGTGTAATTCCTTGGTCTCCCAGTTAATGGTAGGATTCTGAGCCTGCAGCCATGGTAGCCCTAGAATAATGGGAAAGTGGGGAGAAGAGATAAGCATAAAGGACAGTTTCTCTTGATGATCTTTACCCATAAGAACCCTCAAAGGCTCTGTTTCCTGATCCACTGGTCCAGAGGTCAGCAGGGAGCCATCCACAGTTTCCATCTGTACTGGAGTAGCCTTCTTCACTGAACGTATTCCCTGTTTCAGAGCAAAGGAGACATCCATAAAATTTCCACTTGCCCCTGAGTCGATCATAGCAGAGCTAGACACCCAAGCTGAGTCAACCCAGAGTTTGATGGAAAGAAAGCAATGAGAATTGTTTTTCTTACAACTCAGCTGGGACACCGCTGAGGAAACTTGAAAAATGGCAGCGTTTACACAGTCAACGTCCTCAGAGGTAACGGAGTTTAAGTCAGAGAAATCAAGATCTGTTGCTGCAGATCTCTCTGGAGCCTGAGGCTCGGACCTGACAGATCCCCTCTCGCAACACTCACAATGAATGAGTGCTGCAGTAGTCTTACGAGAACGGCTGGGGCAGTTTATAATGAAGTGCCCTGACTTACCACAATAGAAACATAGATTCTCCTTAAAACGATGTTCCTTGCGTGCATCACTAACCCGTCGTTGTAAAGAGTCTACCTGCATGGGTTCAGGTTCAGGTTCCCGTGTAATCCTACTCAAAGGTTCCTTAGCTGGAGAGGAAGGTAGGAAAAGGTTAGTACGATTGCTTTCGAACCATCTCTCTTGCCTGCGTTCAGTCAGACGAGTATCAATACGGATGCAGTAGTTAATAAAGTCACCTAACGCAGTGGGAGGGTCGGCACGAGCAAGTTCATCCTTAATCAGTGGAGATAACCCCTTTCGAAAAATAGATTTTTTGGCGGAACTGTCCCAGGTGGTATCAAGGGCCCATCTCCTGAAATCCAAGGCATATTCAGCTACTGAGTGCTTACCTTGGCGCAAAGCTAACATGGCTGCTTCAGCTGTTGCACCTCGATTGGGGTCATCAAACACCTGCCCCATGGCTGAAATAAAATCATCAAGGTGATTCAAACAATCATCCTCAGTCTCAATCAGAGGGTTTGCCCACATTAAAGCCTTGTTGGTAAGCAACATAATTATAGTAAGCACCTTAGATCGTTCAGTGGGAAATTGTGAAGGATGTGCAGAAAAAAAAAGATTGCATTGATTAATAAATCCCCTGAATTTCTCACGTTCACCGCCAAAACGAAAAGGGGGCAACTTGGGAATCCCAGCACTCGGGCTACGGCAGGAGCCTGGACTCGCCCCTCTAGAACCTCAATCCTGGCTCGCAAATCCTGGGTAGTCTGTCCAACCACTTGCAAATTGTGATTATTGAGGTCCTGTAGATTTGTAAAACGGGTCTTTATATTCTGCAAATCTGCAAGGATATTATCAGTCACTCCGCAAAGTTCCTTTATGCGGGCCTCCATTTTCCAGATCTTTTAAGACAGGATTACTGGAAGAAGAGGAGAGAAAAAAAACAATAGTGTTCACCTGTGGCAACACTGCAGAGAGAAAAAAAAAATTAAGGGAACTGCTCACCTGGAATGGTTGTGAGAAGTCACAACCACTATCATCACAGAAAGTTTCAACCAGACATCTGATATCCAGAGTTACAGCAGACAAAAAAGAGAAAAGAAAGGAAAAAAAAAAAAACAATAGTGTTTACCTGTGGTAACACTGCAAAAAGAAAAAACTTAAGGGAATTGCTCACCTGGAATGGTTGTGAGAAGTCACAACCACTATCATCACAGAAAGTACAACCGGACGTCTGATATCCACAGTACAGCAGACACAGCCTTCCAGACCCAGCAGACACTAACGTTTTGGCTTCAGAATCTTGTAATGTATGTAGTACAGTTCATATAGCGTCTTGTGCTTGGGTGCGATGAAAACACAGGAGTCACAGGTTTGATATAGAAAAGTCCTGTATTACTTCATACAAGTTGGCAGAAATAGTCACACAGTTTGCAGACACAGAAACAGGAGACACAGCAGGCCAGAGTAATCCAAGCTCAGCAATCACTCTCCAATACAGATTCAGGATCTTCTTCTCTGTTACCGTAAGTCCATGCAAACGTGGGTCTTTCAAAGAGCAGGGTTCAGAGTCCACAAGTGCTTCAGAGTTCCTCAGTAGGAATAGCTGGAGTACAAGGTCCAAGGCTTACAGGAGTCAAGTCACAGGTTCACTGCAGGCTAGATTCTGAAGCACTGATTGCTCAGCTGTGGCTGCTTAAGAAGCAAAGGAGAGAATCAGGGCGGGAACATGCAAGCCGGAAACTCCATTTTGACTGAGGGCAAGATAGCTGCAGCAAGACAGAAAGTAAAATGGCTGACGAACAAACTGAGTTTCAGGAATATATACATAGAACCTTACACCTACCTTGAAAGCTGGTGCAGGTTTACGAAATTTATCTGCTGCTTTCTTGTACCTTTCCTGAGCCAATTCTAGATTTTCCTTTAGAAGATCCATATTCTTTTGTAAAGAAGTGATTCTTTCAGCCACTGCCGGCAAGGGCGTATCTATGGGAAATCGAGGAAGAATGTTAGGATGATAACCTAGATTGGAGTAAAAAGGAGACTGCTTAGTGGAGGCGCTCTGAGAGTTATTATAAGAGAACTCAGCCAGTGGAAGTAGATCCACCCAATCATCTTGTAGGTGGCAGATAAAGCAGCGGAGATACTGCTCCAGGGTCTGATTGGTTCGTTCTGTCTGTCCATTAGTCTGGGGATGAAAAGCAGAAGAAAGGTTTACTTTAATGTCCAATGCGGCACAGAAATTTTGCCAAAACCTTGAAGTGAATTGCACCCCTCTATCCGAAATGACCTCATCCGGTACTCCATGTAAGCGAAACACATTCTTAATCATCAAGTCTGATGTCTGTTTTGCAGTGGGTAAGCCGACACAAGGGATAAAATGAGCTGCCTTTGTTAGACGATCAACCACCACTAGAATGGTGTTCTTCCCTTGAGAGGTTGGTAACTCCACAATGAAGTCCATAGAAATGGATCCCCACGGGCGGGACGGGGTGGGAAGAGGTTGTAACAGACCAGTTGGTGAGGAGCGAGTGTTTTGCATCTTGCACAGACTTCACATGAAGTGACATAGTTTAAAACATCTTTCCTGTAAGTGGGCCACCAAAAGAAACGAGAAAGAAATTCTTGTGTCTTTAGAATTCCCCTATGCCCGGCTATCTTGGAATCGTGGATGAGTTGCAATACTCTCAATCTGACTGTTTCAGGTATATACAGACGTTGTCCCTGAATCCACACACCATTCTTAAAGACAAGACTTACGTCCCTTGGGGGTTGAGCCAACAAAGAATCCGCATGGTATGCTTCCTTGATGTCCTTAAGTAGGTCTTGATTATGAATCACTCCCAGGAATCTAGAGTCAGGAAGAATAGTCTTAGGAGGAGTAAGTGGACGTGTCTCTGCTGAATGAATCCTAGAGAGTGCATCAGCCTTTCCATTGCGCGATCCTGGTCTATAAGAAATTACAAAATTAAATTGGTTTAGGAAAAGATTCCAGCGAGCCTGGCGAGGAGTCAGGCACTTAGCCGACCTGATAAATTCAAGGTTACGATGGTCTGTCAGGACGACTATTTGCTGTGCAGCTCCCTGAAGAAGGTGTCTCTATTCCTTGAAGGCGGCAATAATGGCCAACAATTCTCTATTGCCACATCGTAGTTCCTCTCAGCCGAAGACAACTGCTGGGAAAAGAAGGCACAGGGATGCAAGACATTCTTCTCACCTGTTCTCTGAGAGAGTATAGCTCCAACTGCACAGTCTGAAGCATCCACCTCTATTATGAAGGCAAGCTCGGGGTTGGGATGTACTAAGATAGGTGCGGTGGTAAATTTATCCTTTAAACAGGAAAATGCTTCCTGGGCTTGCGGGGTCCAGGAGAACCTAGACTGTTTCCGGGTAAGTTGGGTTATAGGTGACACTACCTCAGAGAAATTCCTAATGAAACGTCTATAGAAGTTGGCAAACCCGATGAAGCGCTGCACCTCCTTCACATTTCTAGGAATTGGCCAATCTTTGATGGCTTGGGTCTTGCTTCCATCCATACTAATCCCTTGCGTAGATAGTACATACCCCAGAAATTGAATTTCGGTCCTATGGAATTCACACTTTTCAAGTTTGATGTAGAGATGGTTTTGTCTTAGGCGTTCTAAGACCATTCTCACATGTCCATGATGTTCCTCTGTGGAGTTAGAAAAAATTAGAATATCATCCAGATAAATCACCACAAATGTATCTAGGAGATCCCTGAAGATGTCATTCACCAAGTGTTGGAAAGTGGCTGGGGCGGTACTCAGACCAAAAGGCATAACTAGATATTCGAAGTGTCCATAGCGTGACCTGAATGCAGTCTTCCATTCATCCCCAGGTCTAATACGGACCAAGTTATAGGCCCCACGGAGATCCAGTTTAGAGAAAATTTTGGCGTGCCGCACTCTCTCCAACAACTCAAGGATTAAAGGCAATGGATAACGGTTTCTAATAGTAACCTTATTGAGTTCCCTATAGTCTATGCAGGGTCTCAGAGATCCATCTTTCTTCTTCAGAAAGAAGATGGGTGCACCTGCGGGAGATAAAGAGGGGCGTATGAAGCCTTTGGCTAGATTTTCATCTATGTAGTCCTTCAAAGCTTTTAGCTCGGGCCCCGCTAGGGGGTAGATCTTACCAAAAGGTATCTCGGCTCCAGGCAATAATTCGATTGGACAATCATATGGACGGTGAGGAGGAAGCTGATCAGCGTTCTTCTTGTCACATAAATCCACATAGTCCTGGTATACAGCTGGTAGTTCAGGGACTGACATGGTTCCTTTAGGAACAGAGCAAGCTGAAACTCCTTGACTCATCTGTTTCTCCGGAAAGTGTAATTCCTTGGTCTCCCAGTTAATCGTAGGATTCTGCGCCTGCAGCCATGGTAGCCCTAGAATAATGGGAAAGTGGGAGAAGAGATAAGCATAAAAGACATTTTCTCCTGATGATCTTTACCCATAAGGACCCTCAAAGGCTCTGTTTCCTGATCCACTGGTCCAGAGGTCAGCAGGGAGCCATCCTGTTGTGAATGGGTTTGAGATGAGTTCTGAGCAGAGGCTCCCTCTGGTGGTTACAAGCGGTACTAGTGAGGATTGGGAATCAGGTGTTACTGATTGGTCTTATTTAAGGGAATCATTTTCCCATCAGGGTTGCCGGTGATCAATTGTTCTGGTCTGAATCCTTCTTTCCAGTTTCCCTTGTAGCCTGCTGTGTCTTGTCTGCATCTCCTGCTATCAGATAAGACAATTTCTTATTTTGTGTTTTTGCTATATTTTTGCATTTTGTCCTGCACTTCTGTGGGGGCCTTCTGGGTCCCCTCCGGGGGCTTTTGCCCTCTCAGTTTAGTCCAGCCACTGTGTTTTGTACTTTTGCTTTTTGCAGTTTTTTCAGTGGCTGCTGTTTTTGTTACACCAGAGAACTAATTTAGGTGGTAGAGGTCGTGTGATCTCAGGTGATTTTGAAATTAGTGGAGTTGGTGTTTTTCAGGGTTTTCTGGGATTGCAGTAAGTACCCTTCCTATCCTTTTCTATTTAGATAGTTTGGGCCCCAGCGTTTGCTCATACTATTTTCTTTCTGTGTCAGTATTTCCTCTTGTCTAACCGCCATTACATGTTTGGGGGCTTTCTATTATCTTTGGGGTTCTGCTCCGGGGCAGATAGCTTTCCTATTTCTATCTTTAGGTGTAGTTAGTTTCTCAGGCTGTGACGAGGCGTCTAGGACCATCGTAGGAACGCTCCACGGCTGCCTCTAGTTGCGGTGGTTAGTCAGGGTACTGCAATCTCATAGATTCCAACTGCTTGGTGTATTTCCTTTTTTACCTGCACTCCTCAGCTACCGTAACATAACAGTATCACCGGCCATAAAAATTGTATGGTACTCACAGAAGGGAAAAAATATTTTGAAGGAAGAAAAGTTGTCAGAGATATTTTTCTGTTTGTTTTTTTTTTTTTTTTTTTTTTTCCCTCTGTATCTCTGGGTGCTGGGGAGGATCTTTTCTCCCAATGGAGTTTGCACAGTTGTCTGGCCGTGTGGATCAGCTTGCCACTGAGGTTCGGAGTATTGCTGCATATCTTGCTAGGTTGCCTGTTGTGGAACCTAGGATCCCCATGCCAGATTTGTTTTCAGGGGATCGAGCTAAGTTTCAGAATTTCAAAAATAATTGTAAATTGTTTCTTGCCTTAAAATCTAAGTCCTCAGGAAACGCAGCGCAGCAGGTTCAAATTGTCATCTCTCTCCTGCGCGGCGATCCTCAGGATTGGGCTTTTTCCCTCACACCTGGGGATCCTGTTTTGAGTGATGTTGATGCATTTTTTCAGGCTTTGGGTTATTGTACGATGAGCCTAATGTCACTGATCAAGCTGAAAAGCCTTGTTGGCATTAAATCAGGGGCTTGATGACGCTGAGTTATACTGTCAGAGATTCCGTAGGTGGGCAGTCCTGACCAAATGGAATGACGACGCTTTGGCTGCCCTTTTCCGGAAGGGTCTGTCGGATAATGTAAAGGATGTTATGGTGGGATTCCCTGTCCCCTCTGGTCTCAATGATTCTATGTCATTAGCGATTCAAATTGACAGACGTTTGCGTGAGCGGAGAAGTATGCGTGGAGTGGTGTTGCCTTGTGAGCCAGCTGCTGAGCCCATGCAGTGTGATGGAGTGGTGTCTGGGGCACAGCGTCATAAGTTTCGAAAGCGCAATGGGTTATGTTTCTACTGTGGTGATGCCTCTCATGCTGTTTCAGTCTGCCCTAAGCGGGGAAGACGTTTTGCACGCTCAGTTGTCTTGGGTAGTGTTCAGACTAAGTTTTTATTAACTGTCACTCTGATATGCTCTCTGTCCTCATTTTCTGCTCAGGCTTTCGTTGATTCTGGAGCAGCTATTAACCTGATGGATTATGATTTTGCTAAACGTTGTGGATTTCCCTTGATACCCCTACAGAAGTCTATTCCCCTACTGGGGATCGATTCTACCCCTTTGGCTGAGAATAAACCCCAGTTTTCTACTCAGGTGATAATGAGGCTTGAACCTGATCACCAGGAGTGCTGCAAATTTTTGGTTCTATATAATCTGCATGACATTATCGTGCTGGGTTTCCCTTGGTTACAGTCTCATAATCCTGTTTTGGATTGGAAATCTGTGTCTGTAACCAGTTGGGGCTGCCAATGTGTTAATACCAACACTCCTGTTTTTTCTGCCTCCCCCCAGGCTGAGGATGTTCCTGACTTTTTGTTTGATTTTTCTGATGTGTTTAGCGAAAGTAAATCTGCATCCTTACCTCCCCATAGGAGCTATGACTGCGCTATTGAATTAGTGCCAGGTAGTAAATTCCCTAAGGGTCGCCTTTTTAACTTGTCTGTACCTGAACATGACGCTATGCGGTCTTATATCAAGGAATCATTGGAGAAGGGTCATATCAGACCATCCTCTTCACCCTTAGGTGCCGGTTTTTTCTTTGTGGCCAAAAAAGATGGTTCATTAAGGCCGTGTATTGATTATCGTCTCTTGAACAATATTACTGTGAAATATCAATACCCGTTACCCTTGATTTCTGACCTGTTTTCCAGGGTGAAAAACGCTACTTGGTTTACCAAGCTTGACCTCAGGGGGGCGTATAACCTTATTCGCATTAAGCACGGGGATGAATGGAAGATGGCATTTAACACCCCTGAAGGGCATTTTGAGTACCTTGTGATGCCCTTTGGGCTCACTAATGCTCCTTCCGTCTTCCAGTCCTTCATGAATGACATTTTCAGGGATTTTGTGGACAAGTTTCTGATTGTTTATTTGGATGATATCTTGATTTTTTCTAATGACTGGGACTCTCATGTGAAACATGTTCGAACTGTATTCCAGATTTTGAGAGAGAATGCTCTGTATGTGAAGGGATCAAAGTGTCTTTTTGGCGTACAGAAGATCTCATTTCTGGGATTCATTTTGTCCCCATCTGTTATTGAAATGGACCCGGTCAAGGTTCAGGCCATCTGTGATTGGGTCCAACCTACTTCATTAAAGGCTCTTCAGAGATTTTTGGGTTTTGCCAATTTTTATCGTAAATTTATTGGTAATTTCTCTGTTATTGTTAAACCATTAACTGATTTGACCAGAAAGGGTTCTGATGTGGTGAATTGGCCTCCTGAGGCAGTCTCTGCGTTTCAGGAACTTAAGCAGAGATTCACTTCTGCTCCTGTTCTACGGCAGCCTGATGTTTCTCTGCCATTTCAGGTGGAGGTTGATGCCTCTGAAATTGGGGCAGGTGCCGTTTTGTCCCAAAAAGATCCAGAGACCTCTAAAAGTAACCCTTGTGCCTTTTTCTCTCGAAAATTTTCTCCTACTGAACGTAATTATGACGTGGGTAATCGGGAGTTATTGGCCATGAAGTGGGCTTTTGAAGAGTGGAGACATTGGCTGGAGGGAGTCAAACATCAGGTGGTGGTCCTTACGGACCATAAGAATCTGGTCTATCTGGAATCTGCCAAGCGACTCAATCCTAGACAGGCCAGGTGGGCCTTGTTTTTCACACGTTTTAATTTTGTGGTTTCCTTTCTTCCTGGCACTAAGAATGTTAAGGCGGATGCCCTCTCGAGGAGTTTCCTTGCGGACTCTCCTGAGCTATCTGATCCCTCTGTTATTTTGAAGGAGGGTGTAGTTCTTTCCGCCATCTCGCCCAATTTGAGACTTGCTCTGGAGGGGTGTCAGGAGGATAGGCCCGAGCGCTGCCCTGTTGGAAAATTGTTTGTCCCGGACCAATGGAAAAAGAGTGTGATGTCTGAGATTCATTGTTCCGCATTGGCTGGGCATCCCGGAATTTTTGGTACCAGAGACTTGGTTAGTCGGTCCTTTTGGTGGCCTACCTTGTCTCGCGATGTCAGGGAATTTGTGCAGTCCTGCGGGACTTGCTCTCGCTCCAAGCCTTGCTCTCGCTCTAGTGGTTTGTTGATGCCATTGCCTGTGCCCAAGAGACCATGGACCCATATCTCTATGGATTTCATTTCCGATCTTCCTGTTTCTCAGAGAATGACCACCATCTGGGTAATTTGTGATAGGTTTTCCAAAATGATACATCTTGTGCCATTACCTAAGTTGCCTTCCTCCTCTGAATTGGTGCCGTTGTTCCTTCAGCACGTGGTTCGTTTACACGGCATTCCTGAGAACATTGTGTCTGACAGAGGAGTCCAGTTTGTTTCCAGATTTTGGAGGACTTTTTGTTCTAAACTGGGTGTTCAATTGTCTTTCTCCTCGGCATTTCATCCTCAGACCAATGGTCAAACTGAGAGAACAAACCAGACATTGGAGACTTATCTAAGATGCTTTGTGTCTGCTGATCAGGATGACTGGGTCTCTTTTTTGCCTTTGGCTGAGTTTGCTCTTAATAATAGGGCTAGCTCTGCCACTTTGATGTCTCCGTTTTTCTGTAATTCTGGGTTTCACCCTCGATTTTCTTCAGGACAGACGGAGGCTTCTGTCTGTCCAGGTGTTGACTCTGTTGTTGAGCGTATGCAGCAGATTTGGGACCAGGTAGTGGAGAGGTTGTCCCTCTCTCAGGAGAAGGCCCAGCGGTTTGCTAACCGGCATAGGACTGATGGTCCTCGGTTTAAAGTGGGGGACTTGGTCTGGTTGTCCTCAAAGAATATTCCTATGAGAGTAGCATCTCCTAAATTTAAGCCTAGGTTCATTGGACCTTATAAGATCATGGAGATTATTAATCCTGTTTCTTTTCGTTTGCTTCTTCCAGGGACATTTAAGATCCATAACGTGTTCCACAAGTCCTTGTTGAAGAGGTTTGTTGAGCCAGTGGTTCCTGCTGCTGTGCCTCCTGACCCTGTTTTGGTTGAGGGCAATCTGGAGTATGTGGTTGAGAAAATATTGGATTCTCGTTTTTCTAGACGAAGACTCCAGTATTTGGTTAAATGGAGAGGTTATGGTCAGGAAGATAATTCTTGGGTGTTTGCTTCGGACATCCATGCTAGGAGACTTATCCGTGCGTATCATAGAACTCATCCTGACCGACCTGGTTGCTCAAATGAGGGTTCGGTGACCCCTCCTCAAGGGGGGGGTACTGTTGTGAATGGGTTTGAGATGAGTTCTGAGCAGAGGCTCCCTCTGGTGGTTACAAGCGGTACTAGTGAGGATTGGGAATCAGGTGTTACTGATTGGTCTTATTTAAGGGAATCATTTTCCCATCAGGGTTGCCGGTGATCAATTGTTCTGGTCTGAATCCTTCTTTCCAGTTTCCCTTGTAGCCTGCTGTGTCTTGTCTGCATCTCCTGCTATCAGATAAGACAATTTCTTATTTTGTGTTTTTGCTATATTTTTGCATTTTGTCCTGCACTTCTGTGGGGGCCTTCTGGGTCCCCTCCGGGGGCTTTTGCCCTCTCAGTTTAGTCCAGCCACTGTGTTTTGTACTTTTGCTTTTTGCAGTTTTTTCAGTGGCTGCTGTTTTTGTTACACCAGAGAACTAATTTAGGTGGTAGAGGTCGTGTGATCTCAGGTGATTTTGAAATTAGTGGAGTTGGTGTTTTTCAGGGTTTTCTGGGATTGCAGTAAGTACCCTTCCTATCCTTTTCTATTTAGATAGTTTGGGCCCCAGCGTTTGCTCATACTATTTTCTTTCTGTGTCAGTATTTCCTCTTGTCTAACCGCCATTACATGTTTGGGGGCTTTCTATTATCTTTGGGGTTCTGCTCCGGGGCAGATAGCTTTCCTATTTCTATCTTTAGGTGTAGTTAGTTTCTCAGGCTGTGACGAGGCGTCTAGGACCATCGTAGGAACGCTCCACGGCTGCCTCTAGTTGCGGTGGTTAGTCAGGGTACTGCAATCTCATAGATTCCAACTGCTCTGGTGTATTTCCTTTTTTACCTGCACTCCTCAGCTACCGTAACATAACACCATCCACAGTCTCCATCTGTACTGGAGTAGCCTTCTTCACTGAACGTATCCCCTGTTTCAGAGCAAAGGAGATATCCATAAAATTTCCACTTGCTCCTGAGTCGATCATAGCAGAGCTAGACACCCAGACTGAGTCCACCCAGAGTTTGATGGAAAGGAAGCAATGATAATTATTTATTTTACAACTCAGCTGGGACACCGCTGAGGAAACTTGAAAAATTGCAGCGTTTATACCGTCATTGTCCCCAGAACTAACAGAGTTTAAGTCCGAAAAATCAAGATCTCTTGCAGCAGATCTCTCTGGAGTCTGAGGCTCGGACATGACAGAGCTCCTCTCGCAACACTCACAGTGAATGACTGCTGCAGTAGTCTTACGAGAACGGCTGGGGCAGTTTATAATGAAGTGCCCTGACTTACCACAGTAAAAACATAGATTTTCCTTTATACGATGTTCTTTGCGTGCATCACTAACCCGTCTTTGTAAAGAGTCCACCTGCATGGGTTCAGGTTCTGGTTCCCTTGTGATCCTACTCAAAGGTTCCTTAGCTGAGGAGGGAGGTAGGAAAAGGTTAGTGCGATTATTTTCGAACCATCTCTCTTGTCTGCGTTCAGTCAGACGAGCATCAATACGGATACAATAGTTAATAAAGTCACCTAACGCAGTGGGAGGGTCGGCACGAGCAAGTTCATCCTTAATCAGTGGAGACAACCCTTTCCGAAAAATAGACTTTTTGGCGGAAGTGTCCCAAGTGGTATCAAGAGCCCATCTCCTGAAATCCAAGGCATATTCGGCTACTGAACGCTTACCTTGGCGCAAAGTTAACATGGCTGCTTCAGCTGTTGCACCTCGATTGGGGTCATCAAACACCTGCCCCATGGCTGAAATAAAAGCATCAAGGTGATTCAAACAATCATCCTCAGTCTCAATCAGAGGGTTTGCCCACATCAAAGCCTTATTGGTAAGCAACATGATTATAGTAAGCACTTTGGATCGTTCAGTGGGAAATTGTGAAGCATGTGCAGAGAAAAATAGATTGCATTGGTTAATAAATCCCCTGAATTTCTCACGTTCACCGCCAAAACGAAAAGGAGGTAACTTGGGGATCCCAGAACTCGGGGTTATGGTAGGAGCCTGGACTCGTTCCTCTAGAGCAGGGCTGGGCAAACTACGGCCCGCGGGCCACATCCGGCCCTTTCCCTGGGCCTGTCCGGCCCGCAGACAGGCTAGAAGGAATGCTCCAGCAGTAACAGCTCTCCGGGTAGCAAATCAGCATGTAGTGAGGAGTCTGAGGAGGTGGAGCGGCCATCGTAAAGACTGCATAAGGTTTCAGAGGTTGTGGAGAGGAGTCGGAGCGGTCATGGAGCTGCCAGCATGAGAACATCAGAGGAGGGCAGACATGGTGCAGCCAGCATAACGATTCAGCGGACGGAGCTGTTCAAGGTCCTGAGCTTTGCTGTGTGCATCTGACCCGCGTAGAGATACGTAGAGACGCAGGTCAGATGACCAACGCACGCTGCCCTGGACTGTTTCTCCCAGTCCTGACCTGTCACAGTGAGTGCACCAGCCTCAGTACACCAACACTACACAAAGCTGTAGTTTTTTTAAAGGCATGTCCCAGGTAAGAATAGGGCAAGATGTTGGGCTTCATACACATGTGACATGTAGCGTGCACGGATCCACATGTGCTTGAGGCCTATATCTTTTATTACAAGTTAAAGGGGTTGTCCAGAGTTGGGATTAACGTTTGTAGTCACTCTGTGTGACATAGCGTTCTACATGTGAGTCCTCACATAGCGTTCTCTGAGCAATTCTCTAGGAGCGAGCAGGCAGTCACACAACTGCCAGCTCACAGGGAATCCTGACAATCCACACACAGTTACATTGAGTGACTGCAGACATGAGCCCCAAGCCTGGACAACCCCTTTAAATAAGGCACATGTATAGAAATAACATTCATAATGCATAATGTGTAAACGCTATTATTCTGCAGATAAAGGTTTAATCTGCAGGTTAATAGTGTTCTACAGCTGTTCAGCCGCATTGAAAGCTCAGCTATGGGAAGAAATGAGCTTTAATCCTCCCAGCAGCCTCAGGCTGAGACACAGCTACAGTCACCGCTCAGTACATAGTGAGTGGCGCCTGGAAGCATGTCCCGAGACTTTGACAGCTTGCTTTGCAGTGCATCAGTACACACCTGGCCGTACTTCTTCCATCTGCCGCTCATCATGTACTGAGCTGTGACTGAAGCCGCGTCTCTGACTGAATGTCAGATGCTGCCAGTAGGAACAAAGGTAATTTCTTCCCGGTTGCTGGGCTGTCATTGTAACAGCTGAATGGCTTTCTAAGGGTTTGTGCACACGTTGCTGATTTTTCGCGTTTTTTCACGGCAAAAATGCTTAAAAAATGCATGAATTAAGCATCCTATTATTTAGAATGAATTCTGCAATTTTTGTTCACATGGTGCGTTTTTTTCCGTGAAAAAAACGCATAGAGGAAAAACACGCAGCATGTTCATTAATTTCGCGTTAAATCTGCGTTTTTCCCTCTATATTATAGACCTAGAATGTTCAGGAAAATTTCGCCGTAAAAACGCGCAAAAACCGCAATAAAAACGCATGCGTTTTTTCGCTGGAAAAGTCCATTTTTACTCAGGAAATTTCTGCAAACATTCCTGAACGTGTGCACTTAGGCTAAGGGTATGTTTCCCCCATTCAGGAAATGCTGCGGATTGGACGCTGAGTACAGCCGCAGCGTCCAAATGTTACAGCATAGTGGAGGGGATTTTATGAAATCCCATATCCACTATGCGCTCAAACACGCAGGTGGCAAACCTGTCTATACGCACATGCGGCGCGTCTTTATAGACCGCAGCATGTCTATTTATCTTGCGGAAACGCTCCGTCTGTGCAAGATAAATAACACAGTCTATGTATAGGATGCGGTGATTCCGCATGTGTTCAATGAATACATGCGGAATCACCACGCCTAAAAAAGGGGGCAGCGCTTTGGGGGGACCTGTTTGTTAGGGAATTCACACATGTATTCAGGCTGTCAAGTAGCCACAAATCATGCAGCTGCGACGACAGAAACTAAATGTCCGAGCACTTCCAAATACTCAGAGATCACCCGTGCATACTCGCTCATCACTAGATACAAGTCACTCTGTGACTGCAGACTTGTGAATCCTCACAGCACGTGCACTACTCTCTGTGAGGATTCTCGGCGCCAGGCTTACACATGACCGCTAGTATGCAATCATTACATCACTAGTTAAAGTATGTTATGTTAAAAAGACAATTAAAGTAGTAAAAATGTACTTGCTTTGCTGTAGGGGTAACATGTTGACTAGCTTCTAGTAGATTTTACTATAAAGCTTATTGTAACGTGTATTCTTACCCATTTATACTTCTAATCAAAACCGTATTTTCAAAAACAATAAAATATTGAGCTGAATTAAGCTCAGCTGATTGGTTCGGCCCTCCACAACTGTCCTTGTTCCTCATATGGCCCCTCGGGAAAATTAATTGCCCACCCTTGCTCTAGAGCCTCAATCCTGGCTCGTAATTCCTGAGTAGTTTGTCCAAACACTTGCAAATTATGATTAGTGAGGTCCTGTAGGCTTGCAAAACGGGTCTTTATAGTCTGTATATCTGCAAGGATTGTATCAGTCACTCCGCAAAGCTCCTTTATGCGGGCCTCCATCTTCCAGATCTTTTAAGGCAGAAGTGCTGGAAGGAGAAGAGGAAAAAAAAAAAAACAATAGTGTTTACCTGTGGTAACACTCCAGAGTAACATTTAAGGGAATGCGCTCACCTGGAATGGTTGTGAGAAGTCACAACCACTGTCATCACAGAAGGTATTAAACGGACATCTGATATCCACAGTCACAGCAGACACGGCTTTCCCAGACCCAGCAGACACTAAACATTGGCTCCTGAATCTTGTCATGTATAGTGTACAGTTCCTATAGCGTCTTGTGCTTGGGTGCGAGGAAAACACATGAGACATAGGTTGATATGAAATGACTTGTATTACTTCATACAAGCATGCAGAAAAGGTCACACAGTTTGCAGGAACAGAGGCAGGAGAACACAGCAGGCCAGAGTAACTTCAAGCTCTACAATAACTCTCCAAGCAGGTTCAGGATCTCTTCTCTGTACCGTAATTCCTCTGCAAACATGGATTCACCAGACAGCAGGTTTCCAGAGTCCAAAAGTGTTCCAAAGTTCCTCAGTAGGAAATAGCTGGAGTCCAAAATCCTAGGTTTCCAGGAGTCAGGTCACAGGCTGACTGAGGCTTGATTCAGGAGCACTGATTGTTCAGCTGAGGCTGCTTAAGAAGCAAGAGGGAGAGAATCAGGGCGGGAACATGAAAACTGGAAACTCCATATTAACTGAGGGCAAGAGCTGCAGAAAGACAAAAAGCAAAATGGCCGACGGAAAACTGAGTTTCAAGGAACATGTCAAAAGAGACAAAGAACCTTACACAAATGAAGTAACTGAATCACGTAGAGCATCTAATGCTGCACGACAACGAGCAACACGCAATGCACAAAGTGATACACATATTTCACAAAAAAGAGAACACAATAGAATACGTGTCCAAAATGCAAGAGCCACTCGACGACGGCAAGTTACATTTGCCGCTAGAGGACTTCTCAATCAAATTGATGAGACACATATTAAAGAGCACTATGCTGGCGAGCTGACATTTCGATGTCCGGTCTGCCAATCTAAAAATTTCAAAGACGAAATGGCGCAGGACAAAATATTCCCTTCCTGCTGCAAGAGAGGGCGCATCCAATTACGTCCCATTCGTATGGATGATCGCCAAAGCCTTCACAATGATGAGGGAATTTGAAATAGAGGAAGAGAGGATTGCTGAATTAGAAAATCGCGATCCACTCGAAATAACAATATCCATTATAAATGACTACAATGATGACCAGAGGCGCTACAGTGCACCAAGGTGCAATGAAGTAGCTATAATTTATCAAAATGCAATGGGAGAGCATTCATTTAATAGGGACATCAGAGTTCACCTCAAAAATGAAAACCAAACAGTTCAAATCAGCTTTCTTCACAGAAAGTGTGATGCAATGACATATCCACTTCTATTCCCATATGGGGACAGTGGATGGACAATAAATTTGACAACTCCAATTGCCCTAAGTGTGCAACTTCAAGAAATTGGTGATATTCATCTACCATCCATACTAGTGGATCAATATCGAAAAGAAAAAATCACCCTGTTGCAGTACTATGCATACAGGCTTGCCTGTTATGAATGTGCTAGAGATGGTTTCTGAGCAGAGGCTCCCTCTGGTGGTTACAGACAGTACTGAACCTTTCAGCGAGGAGTGACAATCTGGGATCACGGATTGGTCTGATATAAGGGAGGTTCCCTCCCATGATGGTTGCCGGTGATCAATTGTTCTTGTCTCAATTGTGGTTCCTGGTTCATTTGGAAGTTTGCCTGCATCTCCTGCTTTCAGATAAGATATTTTTTGCTTTTCTTTTTGTGCTTGCTTTTTGCATTGTTTTCTGCACTTTTGTGGAGGTCAGCCAGGTCCACTCCTGGGCCTGAGCTCCTCACAGTTTATCTGCAGCCACTGTTATTTGCTCATTTGCTTTTTCCTGTTTTCAGTGGCTGCGGCTTGGTTTTTGTTCACACTGAGATCTGATTTAGTGGGTGGCGAGATCGTGTGATCTCAGTATTTTTGTAATCAGAATTGTTGGATTTTTGTAGGGTTTTCTGGGTTGCAGAAAGTAATCTCTCCTGTCCTATCCTATTTAGTCAGCTTGTGGCCCCAGAGTTTGCTCAGTCTATTTTCTGCCTATGTTTGTATTTTCATCTTGTATAACCACCATTATGTTTGGGGGCTTCCTATTTTCTTTGGGGATCTGCTCCGGAGCAGATAGCTTTCATCTTTCTGCCTTTAGTGTAGTTATCTCTCAGGCTGTGACGAGGCGTCTAGGATCAACATAGGAACGCTCCACGGCTACCTCTAGTTGTGTCGTTAGTTTAGGAATCTGCAACCCATTAGTTACCAACATCTCAGGTGTTCGGCTGCCCTGCTGTTGTTCCTGTCCTCAGCTACCGAAACATAACACTTGCCATTCGTGACTAGTTCAATTCCCTTTTAAATGCTGGGAAGTTGACGCAACAATTTATCGTTGACTGTTACATCAAAATTGATTCTGACAGGATCGAATATATAAAACAAAATCAAAAGGCATTACACGTCAACAGTTATGCCGGCGTTATGGATCACATCCATAATGCTGCGTTACACCAAGGGCTAAAAACTGGGACACCAGTAATTTTATCGTCCACTTTCATTAGAAGCCCAAGAGCAGCAAAAATTGCCAAGACGCCATGACAATTGTCCGAAAATTCTGAAAGCCAGATTTTTTTGTTACGATGACCTGTAACCCAAAGTGGAAAGAAATACTTAGAACCATGGCAAAGGCCAGAGTTCAGACCAGATTTGGTTGCACGAGTTTTTAAAATCAAACTCCAAGCCGTGCTTAACGAGATTTTGAAAAAACACATTTTTGGCCATGTACAGTTAGGTCCATAAATATTTGGACAGAGACAACATTTATCTAATTTTGGTTCTAGACATTACCACAATGAATTTGAAACAAAACAAATCAGATGCAGTTGAAGTTCAGACTTTCAGCTTTCATTTGAGGGTATCCACATTAAAATTGGATGAAGGGTTTAGGAGTTTCAGCTCCTTAACATGTGCCACCCTGTTTTTAAAGGGACCAAAAGTAATTGGACAAATGACTCCAAGGCTATTTCATGGACAGGTGTGGGCAATCCCTTTGTTATGTCATTCTCAATTAAGCAGATGAAAGGGCCGGAGTTGATTTGAGGTGTGGTGTTTGCATTTGGAAGGTTTTGCTGTGAAGGAAACATGTGGTCACAGGAGCTCTCCATGCAGGTGAAACAAGCCATCCTTAAGCTGCAAGAACAGAAAAAAAACCCCTCCAAGAAATTGCTACAACATTAGAAGTGGCAAAATCTACAATTTGGTACATCCTGAGAAAGAAAGAAAGCACTGGTGAACTCATCAATCCAAAAAGACCTAGGAGCCCACGGAAGACAACAGTGGTGGATGATCGCCGCATACTTTCTTTGGTGAAGAAGAACCCGTTCACAACATCAACTGAAGTCCAGAACACTCTCAGTGAAGTAGGTGTATCTGTCTCTAAGTCAACAGTAAAGAGAAGACTCCATGAAAGTAAATACAAAGGGTTCACATCTAGATGCAAACCATTCATCAATTCCAAAAATAGACAGGCCAGAGTTAAATTTGCTGAAAAACACCTCCAGAAGCCAGCTCAGTTCTGGAAAAGTATTCTATGGACAGATGAGACAAAGATCAACCTGTACCAGAATGATGGGAAGCCAAAAGTTTGGAGAAGAAAGGGAACGGCACATGATCCAAGGCACACCACATCCTCTGTAAAAAATGGTGGAGGCAACGTGATGGCATGGCCATGCATGGCTTTCAATGGCACTGGGTCACTTGTGTTTATTGATGACATAACAGCAGACAAGAGTAGCCGGATGAATTCTGAAGTGTACCGGGATATACTTTCAGCCCAGATTCAGCCAAATGCTGCAAACTTGATTGGACGGCGCTTCATAGTACAGATGGATAATGACCCCAAGCATACAGCCAAAGCTACACAGGAGTTCATGAGTGCAAAAAAGTGGAACATTCTTCAATGGCCAAGTCAATCACCAGATCTTAACCCAATTGAGCATGCATTTCACTTGCTCAAATCCAGACGGGAAAGACCCACAAACAAGCAAGACCTGAAGGCTGCGGCTGTAAAGGCCTGGCAAAGCATTAAGAGGGAGGAAACCCAGCGTTTGGTGATGTCCATGGGTTCCAGACTTAAGGCAGTGATTGCCTCCAAAGGATTCGCCACAAAATTTTGAAAATAAAAATATTTTGTTTGGGTTATGTTTATTTGTCCAATTACTTTTGACCTCCTAAAATGTGGAGTGTTTGTAAAGAATGTGTACAATTCCTACATTTTCTAACACATATTTTTGTTCAACCCTTCAAATTAAACGTTACAATCTGCACTTGAATTCTGTTGTAGAGGTTTCATTTCAAATCCAATGTGGTGGCATGCAGAGCCCAACTCGCGAAAATTGTGTCACTGTCCAAATATTTCTGGCCCTGACTGTAGTTGCCTATGTGCATGTAATAGAATTTCAAAAGCGTGGACTAACACACACTCTTAATCATTGGAGAGGAAGATAAACCGAGGGACAAAGAAATAATTGACGAATTGGTCTCTGCTGAAATCCCAAATGAGACTGCAAATCCAAAACTGCATGAGGCAGTGATGAAGCGCATAATTTATGGCCCATGTTGCGAAGATCAACCTGGTGCTATATGCATGACAGATGGTCAATACGAAAAAAAAATCCCAAAGGAATTTAATAAAGAGACAAACCCCAATGTTGATGGTTACCCACAGTACCGTCGACACAATACTGGGAAATCCAGACGAGGAACGCGAGAAATCGACAATATATGGGTAGTTCCATACAACCCCTATTTATTACTCAAGTACAATTGCCTTATCAATGTTGAGATATGTGCTTCAATAAAAAGTGTTAAATATCTTTTCAAATATGTATACAAAGGACATGACTGTGCCAATATCAAGCTTGATACATTAAACTGGAATGAGCCAGCCATGTACCTAGATTCTCTGTATATAAGTGCCCCTGAGGGCATGTGGAGAATCAGAAAAAATAAAATGCATGATGCTTCACATACCATTAAAAGGCTTGCTGTTCACCTTGAAAACATGCAGCAAGTGTTTTTCGAAGATGGTAATATGGATATGGTTATTTCGGACTCGTCAAAACCTACCAATAGTGGAAGGTGGAAAAAGAGCCCAAATTGTACAGTTCACCATTAAATACTCAAAATCCTGTAATCAGTTTTCACGGCTACAGTTACAACAGAATCAGAACGTCTCAGGACGAAGTTGAGTACAACTTATGGTTAGTGAAACTTGGCAATGCAGAGTTGTCAAATGTATATGGTCTACCAGAAGACACAATTGAAATCCCAAATTCTTTTATTGAAGAGAGTGATTTAATTACAGCTATTTTTGGCGACTCAATTGAGATTACCAATGCAACTTTAGAAGCAATTGCCAATAAAGCAATTCTTACGCCATTGAATGATGACGTTCACCGCCTTGAACGACAAAATTCTTAGTCAAGTTCAAGGTGAACACTCAACATATCGCTCAGTCGACACAATTGTGGAAGAGGAGGATGTGATTCCCACAGATTACCCTGTAGAGTTTCTTAACTCTTTGAATCCCACTGGGATGCCTCCTCATGAACTAAAGCTGAAACCAGGAGCTGTAATTATGCTCCTGTGTAATTTTAACAGAAAGCGTGGCCTTTGTAATGGCACAAGGCTTTTTGTGAAAAGCTTAAAAGCAAACGTTATTCATGCCATTGCTTTAAATGGAAAAGCAAAGGGTCAGACAGTTCTTATTCCAAGAATTGACCTGATTTCCAAAGATAAAAACTTGCCAGTCCACATGCGACGGCGTCAGTTTCCTGTCATGTTGGCTTTTGCAATGACCATCAATAAATCTCAGGTACAGTCCTTGGATATTGTAGGAATTTATTTGCCTCTCCCAGTGTTTTCACACGGGCAGTTATATGTGGCTTTCTCCAGGGGAAGGAAAAGCCAACAAACAAGGGTCAAAATATTTGAGACCCAGAAGCAAGGTAAACTTATTCCTAATGTTGACAAATGGTTTACTGTCAACTGTGTGTACAAAGAAGTCTTTTATTAAGCTTTTTAACAATTGTAAAAGCCAAACAATTTTGTACACAAAAGCGGGACTAACTCCTAGCCATGGTCTACGGACCAAACATTGGGCATGGGCACGGCCTTGGCGGCAGATCCCAAGTGCGCTCAACCATGTGAAATAGCTTACGCTCAAGAACATTGAGGGATAGCGCTATCAGATAGATCTACCCGTTCATTTCCTTTAGGAATAGGGCTATGGATACCTCTACCCGTTCACTATCTTCATGGATAGCGCTATCGGATAGCTCTACCCGAACAGTATTAACTACAAAGCTTTTCCATGTACAAGGTAGGAGTGTCAGGAGAGGTACACCAGGTATTTATGTTTGCTGTTAGTCTGCACATATGCCAGTCTGGTACGTGGGTACACCCCATTGCGAGGTCAGTCTGCTGCGTGGTAACACCCCATTGCGTGGTTCGTAATCACAGCGCGCGCCCGAAGGGCGCACAATCACTCGTTATTTTTAAAAGAAAGACCTTGCCTAAAAAGGTCAAATTCCCACCACGAATTACAGTGTGTGCACATGTTAAAGGCTGGATGGATGAAGACAGAACTAAAAAATGGCTGGAAGAAATTTGGAATAGACGACCAGGAGCAGCCTTAAAGAAAAAAACATCATTGCTAGTTTGCTGCAAGATGCTGTGGTAGCCATGCTGGTTCAGTATGCCTTCAATTTTGAATAAATCCCCAACAGTGTCACCAGCAAAGCACCCCCACACCATCACACCACATCCTCCATGCTTCACGGTGGGAACCAGGCATGTAGAGTCCGTCCGTTCACCTTTTCTGCGTGCAAAGCAGTAATCAAAGCAAAAGGTGGCTACTTTGAAGCACCTAGAATATAAGACATATTTTCAGTTGTTTCACACTTTTTTGTAAAGTATAATGCATAATTCCACATGTGTTAATTCATAGTTTTGATGCCTTCAGTGTGATTCTACAATTTTCATTGTCATGAAAATACAGAAAAATCTTTGAATGAGGTGTGTCCAAACTTTTGGTCTGTACAGTACAGACCAAAAGTTTGGACACACCTTCTCATTCAATGATTTTTCTGTATTTTCATGACTATGAAAATTGTAGAATCATTAAGTGCTGCCACTTTGCCAAACAATGCTATACAAAGTAATAAAAACATTGTATCTACTCCGCAATAGTATCAATAAAAGCATTAGCTCACCACGTGAAATACAAGCTGTTATGAATGTGCTAGAGATGGTTTCAGAGCAGAGGCTCCCTCTGGTGGTTACAGACAGTACTGAACCTTTCAGCGAGGAATGGCAATCTGGGTTCACTGACTGGTCTGATATAAGGGAGGTTCCCTCCCATGATGGTTGCCGGTGATCAATTGTTCTTGTCTCAATTGTGGTTCCTGGTTCATTTGGAAGTTTGCTGAGTCTTGCCTGCATCTTCTGCTATCAGATAAGATATTTTCTGCTTTTATTTTGTGCTTGCTTTTTGCATTGTTCCCTGCACTTCTGTGGAGGTCAGCCAGGTCCCCTCCGGGGGCTTGTGCTCCTATCAGTTTATCTGAAGCCACTGTTATTTGTTCATTTTCTTTTTCCTGTTTTTTCAGTGGCTGCGGCTTGGTTTTGTTCACACTGAGATCTGATTTAGTGGGTGGCGAGATCGTGTGATCTCAGTATTTTTGTAATCAGAATTGTTGGATTTTTGTAGGGTTTTCTGGGTTGCAGAAAGTAATCTCTCCTGTCCTATCCTATTTAGTCAGCTTGTGGCCCCAGCGTTTGCTCATTCTATTTTCTGTCTGTGTTCGTGCTTTCTTCTTGTCTAACCGCCATTACATGTTTGGGGGGTTCCTATTTTCTTTGGGGATCTGCTCCGGGGCAGATAGCTTTCATCTTTCTGCCTTTAGGTGTAGTTATCTCTCAGGCTGTGACGAGGCGTCTAGGATCAACGTAGAAACGCTCCACGGCTACCTCTAGTTGTGTGGTTAGTTTAGGAATCTGCAACCCATTAGTTACCTACATCTCAGGTGTTCAGCTGCCCGGCTGTTGTTCCTGTCCTCCTCAGTTACCTAACATAACAACAAGCCATCACACAGCTCTATCCACTTAAAAATGCAATTTCCGGTTTTCCAGTACTCTAGTTGGTTAAATGAATATCTTTCAGAATTATAATTCTTCCTGCAAAAAACAGGACATCAAACTTCAAAATAAAAAAAAAATTATGGCTCTAGGAAGAAGACAAGAGCGTAAAAACGGAAAATTGCCCATTTGGGAATAGGTTAAATGCTAGTAGTTTTATGCTTAAAGAGAAATTACAAACATTTATGGGTGGAGCAGTCAGCTCTTCAAAGTTGCAAAAGAAATAACAAAATTATTTTGAAACACCAAATTTTCACAGACTGAACTAAACTTTATGGTGGTGGTTAAATCTGCGGCCACTTTGATGCAGAAAATACTTATGGCAATATTGAAAACACACCAATTTTTCATAAACTTAACAAAAACTTACTTTGTCACTTAAATTAACACCTAATCCAATGTGTTGCAGCTAAATTAAAATTGTTTGTGCGGTATAAGAATGCTTGAAGATTGGCACTCAAAATACTACATCATTGGGTGCTGTAAAAGCAGAGATTGTACAGGTGGTGCACTCAATCACTTTGAACTTGTAACTTGATGTTCCCTAGCAGTTGGGATAAAATATATTAGAAGATGAACAGAGAAACAAAAAAGAAAAAAGCAAAGAGTGGAAGAGCGCAACAATTAGACCACTGATTAGTGGAAAAACGCTCCCTGGTCGGATGAATCTAGATTTCTGTGGCATCATGATGAAAGGATGGGAAGGTCAGAATTTGACACCAACAACATCGATCCAGTACCCCACGCTCAGGATCGTGGTAGTGGAGTAATGGTCCACAGAATGTTTTCTTGGCACAGCCTGAGTTCTCGGATGTCTGTGGATGGATGTTTGGACACTAAGGCTTACCAAAGCATTGTGATAGTGCAAATTCATCCCTTCCCTGGTAGAATGAGAATGACCCATGTCAAAAGCGTAATAATAATGGATTGCTTCCAAGATTATGAACATGAGTTTTTCTTGCTTCTCCAGCCTTCACAGTACTTATAACATAATCCTGTACAGCATCTCTGGAATGAGGTAGAAAGGGTAGTCCAGAGCTATTGGCACCTCCATCTAATTTATGACAACTGCAAGAAGTTATTTTGTCCTCATGGGGCAACGATTTAATCACAAAGTGGAATCTGATGTCATAAATTGCTGAGTTCCCGAAGATTAAAGGAGGTCCAAAGTTCCAGATTAGTGTCTCTAATAAAGTGTCCATTCAGTGTATGTTTTATATTTAGTGGCGATGACAGGATAAAGCTGATCATAGATGTTAGATGTTGGCTGGATGGTCTCACAATTTTCTGTTATGGAGACTGTTGGTTACAATTTAGCTTACCGGTTGGATTTATACAGGAGACCTGCAGCTATTTTTTGGTCGTCATGTTCATTTATGATCTTTTTCTTTTCTTCTGAATCAATTTCACATGACTTCATTTGCCTGTGTCTTTTACAATATTTCTTTCAGGGTAAGGATCTGACCCATATTAATACTACAGAGACATATGTGAGGGATGATGAGTGGTGTAAAGTGGAGATTCCTACAGATAACGGCACAGGTGAGTAGTGACTACTAAATGCAGAGAATTCACAGATTCTAAAGATGAGTTGATTTGTTCACTTAGAATTTATTCACGTGGATGTTACTGATTTGACGTCAGAACAAAAATTACCCTTTTTTACTCTTTTTTTTTAACACATTTTAGTGGCAAAGTTTAAATGGGAGAAAAATTGAAATTATGCTATTTTTTTCTTCCACAAATGAAAAAAAAAAATGGGGCTGACCTTCATACGTTTTGTTTGCACAGACATGTGATTGCTGCAGCTAATCTCTGGCCACAACTGAGATGCCTTGTTACTAGTGGAGTCAGCGATTGGCTGAAGCGTCACGTTTGTCTGGAGATGGAAGCATGGAGACTGGCGGAGCACTTAGGTAGCATTTGAAGAGGAGCATCAGATAAATGATAAAGGGAGTATACTTTATTGTATTATTACATGCTGGATCATAGTTTTTCCAATCAATCAGATAAAGTACCGTATATACTCATGCATAAGCCGACCCGTGTATAAGCCAACCCCCCTAATTTTGCCACAAAAAAACTGGGAAAACTTATTGACTCGCATATAAACCTAGGGTGAAAAATTATTATGCCCCCATATGCTCCATAGATTAGTCCCCCATAAACTGCACAGATTATGCCCCCGTATGATCCCAGATTAGCCCATTGCTCCTGATTATGCCCCCATATGCTCCACAGTTATGAATATAACATTGCCCCCATAGTGCTCCACAATTATGCCCATATCTCCAATTATGCCCATATGCTCCACAGATTATACCCGTATATCCACAGATTATGCCCCCATATGCTGCACAGATTATGCCCCCATATGCTGCACAGATTATGCCCCATATGCTCCAGATTATGCCCCAATATGCTCCAGATTATGCCCCCATATGCTCTACAGATTATGCCCCCATATGCTCCACAGATTATGACCCCATATGCTCCACAGATTATGCCCCATATTCTCCAGATTATGCCCCAATATGCTCCAGATTAATGCCCACCCATTATGCTGGCACAGATTATGCCCCCCATATGCATCCCAGATTATGCCCCCATATGCTCCAGATTATGCCCCCATATGCTCCACAGATTATGCCCCATAGTATATGTCCCTTATGCTGCCGCGCTGCTGCAAAAAAAATGACACTCACCTCTCGTCGCTGGGGCCAGGTGCTGGTGTCCTGAGCAGGCGGTGACACTGGCGCGCTATGGGGGACAGGTGCCGGTGTCACCGCTCGCTTAAGACCCCGGAACCTGAGATATTTACCTGTCACCGGACCGGTCTTCCGGGTCCTCGGCAGTGAATGATCAGGCAGGGGGCGTGGCGCGCACTAACGACGTCATCGCGCCCTCTGCCTGAACATTCATAGCCAGAGGAGTCGGACGAGGGAGCAGTTTGCAGCGGTGGAACGGGACTGGTGAATATCGCTATACTCACCCCTCCGCCGGCGCGTCACTCTCTGCAGCGTCTCATCTTCTCCCGGTGGTCTCCGCTGCGCTTCTGTCCTACAGCGGTCACGTGGTACCGCTCAATAAAGTCATGAATATGTGCATATTCATGACTTTAATGAGCGGTACCATGTGACCGCTGCAGGAAGGAGCCGGAGATCGTGGGAGAAGCAGGGGGGCTGCAGAGACCGCGCCGGCGGAGGAGTGAGTATGATCCGACACCCCCGCTCCGTTTCTCCGCCGACCCCCATATATGACCGGCGTATAAGCCGAGAGGGGGACTTTCAGCCCTAAAAAATGGGCTGAAAATCTCGGCTTATACACTAGTATATACGGTAGTTTTGCTTTTCATATCCTGAATCTTTTGGACCCCAAATTCAGGATCAGAACTAGAAGACTCTGAGATAACTTCAAGACTCATAGGGAAATTATTTATATTTATCTGCTTATGATTAAATAAATGCAAATCCATAAATGTTGAAATGTGCAGCTTGTAACCCAGCAGTCCGTATGTTACACCCTATGCTCTAGAAAGGACTTTTACAGATGCAATGATGCCAATTATGGTTATTATTCATTTCAATTGAGAATAAAGGAGACAATTTGAATTTTTTTCATTTTATTTTTATTTTTTTAGTCTCCAATATATCATTTGGAAATAACTGAATTTTGTCACCTTCTCCACCACAATCAAATTTAGGAATGTGATTCGATAAATTAGTGAATAATAGGGGATAAGGTGACTAACTTGCCTTATGCCTCTAGTAAGGACTACATTATCAGACATTTAACCACTGATGCCCACCCTGACCTGGGGGACTGGTACAAAAGTTTAAACCATCTAAAAAAGTACTTTCCTATACGAAAACTGACCATTACTTTTCATAGGTATCTTCACTCCACCTTGTCAAGCGCCTTGTTGTGTCTAATGACTAAATACCCGTACATACTCTCTACAGGCTAATATGGGCCTCTCTTTTGTGCAAAAACCCGTTCTGATCACTATGAAAAATTGTACTAATCACCTTCTTTAGTCCTTCTGGAATAACCTTTGCCAATACTTTTATGTCTGCATATAATAATGTAATAGGTCGGTATGACTTCCTTCTAGCGGGTCTTTTCCCATTTTTAAGATTAGAGAAATAACGCCTTCTGTCATTGATTTTGGCAAGTGACCGTTTACAAAGGCTGCATTAAATACTTCCATCTATGGTGTCTGAATTTCCAACACGTCTTCCGTAGACTTTAGATGTAATTCCATCCAAGCCCATGATGTAATTATGTAGCAGAGATTTTATTGCTCCTCTAAGTTCCTCAACCAAAATTGAAGCTAACGTAAAGGATATTTGAGATATGGACTGCTTAAGACTGGATCTCCTCCAAATATTCAGCAATTTCCCTCTGATTTATCTAAAGTAGAGGCATAGATATTTCCAAAAGATAGCAAATTCTTAATTCTCCATCTTCTAAAATACCGCCTTCCTTCACATTTATTATCTCTGGGATAACGTTCCTGCTCTATTTTAATAACAATCGCAAACGCTCTTCCCACTATGAATGAAAATGTTCTGCTGGTCCCCTCTTGCTAACACTTATTATTTTATTATGCATTGCTTATATAGCTCTTATTCCGCAGCGCTTTACATACTTTATCATTACTGTCCCAAAGGGGCTCAAAATCTAAATTCCCTATCAGTGTGTCTTTGGAGTGTGGGAGGAAACCAGAGAACGAAACCCACGCAAACACGGGAGAACATACAAACTCCTTGCAGATGTTGTCCTTGGTGAGATTTGAACCCAGTATTCCAGTGCTGTAAGGCTGCAGTGCTATCCACTGAGCCATCGTGCTGCCCTACCTCTCTTAGTACTTTCTATGCCTCCCACAATAATTCTGTTTTCTGTTGGATTATCACCATATTGTTTACGTTCTATAGAGTCAGCCCTCTTTATTATTGTATATCTAACGAGCAGTCACAATATTTTTTAACATAAACCATCTAAATTATGCCTCAAGACATCCCAGACCATGAAAATGTAAGAAATTTGTCCAGAAATTGACAATGTTTCCTCTAATGTCCATTACCGAGAACCAATAGGGTTTAATACTCCATGGTATTCTGGGTTGCTCCCCTAGCATGGGTTTGGACACAGTGTCCACAATCAAGGAGCATCAGAGTTCCCTAATCTTGGTGACCTGCTTTAGAAAAACATCCTACCTCAGCACAAAACTTACGGAGCGTGGACATATTGTTCCTGAAGGGAAAGGAATCTGACCCAACCCTTATTCTATTGAAATATTGATTTAGGCAACGTTCACACGTTGCATTATTGCTGTGGTTTTTTTATGCAAATCAAAAGCTGTTTTTTAAAGTACCAGCGAAATCTCTGAGACTTCAGAACTCTCATACACATTCTTGTTTTTTTAATCCTGACTGAATTGGAGAACTGCAGCTTTTTTAAAATCTGCAACATGTCAATTCTTCCTGCAGTTTTGCAGAACACTTCACCCATAGAAAAATATGATCACTCGATGTTATGGCAACCCATCTGCATCCCACGTTGGGCGGATAGAACAGTGCGTCCCTGGTACACATGCTGTAAATGCAGCTGTCACAGCTTGGCAGCGGTATTGAGCAGGATAACACTTACAGGTCTAGCTATGCTCCACTCGCCGCTGTTGGAAGCAGAGGATGGCTGAGTGACACAGCCATTATTTGACGGCAAAGATGCAGGTTCAATTCACGAGCCCACATCAAAAAGAACAGGCTGACTTGGTAAGGAGTTATGTATCAAGGAATAAAATTGTATTTATTTGTGTTGGGAGCGAAGTTACCATTGGAGATTTGCACCTCTTCTGTACGTTTTGAGATGACAGTTGTTTGTTACATGCATTATGATCTGAAGAAGGAGCTGTATACTTCGGAAATTTGGTAATAAAATCCCTTATGTACATTGAATCTGTTGGAGCTATTCCATCATCTCATTTTGACCCTGATAATTACTAAAGATTGAGTTATGTCATACATAGAAGTCAGGCAGGTGGATGTGTTAGCAGTGGATGAAGCACAATAATGGAAAAAGGAGCCATCTCACCGTATTTTAGGGTCCAGTGTGCACGGAACAATGCCTTGAAAAGCACAGGAATCATGAAAAAGCATCAGGGGGTTACAGCTTTTGGTC
This sequence comes from Oophaga sylvatica, assembly GCA_033576555.1. NCBI lineage: Eukaryota > Metazoa > Chordata > Amphibia > Anura > Dendrobatidae > Oophaga > Oophaga sylvatica. The sequence continues at coordinate 52,970,760 of JARQOD010000003.1, forward strand.
AAGTGGTAAAGTATTCTTACTTTATTTGAACATTAAAATGCTTCGCAGTAGGAAAGCAGGAGACAGGAAAACATGTGGCTTGGCGACGCGTTTGGAACGCGGTCCGGCGGTTTGCCTCAAGCCTGATCAGGTTTAATGTTCAAATAAAGTAAGAATATTTCACCAGAAGCTGGAACCCCTATAGTTTTTTTTTTATTAAATACAATGCAGGTCAGGAGCAAGTTGGGGTCAGGATCAGTTGTATGAGGCCTACTGTTACAAACATTGTCCTAGTCAGTTGAAAATTTTATTGAACTAGCAATTTTATAGGCATTTTTAAACAGAAATGTTATAAAATAAAAAAAGGAAATATACTTTCAGTAATGTTATTCAAAACTAATAAAATATTTTTTGTTCTTTGCAGATGACTTTCCCAGGAGCTCAGAGGGACTTCTGATATTTTCCGATTTTGCTGCAGATGATTATGGTGTCACACCAGATACATATGCAGAAAATGCCATTATCCCAGATATATCTCCAGCGCTGCACAGCAAAAATCTATCCTCTGATTCTTTTCAACAGATGCTATCTTCACCACAAATTGTTAAGGAAAGCAAAAATAACAGAAAGGATGATGGACATCAAAGAGGTCACAAAAGAAAGAAGTCATACACATGTTTAGAATGTCTGAAATGTTTTACAAGAAAATCCACTCTTATTACACATGAAAGAACTCACACAGGAGAGAAGCCTTTTTCGTGTTCAGAATGTGGGAAATGTTTTACAGAGAAATCAAAACTTGTTCAACATCAAAGAATTCACACAGGGGAGAAGCCATTTTCATGTTCTTTTTGTGGGAAATGTTTTACTAGGAAATCCACTCTTATAACACATGAGAGAAGTCACACGGGGGAGAAGCCATTTCCATGTTCAGAATGTGGGAAATGTTTTACAGCAAAAGACAAACTTCTTAAACATCAGAGAATTCACACATGGGAGAAGTCATTTTCATGTTCAGAATGTGCTAAAAGTTTTCACAGAAATCCGACCTTGTTATAGTTTCATAGTTTTAGGCTATGTTCCCACAAAGAGCATTTGGCGCTTTTTTGACACTGCATATTTTCGCTGCACAAAAAAGTGTCTTACAGTTCCAGTAAAGTGTATGGGACTGACTTTCAGTGTGATTTTGAAGTTGGCAAAATGTCAGTTTCTCTTTTAGTAAATATTATTATTATTAATCATTATAGCGCCATATATTCCATGGCGTGTTACATTTGAGGAGGGGTATACATAATAATAAACAAATACAATAATCTTAATAAAAGTCATGACTGGTACAGGAGGAGAGAGGACCCTGCCCGCGAGGGCTCATTGTCTACAAGAAATGGGTGAGGATACAGTAGGCGAGGGTAGAGCTGGTTGTGTAGGGGTTTGGTGGTTACTGCAGATAAGCATATGTTTAAAATGCAGATTTTCCTATTAAACTTGAATGAGATGAGGAAAATCTGCAGGTAAAAAAATGCATGTGTGTGTTATTAGTGCATTTCTACAACAAATGCATGTTAGTCGCACATGACATCAATAAGGATTTATCAAAGTTAAGTAACGGGAAGTGTTGTGAACGTGTTGGAGACAACTTCGGAGCTGAGGCTCCCTCTGATGGTTGCTGAGGGTATTGAACCTATGTTGAACAGCAAAAGTCCACCACCTGCAATTGATTAATGGTTATCAGGTGGGACGGACTGGCCTGATATAAGTGAGCTGACCTCCCATGATCCTCGCCGGTGATCAATTGTTACTTCCTGGTTTAGATTGGAAATCAGCTTGCTTTTCTGCTTTCTCCTGCTATCATTCAGATCAGTTACTTTCTATTTTTTTCTGTGGTTTGATTTTTCTTGTTTTTTGCTGCCTTGCTTTTGAGTTCAGCCGGGTCCCCTTTGGGGGCTTCTGCTGATCTCTGTTTTCTTTTTGTATTTGTTCATTTGCTCAGTTCTTGTGATTTTTTACTGCTGGGTAGCTGCGTGTTCACACCAGAGATCTGATATAGGTGGTCGAGACCGTGTGGTCTCAGCATTTTTGGAATCAGAAGTGTTGGAGTTTTTCCTAGGGTTTTGCTGGGTTGCAGACAGTATTCTCTCCTGTGCTGTCCTATCTAGACAGTTTTGGGCCCCAGCGTTTGCTCATTCAATTTTCTGTCTGCGTTTGTGTTTTCATCTTGTCTAACCGCCATTATATGTTTGGGGGCTTCCTATTCCTTTGGGGCTCTACTCCGGGGCAGTTAGCTTTCCTCTTTCCATCTTCAGGGGTAGCTAATCTCTCCGGCTGTGACGAGGCGTCTAGGGCACCGTAGGAACGTCCCACGGCTGCTTCTAGTTGTGCGGTTAAATTTAGGGGTCTGCAACCTATTAGATCCCAACCTCTCTGGTGTTTGTCTGCCTTTGCGTTTTTTTTTGCTCCTGCCCTCCTCAGCTACCAAATCATAACAGGCAAGTATCCAGCTTTTTTTTAAAAAGTAACATATGAAAAGAGGGCAAAAACCACAGCAGAAAATAATTGATAAAAATGCATGTGATAAAATGCAATGAATCTAATTAATCTAATAGATGTAGAAAATCTGCTATATCAAAAACTCACCAACTACTTATCATGGGAACTTAGACTTAACGTTGAAAGAAGCCACAAGTCCATTGAGTTAAACATATAATCTAACATGTTGATCCAGTCGAAGGCAAAAACCTCAGGGGGCAGACATGAATAACTCCATATTAAGAGAAAAATTCCTTCCCGACACCATACGACAATTAGATTAGTTCCCTGGATCAACGTCCCATCACAGAATCTAGTGCCCATAATAACCTGCAATACTATATCTTATAAGAAAAGCATCCAAGCCCTCCTTGTACTTTTGTAGTGAATCAACCATTGTACCATCATGTTACAATGAGATCCATAGTCTCACTGTTCTTACAAGTAATGTGATGACGATAAACCTTCTTTCCTCTGCCCCTTGTCTTCATTACAAGACTAGGTGTAAAATCATCAAGAGAAAGAACTCTGTACAGTCCCTTCATATATTTGTACATTGTCATAAGATCACTCCTAACCTTTAACCCCAAGTTTGATAACCTGTCTTAATATTGCAGTCCACCCATTCCCTTACCTTTAGTCACTCTTTTCTGCATCCACTCTAGTTCACCTATGTACTTCTTTTACACTGGAGCCCAAAATTGTACACCCCATTCTAAGTGTATCCGCACTAATGATTATATAGGGGAAAAACAATGTTCTCGTTATGAGGATCTCTGCCTTTTACTGTATCCCATTAATTTGTCTTGGCAGCAGCTGCCTGGCACTGGTCACTAAAGTTGAGTTTACCATCCAGCAATACACCGGAGTCTTTTTCAGTGACCGTATTACCATTTAATACACAATTATACATTTCATTTCCTCTGCCCACGTCCATGATGTTACATTTATCTGGATTAGAGATTGCCATTTGTAAGCCTAAACCTCTAGATCACATGAATCCCTCTGTAACACAGGACTTCATCCGCATTGGTTCAGTCAAAGAAGCAGTTGAACACAACTCATTTGAGAGGCTGTAAATGACACTGACATTGTCTAATTGGCTTTGGTTTTCAAGATACAGGGGTAGTACTTTATGAATGCCTGTGATTTAACTTTAGGGGGCAGCAGCATCATTATTGCATCAATTGAGCCATCAGTACTGCATCATTTCAGAGTGACCAAGAGAAACCTGCCATGTCAGCCCCGATGAGGCAGTCCTAATTTAAAAAGGTCCTTAGTAATAATAGAAAAAAATAAATATAGCCCAATTCTGACCACTGGGATCGAGCAACTGTTTTGGATTTTCCTGTCTAAATAGAATAGAAGGTGTTTTGTGGATTTGCGTTTCCTGCTCTAACTTTTCACCCAAATTATTTTTGAGGGGGCTAATACCATTATTTTTAAGTTCCTTACTGTTTATGTAGTTGAAGAATATTTTTTGATGATTTTTACTATATTTGGCAATTAGCCTCCCTGTCTTAGTATTTGCTATGGTAATTGTTTTGTTTTTTATAACATTTTTATTTTTTTTCTAGAATTATTTAATGCCTAGTCACAACCCTCTTGCTTTATTTCGCTAAATACTTTCTTTTTTTGTCTTTTATTGTGCAACTTACAGCTCTATTTAGAATTTTTGACTTTCTTCTACTTCTAGCTTGTCTATTCCCATAGGGTATATATTGTGCACATGTCCCATTCAGGATGTAAACTGTTCCTTTACTTTGTCTGCACTATCTTATCCCAGTTTATGACACTAAGATCATCCCTTAGCCATTTTAAAGTTTAGTGTCCTTGTAGCCCCTCTCCCCTGTATATATTATTAAAGATATAAATGAAAACATTATTTTGTGATGACTATTACTTAAAGGGTTTTTTTTCACAAAAAAAGGTCATTTTAATCAATAGATTTTGGAAAGAGCCTTTAATCTTTATTAAATCCATACCTAAGGGAGTAATCAATGTTAAATGTAAATGAGGCCATTAGGGAGTTACTCATAACCATATCTATATGAGAGAGAGACTAGTATGTTGAAGAGACACAGGCGAAAACCCTTTGATTAGGAGCTCTCTCCCTCCAAATGTCTATCGGATCCAACTCATTGACCACGTGACCAAAGGGATAAAGAGTATCCTCCCCCGCCTGGAACTTAAAGAAGTTGTTCACTACTTGGACAACTCCTTGTCATACCCACTGTTGGCCCTGGTAAATAAAAAAAGCTTTTATTCACCTCCCGTGTCAGCGCCATTCCAGCTGTGTTGGCACTCGTGGTCCCGGTTACCTTGTACGGTTGTTTGACAAGTGAGTCCAGGCGCCCCATCAGCACCGGCGTCACTGTCTTCGTATGAATTGAACATCAAGAGAAATTCTGAGATCTGATGCTGCAAGGACTTCCTCTTCATGTTCAATTCGACAGAAGGTGGGGAAAGTGACACCGACGCTGATTGGATGCCATGGTCACGTGTCACAACAACTGCACTGGAAAGCCAGGACTGCGAGAGCCAACACCGCTGGAATGGCGGCGGCACAGGAGGTGAATATAAGCTTTATTTTATCGGGGCCAAACATTTAGATCAAAAAGGGGTTGTCCTAGTAGTGGACAACCACTTTAACTCCTTAAAAGAGTTAAGTATTATTAAAATCGCCCAAAATAATAAAACTAATATATGGCCATTCTGCTAGTTTCACTAGTATTTTCTATAGTGAAATATTAGAATAAGGGGGGCATATGGCACGACAATAATGCATTCAAAATGGGACAATACACAGCGGACTCCAGCAAACCTGCCCTCATCATCTCTAAATGCTATGCACTTGAAGGGTATTCTCTAATGTACTAGAAGGCCGAGTCCTCGTGCATAGTTAGAAAGCACAGAATGAAGGTTAAATCCCATCCAGGATCTACAGTGGGGAAATTAAGTATTTGATACACTGCTGATTTTACAAGTTTTCCCACCTAAAAAGAATGGAGAGGTCTGTAATTTTTATCGTAGGTACTCTTCATCTGTGAGACCTCTTTCACATGTCCAGTTTTCACATGTCAAATGAATGGGTCTGTGCACATGTCAGTGTTTTTCCACGGACCGAAACACGCTGACATGTCCGTTTCTTGCCGTCATCACGGACGGCAAAACATCCCGCACATGTGCACACGAAGAACTCTTCACACTGTGCACACTCTTCCGTGTGCACGGACGGCCACTGGGGAAGAAGCGGCTACTGTAAGCCACTGTTCCTCTGCTGTGGTGCTGAAGCCGGCTGTCATTATTCTCTCCTGCTCTGCCGGCAACAGCGCGAGCAGGAGAAACTGAATGAAAACCCGACGTGGGGACCCCATATTTTTTGAACCAACCCGGCAAAACTAACAGTTGCAGGCTGCTATTCTCAGGCTGATAAGGGACAATGAATGTGGGCCCCCCCCAGCCTAAAAACAGCAGCCCGCAGCCCAAAAAGGCGCAAATGACGGTGCTGAGGTCAAAGGAGTTCAGCTGTCAGCGAGCACAGACTCAGTGACATCACCGCTCGTCACTGAGTCTGTGCGCGCTGCTTCCCATTCATTCCCCAGTAGTTTACAGCCCGAGCTGACGCATTACCATAGCTCCGGCTGTAAGCTGATTAACCCCTGAGATGGATTGCGCCATGTGACTGACTGTACGTCGGAGAGGTATGGGTATATTGTTAGTTTATTTTTTTTAACTTTTTTTCCAGGAGAACGAGGGCTTCGCTGGGAATAGCAGTTTAATAAAGATGTCAAACCTGTGTGTTGTATTATTTCATTAAAAGACTTTATTCTTACTGTGTGTGTGCTTATTTAATCCTTTACTTACAATAGGATTAGTAATGAATAGCTGTCTTATTGACACCTCTTCATTACGAAGCCTGGCTTAATGTCACCTTACAATAAAAAAGTGACATTACCCCTTATTAACCCCACTTGCCACCGCTACAGGGCAAGTGGGAAGAACCCGACAAAGCTCAAGAATAGGCGCATCTAATAGATGCCCCTTTTCTGGGAATCTGCGGGCTGCTGTTTTTAGGCTGAGAGGGGGGCCCATATTCATGAACCCTTACCAGCAAGAGAATAGCAGCCCGCACCTGTTAGTTTTTCATGTATTCTCTCCTGCCCGCGCTGTTGCAGAGAGAATAAAAACAGGCAGCTTCAACACCACAGGCAGGGGAACAGTGCTTACTGTAGCACTACTTCCCCTGCGGCCGTCCGTGTGTTACTGATGTGGCACACGTGTGCCAGACATAGTACACACGGACACGGATATCTCCGGTACCAGTTTTTCCAGGACCGGAAATGTATGGACGTGTGAAAGAGGCCTGAGAGACAGAATCTTAAAAAAAAAAAATCCAGAAAATCACATTGTATGATTTATACATAATTTGCATTTTATTGCATGAAATAAATATTTGATACAATAGAAAACAGAACTACCGTATATACTAGAGTATAAGCTGAGGCACCTAATTTTGCCATGAAAAACTGGGAAAACGTATTTACTCGAGTTTAAATCTGGTATGCATTGTCGCCCCATGCTGGTATGCATGGCCTCCTCATCCCTATCCTGGTATGCATGGTTCCTCATCTACATCTTGGTATGCACGGCCTCCTCATCCCTAGCCTGGTATGCATAGTTCCTCATCCCTATCCTGGTATGCATGTCACACTCATCCCTATCCTTGTATGCATGGCCCCCATCAGAAAAGCCTAAAAAAAAAAATCCTTCTTACCGCTCCTGCGCTCCCTCGCAGCATCTTGTTCTGGTGCCAGCAGGGGCCGGGCGATCACATGTCCCCGCTATTTAAGGTAATGTATATTCACTGCACTCCACGCCTATGGGAGTTGAGAGAGGTGAATATTCATTTCTTTTAAGTAGCGGACACACGTGATCACACGGCCATGCTGGATGTTGGTGGCTGCGGCTGACACTGCACGCGCTATTGCAGAGAAATTAATATTCACTGTCAGCGCAGTGAATATTCATTTCTCTTTAGCAGCGGGCACAGGAGTTAGCCGCAGCAGCCAGCACCTGCCTCTTGTGACCCGCTGCTCCACCTCCATCTTCTGGGACAATGACTCGAGTATAAGCTGAGGGGGGCGTTTTAAGCACACAAAAAGTGCTGAAAATCTGGCTATTACTCTAGTATATATGGTAAATATTTGATATTGAAACCTTTGTTTGCAATTAGAGAGGTCAGACATTTCCTGTAGTTCTTGACTATGCTTGCACATACTGCAGCAGGGATTTTGGCCCACTCCTTCAAACAGATCCTCTTTAGATCTTTCATGTTTCAAGGCTGTCACATGGCAACATTAAGTTTCAGCTCCCTCCAAAGATTTTCTATTGGGTCCAGGTCTGGAGACTGGGTAGGCTACCTAGGACCTTGAAATGCTTCTTACAGAGCAACTCCTTGGTTGCCCTGGCTGTATGTTTCAGGTCATTGTCATGCTGGAAGACCCAGCCTTGACCCATGTGCAATGCTCTTATTAAGGGAAGGAGGTGGTTGGCCAAAATCTTGCGATACATGACCCCATCCATCCTCCCTTGAATACGGTGCAGTCGTCCTGTCCCCTTTATAGAAAAGAAGCCCCAAAGTATGTTTCCTTCACTATGCTTCACAGTTGGGACAGTGTTGCTAGGGTTGTACTCATCCTTCTTCCTCCAAACACAACGAGTGGAATTGATACCAAACGTTTCTATTTTGGTCTCCTCTGACCACAAGACCTTCTCCCATGCCTTCTCTGGATCATCCAAATGGTCATTGGCGAACTTTAAAAGGGCCTGGACATGTGCTGGTGTGAGCAGGGGGACCTTGCGTGCCCTGCAGGAATTTAATCCATGAAGGCGTATTGTGTTACTAACAGTAATGTTTGAGACTGTGGTCCCAACTCCCTTCAGGTCATTGACCAGGTCTTCCCTTGTAGTTCTAGGCTGGTTCCTGACCTTTTTCAGAATCAACCTTGCACCACGAGGCAAGATCTTGCATGGAGCCCCAGACCGAGGAAGATTGACAGTCATCTTGTGTTTCTTCCATTTTCTAATAATTGTGCCAACAGCTGTTGCCTTCTCACCAAGCTGCTTGCCTAGTGTCCTGTAGCCCATCCCAGCCTTGTGCAGGTCTACAATTTTGTCCCTGGTGTCCTTAGACAGCTCTTTGGTTTCGCCATGGTCGAGAGGTTGGAGTGTGATTGAGTGTATGGACAGGTGTCTTTCATACAGGTAACGAGTTCAAATACGGAAGGTGCAAGTAACACAGGTGATGAGTGCAGAGTAGGAGGGCTTTTTAAATAAAAACTACCAGGTCAATGAGAGCCAGAATTCTTTCTGGTTGGTAGGTGATTAAATACTTATTTCATGCAATAAAATGCAATTTAATTATGTAAAAATCATACAATGTGATTTTCTGGATTTTTTTTTAACCCATTTCTGACATCGGATGTACTATCCTGTCCATGGTACCTGGGCCCGTATGACCGTGGACGGGATAGTACGTCATTGCGATCAGCTGAGCTCACGGGGGGAGCGCAGCTGATCGCGGCCGGGTGTCAACTGTTCATCACAGCAGACACCCGGCACTATGTGCCAGGAGTGGTCACGGACCGCTCCCGGCACATTAACCCCTGGCACACTGCCAAACATGATCGCAGTGTACGGGGGCACAGAAAAGCATCGCGCAGGGAGGGGGCTCCCTGCGCGCTTCCCTGAGACTCTCAGAACAGCGCGATGTGATCGCACTGTTCCGAAGGCCTCCTCCCTGCAGGACCCCAGATCCAAGATGGCTGCAGGGTCCTGCAGGGAGGCGGCTTCCTCAGTGCCTGCTGAGAGTAGACACTAAGAAGCCTCCTGCACAGCCTGTCAGATCGCTGGTCTGACGGAGTGCTGTGCAAACTGTCAGACCAGCGATTTGACATTATACAGTGATGTCCCACCCTGGGACAAAGTAAAAAAGTAAAAAAGATCAAAACATTTGTAAAAATAATTTTAAAAAAATTCCTAAATAAAAAAAAAAAAAAAGTATTCCCCAATAAATTAATTTCTTTGTGTAAATAAAAAAACAAAACAATAAAAGTACACATATTTAGTATCACCGTGTCCTAACGACCCGCCCTATAAAACTATCTCACTAGTGAACCCCTTAAAAAAAAAAGGCAAAAAACTGCTTTATCATCATACCGCCGAACAAAAAGTGGAATAACACGCGATCAAAAAGACGGATATAAATAAACATTTTACCGCTGAAAATGTCATCTTGTCCAGCAAAAAACGAGCCGCCATACAGCATCATCAGCAAAAAAGTAAAAAGGTTATAGCTCGCAGAATAAAGCGATGCAAAAATAATTATTTTTTATATAAAATTGTTTTTACTGTATAAAAGCGCCAAAACATAAAAAATGATATAAATGAGGTATCGCCGTAATCGTACTGACCCGAAGAATAAAACTGCTTTATCAATTTTACCACACACAGAGCAGTATAAACGCCCCCTCCCACAAAAGAAATTCCTGAATTCCTGTTTTTTGTTCATTCTGCCTCCCAAAAATTGTAATAAAAAGCAATCAAAAAATGTCATGTGCCCGAAAATGGTACCAATAAAAACGTCAACTCGTCCCGCAAAAACTAAGACCTCACATGACTCTATGGGCCAAAATATGGAAAAATTATAGCTCCCAAAATGTGGTGATGCAAAAACTATTTTTTGCAATAAAAAGGGTCTTTTAGCGTGTGACAGCTGCCAATCATAAAAACCCGCTATAAATAGTAAATCAAACCCCCCTTTATCACCCCCTTAGTAAGGGAAAAATAATAAAATTAAAAAAATGTATTTATTTCCATTTTCCCATTAGGGTTAGCGTTAGGGTTGGGATTGGGGTTAGGATTAGGGTTGGGATTAGGGGTGTGTTGGGGTTAGAATTGGGGGGTTTCCACAGTTTAGGCACATCAGGAACTCTCCAAATGCGACATGGCGTCCGATCTCAATTCCAGCCAATTTTGCATTGAAAACGTCAAACGGCGCTCCTTCCCTTCCGTGCTGCCGTGCGCCGAAACAGTGGTTCCCTCCCACATATTGGGTATCAGCGTACTCAGGACAAATTGCACAATAACTTTTGGGGTCCAATTTCTCCTGTTACCCTTGGGAAAATAAAAAAATTGGACCTGAAATAATATTTTTTGTGAAAAAAAGTTATATGTTCTTTTTTTTTAAAACATTCAAAAAATTACTGTGAAGCACCTGAATGGTTAATAAACTTCTTGAATGTGGTTTTGAGCACCTTGAGGGGTGCAGTTTTTAGAATGGTATAACTTTTGGGTATTTTCTATCATATAAATCCCTCAAAGTGACTTCAAATGTGATGTGGTTCCCCCCAAAAAAATGGTGTTGTAAAAATGAGAAATCGCTGGTTAACTCTTAACCCTTATAACTTCGTAACAAAAAAAATTTTGGTTCCAAAATTGTGCTAATGTAAAGTAGACATATGGGAAATGTTACTTATTAAGTATTTTGTGTGTTCCTTATTGTGATTTATGGGCATGAAAATTCAAAGTTGAAATATTGCGACATTTTCAAAAATTTTGCCAAATTTCTGTTTTTTTCACAAATAAACGCAAGTTATATCAAAGAAATTTTACCACTAACATGAAGTACAATATGTCACGAGAAAACAATGTCAGAATCACCGGGATCCATGGAAGCGTTCCAGAGTTATAACCTCATAAAGGGACAGTGGTCAGAATTGTAAAAATTGGCCCGGTCATTAACGTGCAAACCACCCTTGGTGGTAAAGGGGTTAAAGATTCTGTCTCTCACAGATGAAAAGTACTATAAAAATGACAAACCTCTCCATTCTTGTGCCTGAGAACACCTTCAGTATTCCAACAAATGTCGTATTTCAGAATTATTTTTCTAAACGGAAACAGAATATTAACACATGCATAGACCAAGAAAACCCAGTACCGTAACCCAACCCAAAACCTTCCCCCCACCCTAACTGACACAACACTTCCGTTAAGGCCAGGGTCACACATGCGAAAAACTCGCAAGATTCTCGTGTGAGTCTCTCGCATGAACACCTGGTACTGCCGGAGTGTGCGGCTGCATGTATTTCTATGCAGCTGAATGCTCTGGTCCGAGTGACGGCGGCAGTGCCGGGTGTTGATGCGCTAGTTTCTCGCATTGCACTCGCAAGTGTGACCCCGGCCTTAAGATGGATGTAATCATCCCAGCAGCAGGAGGTGGAGGGCTATATGATTACGGAAGACACCTCAGGCCGATTTCCTGCCCCACTGATGACTTTACTTAGCCCTGCAGAGTTAGGCCGGCGTCACACTAAGGAGGAATACGGACGAGTGAGAGGCGTGAAAACCACGCATTACACACGGACCAATATTTCTCTATGGGGCAGCTCTGATCATGCGTATTTTTCTTGGTCGTATCTTACGGTGCGAGACACCCACAGCATGCTGCGATTGTACACGTATTACGCCCGTTGTACGCCAATGAAAGTCTATGGGTGCGAGAAAATAACGGATTACACACGGACCACACGTGTGACTTGCGAGAAATACGCAACATGATTTCAATGAGTTTCAGGCCTAAAAACTGTTAAATGTCCATTTTGCAAGGCGGCGATAAAAATACGCTGTACGGATGCCATACGGATTGCATACGGATGCTTACATGTGCAAAATACGCAGCCGCACCCTGACAACGGATGAAATACGGATAAATGCGCCGGCAACATTTTGGCGTATTATGCTCATACAATACGGTCTGTATTTTTCTACGGTGTGACACCGGCCTAATCTCACCCTCGGGAGGGCATAGCCCAGAGGAGAGATAAAAAAACGCAGAGTTCCTTTCCACTTGTGAGAACTACGTCCGATTCTCGCATGTCAAATCCCAGCTCTGGCCCCGACACTCGGGAGTGGAGTGCGCGGCTGCATGTTTTTGTATGCAGCTGCTCGCTCCACTCCCGAGTGCCGGCCCCTGAGCTGGGATTTCACATTTGAGAATCGGACATATTTCTCGCAAGTGGAATGGAGCCCTGATTCTGAAGTCAGGATGATGGAAGCTCAGCTCCACAGGATAGCCACTCCAACAAGCGAGACATGCAGCTGCAGGGACTCAAACATATTTTTCGAGCATGCCAAAGTCACTCCGTTAGCACCCAAGCATGGAGGATAACACCTTATCCGAGCACGTTCACTCATCACTATTCATAACCAGAGATGTAAAGAGGAAGAACATTAGACAATGGTGGCTGACTCAATACTAACTGCAAGAAGGGAAGGGCTACCTGCATCAGAGCCAAGATAACAGGGAGCCAGACAGGACAAACTTCAAAAAGCAAACTAATTGTATAGCAGTAATAATACAGTACTGATTTGATCCTTCTTAGGCCGGGATCACACATGCAAAAAACACTGCCGAGTCTCACATGTGAATTCCCAGCCCTGGCACCGGCATTCGGGAGCGGAGCGAGCGGCTGCATAGAAATACATGGAGCCGCACACTCCGCTCCCAAGTGCTGACACCACTGATGGGAATTCACATGCGAGACTCGGCCGTGTTTGTCGCATGTGTGATCCCAGCCTAAGAAACATTTTCTGGAAACAGACTTACGACCACCTGCTTCTTTCAGATGACTGAAGTCCCAGGAATGGCTGACTTTTATCATCCCGCTGGAAGTCTGTTAGATGGAGCCGATGTAATGCAGTTTTTGCAGGTTGTACCCGTTCACACATTGCTTTATTTTGTTAGGTGCTGATCAGAGGTTTTTTTTTTTCTTATTATTTGAACCCACAGAGAGTTACAGCTCTAATAAAGAGCGGTCAGGACACGCAGAGCATCACAGCTTGTAGTTGTTACATAAAGATGTGTAGCTGTAGAAAGATCAGAGTGTCCATGATGGCCGCTACCCACATCATCATCAAAGTACAAGTGAGCAACAGAGCCAACCATGCAGCAACGGAGAAAGCCGAGCTGGTCTTATAATTTCATTATACGAACAGCCGTGCGGTCACTGACCTAGAGATGGCACAGGATTCCCTATCAAGGGTGCAGAGTAACCAGGTATGATGTGTGTTAGTGATAGAGGTACACCCTGTGCACACACGGCTCCGCTCCGTACACAAGTGCCTCCGCTCCATACACCCTGTACACACGCGGCTCCGCTCAGTACACCTCGTACACACACGGCTCCACTCCGTACACCTCGTACACACACGGCTCCACTCTGCACACCTCGTACACACACGGCTCCTCTCCGTACACCTCGTACACACACGGCTCCTCTCCGTACACCTCGTACACACACGGCTCCGCTCCGTACACCTCGTACACACTCGGCTCCGCTCCGTACACCTCGTACACACACGGCTCCACTCCGTACACCCTGTACACGCACGGCTCCGCTCAGTACACCCTGTACACGCACGGCTCCGCTCAGTACACCTCGTACACACACGGCTCCACTCCGTACACCCTGTACACGCACGGCTCCACTCCGTACACCTCGTACACACGCGGCTCCGCTCAGTACACCTCATACACACACGGCTCCACTCCGTACACCTGTACACGCACGGCTCCGCTCCGTACACCCTGTACACACGCGCTCCGCTCAGTACACCTCGTACACACACGGCTCCACTCCGTACACCTCGTACACACACGGCTCCCACTCTGCACACCTCGTACACACACGGCTCCTCTCCGTACACCTCGTACACACACGGCTCCTCTCCGTACACCTCGTACACACACGGCTCCGCTCCGTACACCTCGTACACACTCGGCTCTGCTCTGTACCCTCGTACACACACGGCTCCACTCCGTACACCCTGTACACGCACGGCTCCGCTCAGTACACCTCGTACACGCACGGCTCCGCTCCGTACACCTTGTACACACATGGCTCCACTCCGTACACCCTGTACACACGCGGCTCCGCTCCGTACACCTCGTACACACGCAGCTCTGCTCCGTACACCCTGCACACACGGCTCCGCTCCGTACACCCTGTACACACACGGCTCTGCTACATCCACCCTGTAAACCCCTCCTGACCCCACACAGAAACGTCCCTCATCCAGCACCATGACAACCAGCACAGCAGAGTCCTGCATCCACTGAGGCCCCTGATCATGTGACCCCTGACTCCTCCCCTCCTGTGACCTCATCACAGGTCCTGTGCGCACAGAACAGCCATATATGTGGTGTGCGGCTCTGCAGGTGGAGGTAGGTGCTGGAGATTCCCCATTACTGGGCACAGAACAGCCATATATGTGGTGTGCGGCAATGCAGGTGGAGGTAGGTGCTGGAGATTCCCCATTACTGGGCACAGAACAGCCATATATGTGGTGTGCGGCTCTGCAGGTGGAGGTAGGTGCTGGAGATTCCCCATTACTGGGCACAGAACAGCCATATATGTGGTGTGCGGCTCTGCAGGTGGAGGTAGGTGCTGGAGATTCCCCATTACTGGGCACAGAACAGCCATATATGTGGTGTGCGGCTCTGCAGGTGGAGGTAGGTGCTGGAGATTCCCCATTACTGGGCACAGAACAGCCATATATGTGGTGTGCGGCTCTGCAGGTGGAGGTAGGTGCTGGAGATTCCCCATTACTGGGCACAGAACAGCCATATATGTGGTGCGCGGCTCTGCAGGTGGAGGTAGGTGCTGGAGATTCCCCATTACTGGGCACAGAACAGCCATATATGTGGTGCGCGGCTCTGCAGGTGGAGGTAGGTGCTGGAGATTCCCATTACTGGGCACAGAACAGCCATATATGTGGTGTGCGGCTCTGCAGGTGGAGGTAGGTGCTGGAGATTCCCCATTACTGGGCACAGAACAGCCATATATGTGGTGTGCGGCTCTGCAGGTGGAGGTAGGTGCTGGAGATTCCCCATTACTGGGCACAGAACAGCCATATATGTGGTGTGCGGCTCTGCAGGTGGAGGTAGGTGCTGGAGATTCCCCATTACTGGGCGCAGAACAGCCATATATGTGGTGTGCGGCTCTGCAGGTGGAGGTAGGTGCTGGAGATTCCCCATTACTGGGCACAGAGCAGCCATATATGTGGTGTGCGGCTCTGCAGGTGGAGGTAGGTGCTGGAGATTCCCCATTACTGGGCACAGAACAGCCATATATGTGGTGTGCGGCTCTGCAGGTGGAGGTAGGTGCTGGAGATCCCCCCTTACTGGGCACAGAACAGCCATATATGTGGAGTGCGGCTCTGCAGGTGGAGGTAGGTGCTGGAGATTCCCCATTACTGGGCACAGAACAGCCATATATGTGGTGTGCGGCTCTGCAGGTGGAGGTAGGTGCTGGAGATCCCCCATTACTGGGCACAGAACAGCCATATATGTGGTGTGCGGCTCTGCAGGTGGAGGTAGGTGCTGGAGATTCCCCATTACTGGCACAGAACAGCCATATATGTGGTGTGCGGCTCTGCAGGTGGAGGTAGGTGCTGGAGATTCCCCATTACTGGGCACAGAACAGCCATATATGTGGTGTGCGGCTCTGCAGGTGGAGGTAGGTGCTGGAGATTCCCCATTACTGGGCACAGAACAGCCATATAGTGGTGTGCGGCTCTGCAGGTGGGGGTAGGTGCTGGAGATTCCCCATTACTGGCACAGAACAGCCATATATGTGGTGTGCGGCTCTGCAGTGGAGGTAGGTGCTGGAGATTCCCCATTACTGGGCACAGAACAGCCATATATGTGGTGCGCGGCTCTGCAGGTGGAGGGAGGTGCTGGAGATTCCCCATTACTGGGCACAGAACAGCCATATATGTGGTGCGCGGCTCTGCAGGTGGAGGTAGGTGCTGGAGATTCCCATTACTGGGCACAGAACAGCCATATATGTGGTGTGCGGCTCTGCAGGTGGAGGTAGGTGCTGGAGATTCCCCATTACTGGGCACAGAACAGCCATATATGTGGTGTGCGGCTCTGCAGGTGGAGGTAGGTGCTGGAGATTCCCCATTACTGGGCACAGAACAGCCATATATGTGGTGTGCGGCTCTGCAGGTGGAGGTAGGTGCTGGAGATTCCCCATTACTGGGCGCAGAACAGCCATATATGTGGTGTGCGGCTCTGCAGGTGGAGGTAGGTGCTGGAGATTCCCCATTACTGGGCACAGAGCAGCCATATATGTGGTGTGCGGCTCTGCAGGTGAGGTAGGTGCTGGAGATTCCCCATTACTGGGCACAGAACAGCCATATATGTGGTGTGCGGCTCTGCAGGTGGAGGTAGGTGCTGGAGATTCCCCATTACTGGGCACAGAACAGCCATATATGTGGTGTGCGGCTCTGCAGGTGGAGGTAGGTGCTGGAGATTCCCCATTACTGGGCGCAGAACAGCCATATATGTGGTGTGCGGCTCTGCAGGTGGAGGTAGGTGCTGGAGATTCCCCATTACTGGGCGCAGAACAGCCATATATTGATGTGCGGCTCTGCAGGTGGAGGTAGGTGCTGGAGATTCCCCATTACTGGGCGCAGAACAGCCATATATGTGATGTTGCGCTCTGCAGGTGGAGGTAGGTGCTGGAGATTCCCCATTACTGGGCACAGAACAGCCATATATGTGGTGTGCGGCTCTGCAGGTGGAGGTAGGTGCTGGAGATTCCCCATTACTGGCACAGAACAGCCATATATGTGATGTGCGGCTCTGCAGGTGGAGGTAGGTGCTGGAGATTCCCCATTACTGCGCACAGAACAGCCATATATGTGGTGTGCGGCTCTGCAGGTGGAGGTAGGTGCTGGAGATTCCCCATTACTGGGCACAGAACAGCCATATATGTGGTGTGCGGCTCTGCAGGTGGAGGTAGGTGCTGGAGATTCCCCATTACTGGGCACAGAGCAGCCATATATGTGGTGTGCGGCTCTGCAGGTGGAGGTAGGTGCTGGAGATTCCCCATTACTGGGCACAGAACAGCCATATATGTGGTGTGCGGCTCTGCAGGTGGAGGTAGGTGCTGGAGATTCCCCATTACTGGGCACAGAACAGCCATATATGTGGTGTGCGGCTCTGCAGGTGGAGGTAGGTGCTGGAGATTCCCCATTACTGGGCACAGAACAGCCATATATGTGGTGTGCGGCTCTGCAGGTGGAGGTAGGTGCTGGAGATTCCCCATTACTGGGCACAGAACAGCCATATATGTGGTGTGCGGCTCTGCAGGTGGAGGTAGGTGCTGGAGATTCCCCATTACTGGGCACAGAACAGCCATATATGTGGAGTGGGCTCTGCAGGTGGAGGTAGGTGCTGGAGATTCCCCATTACTGGGCACAGAACAGCCATATATGTGGAGTGCGGCTCTGCAGGTGGAGGTAGGTGCTGGAGATGCCCCATTACTGGGCACAGAACAGCCATATATGTGGTGCGGCTCTGCAGGTGGAGGTAGGTGCTGGAGATTCCCCATTACTGGGCACAGAACAGCCATATATGTGGAGTGCGGCTCTGCAGGTGGAGGTAGGTGCTGGAGATTCCCCATTACTGGGCGCAGGGGACATTAACCCCCTCAGTGCTGTGGTCACAATCCGTTAAATTTTGAAAAAAACGAATCCGTAATATTTAAAAAAACTGATGCACTGGATCTGTTTTTTTTTTTTTGTGACGGATCCGTTGCAGCAGACGGTGCATAAAATTTAATGGAATATAACTCTAGGGAGGAGACAGAGAATTTGCTGTGCCAGAAAGTATTTTGGGGTTAAATTTAAAGAATAGTTTAAAAAACGGAATCCGTCACTGTATTCCGTCATGTGACGGATGCGTCACCCATAGGCGTCCATTTTAGCAGACGGCGGATCCGTCACTGTCCGTTTTTTTGACGCAGACAAAAAACGTCCCTGTGGACGTTTTTTCCGGCCTTAGGACAGCAATTTGATGACGTATCCGTCACACGACAGACGAAACGGAGGGCATCCGTCGCTAATACAAGTCTATGGGGAAAACACGGATCCGCCAGGCAAATCCTTTCGGATCCGTTGTTTTCTGCTAACGATGGATTTTGACTGACACCTGAAAACGGAAGTTTGAAACAGGCCTTACTGGGCGGGGGCAGGGGACATTACCCCCCTTAGTGCTGAGCCTGGGATAAATCTCTGTGTGTGACTATAATGGGACTGTGTGTTATACCGGGGGCAGGACGGGGCCATGACTGGATGTAGTGATCATGTGACGCCGGTAACAGCTCCGGAGGTTTCTTACATGGGATCTTTATGATGTGACATCGTCATCTTCTCCCCATTCAGGTCCCTACAATATCGGATCCTCTCAGTGGAGATCTTCTATATAAGAGAATTCTCCTGAGTGACCCTACAAGGATGGATAGGGACAGGGACAGATGGCGGAGAGGATATTACACCTCACCCTAGAGATCCTCTTCCGGCTTACTGGAGAGGTGAGAGATTCTGATGACGTCACATTACATCATTCTTATCTATGGGAATAACAGATGGACAGAACTGGAGAGGTGAGGACTCTGGAAATGTCTGTAGTGAGATTTATTAATGTGTCTCTCCATAGCCAGGATTACACAGTAGTGAAGAAGACCTCTAGTGAGCACTGTCAGGACCCTGTGTCTGAGGGATGGGGAAGACCCCTGAGCCCAATCACGGGGCCCCCACCTCACCCCCTGATACATGAGGACATCAATGACCAGAAGATCCTAGAACTCACCTACAAGATGATTGAGCTGCTGACTGGAGAGGTGACACTGCTGGGAATGCTGGGACATTATACAGTAACACTATGGAAGGATCGGGGGGTGACGGTATCATTGTATGTGTCAGGTTCCTATAAGGAGTCAGGACATCACCGTCTATTTCTCCATGGAGGAGTGGGAGTATTTAGAAGGACACAAAGATCTGTACAAGCACATCATGATGGAGGTTCCCCAGCCCCTCACATCACCAGGTAATAGACGGGACTAAATACATATGGCCTATAATTATCTGTATGTAAAGAATGAATTCAGTCCCTGTATGTGTTTTCTCCAGATCTATCCAGTGAGAGGACAACACCAGAGAGATGTCCCCGTCCTCTTCAAGAAGATCCCAATGTTCCTCGGATCATCAGGTAGATGGAGAGAAGTTATCATGAGATCTCCCCTGTGATATGTAGACGGCTGTGAAGATCTTGTGTTCAGTCTTGTCTTATCTACCAGTATTATCCACTGAATTATTCCTTTCCTGATTTAAACTTTCAAGGAAAAGGTCTCTGTGAAGTCAACATACAATTAAGTGATCCATTTTCAGTAATAATTTTTCTTCCCCGACTGGCACGATCTCTAGATCTTAATTTTATAGACAACCTCTGAGAGGCATTTAAATAGTGTGTTACTAGCATGTTAGTACCACCATCTAGTTTCTGGCAACTGCATAAAGCTATCCTGTGAAATTATTTCCAAATTCTTTTAGAATTATTTCATCACCTAGTTGAATCTTTGAAATGTAAGTTGTTGAGGTTATTTAGGCCAAAGAAGGTCCTTCATGCTACTAAATAGGTGTGTCTAGTAAATTGGCCATTCAGTGCATGTTTACTACTTGGTGGAGATGATAGGATAAGTGCTCTTTCAGGCATCAGTGTGTCAGTTGCGTGTGATGACAGTTTTCACATGTAACTGAGACCTTTATACATGTAGACCTGTTCAAGTGAATGGGTCTTTGCACATGTCAGTGTGTTTCCAGGGACCTTGTGTCCATGGGCAAAACATGCTGACAGGTAAGTTTTTTAACAGCAAGACGGGCTGCAAAACGTTTTGCACACGTGCACAGTGATGACACAAGAATGACATCCGTGTATTATCAGTGTGACAAATACCGGAGCCTAGGAAACAGCGGTACTGTTGTGAACACGTTGGACACGACTTTGGAGATGGGGCTCCCTCCAGTGGTTGCTGAGGGTAATGAACCAATTGCTAAAAGGCTTTCAGCTGGGTCCGAATAGTCTGATATAAGTGACCTGCACTCCCATCAGCCTTGCCAGTAATCAATTGTTCTTCCAGATCTTGGTTGGATCTCAGCTTGCATTCCTGCTATCATTCAGATAAGTGATTTGCTTTTTTTTTCCTCTGATTGGATTTTCCTTGCTGGTTTGCTGCCTTGCAGTAGACTTCAGCCTGGTCCCCTTTTGGGGCCTGGCGCTGAATTTGTTCTCAGTTTGTGTTTGCACTTTTGCTCTGTTCCTATCTAGCTTTTTATGTACTGAGTAGCTGTGTGTTACACCAGAGATCTGATTTAGGTGGCAGAGATCGTGTGATCTCAGGTTTTTTTGTTAATCAGAAGTGTTGGTATTTTTGTCAGGGTTTTTTTGGGCTGCAGTCAGAATTCTTTCCTATACTTTTCTATCTAGACAGAATTGGGCCCCAGCGTTTGCTCATTCTATTTTCTGTCTGTGTTCGTATTTTCTTCTTGTCTAACCGCCATTACATGTTTGGGGGCTTCCTATTTCTTTGGGGGTTCTGCTACGGGGCAGTTAGCTTTCATCTTTCTGTCTTTAGGTGTAGCTATCTCTCCAGCTGTGACGAGGCATCTAGGATCACCGTAGGTCTGCTCCACGGCTACTTCTAGTGTTGCGGTTAGTTTAGGGTTCTGCAATCCAATAGTTTCCAGCCTCTCTGGTGTATTGCTACTTTGGCTATTTTTGCTATTTCTCCTCAGCTACCGAAACATAACAGTATTACCGGCCAAACTGAAAATTCTATGGTACTCAACAGAAGGGAAAAATAGTAAAAAGGAAAAAAAAAAAAGGGAGTTGTCAGAAAATTATTTTGTTTTCTGTTTGTTGCATTCTTTCCCTCTTTTTCTCTGGGTGCTGTGGATGAATTTTTCTTTGTCCTCAATGGAGTTTACACAGTTGTCTGGCCGTGCGGAGTGGCTTGCCACTGAGGTTCAGAAGATTACTGCCTATCTTGCTGGGTTGCCTGTTGTGGAACCTAGGATCCCCATAACAGATTTATTTTTGGGGGATCGGTCTAAATTTCTGAATTTTAAAAATAACTGCAAGTTGTTTTTTGCCTTGAAGCCTAAGTCCTCAGGGAACGCAGCACAGCAGGTTCAAATTGTCATCTCTCTGCTGCACGGCGACCCTCAGGATTGGGCTTTTTTCCCTGACACCTGGGGATCCTGTTTTGAATGATGTTGATGTATTTTTTCAGGCTCTGGGGTTATTGTGCGATCAACCTAATGTCACTGATCAAGCTGAAAAGATCTTGTTGGCATTAAATCAGGGTCGTGAAGCCGCTGAGCTGTACTGTCAGAAATTCCGAAAGTGGGCAGTCCTGACCAAATGGAATGATGATGCTTTGGCAGCCCTTTTTCGGAAGGGTCTGTCAGAAAATGTAGAGGACGTTATGGTGGTATTCCCTGTTCCCTCTGGTCTCAATGATTCTATGTCTTTGGCTATTCAAATTGACAGACGTTTGCGTGAGCGCAGAAGTATGCGTGAGATGCTGTTGCCTTGTGAGCCAGCTCCTGAGCCCATGCAGTGTGATGGAGTGACTTCTGGGGCTCAGCGTCATGAGTTTCGAAAGCGCAATGGGTTATGTTTGTACTGTGGTGACGCTTCTCATGCTATTTCCGTCTGCCCTAAGCGGGGAAGACGTTTTGCGCGCTCAGTTGTCTTGGGTAGTGTTCAGACTAAATTTCTGTTGACTGTTACCCTGATTTGCTCCCTGTCCACATTTTTGGCTCAGGCTTTTGTTAATTCAGGAGCAGCTATTAACCTGATGGATTTTGACTTTGCCAAACGTTGTGGGTTTCCCATGATACCCCTGCGGAAGTCTATTCCTTTGCTGGGCATTGATTCTACCCCTTTGGCGGAGAATGAACCCCAGTTTTCTACTCAGGTGATAATGAGGGTTGAACCAGATCATCAGGAGAGTTGCAAATTTCTGGTGTTGCATAATCTGCATGACAGTATTGTACTGGGTTTCCCTTGGTTACAGACTCATAATCCTGTTTTGGATTGGAAATCTGTGTCTGTGACCAGTTGGGGCTGCCAATGTGTTAATACTGACACTCCTATTTTTTCTGCCTCTCCCCAGTCTCAGGATGTCCCTGACTTTTTGACTGATTTTTCTGATGTGTTTAGGAGAGTAAGTCTGCATCCTTACCTCCTCACAGGAGCTATGATTGCGCTATTGAGTTAGTGCCTGGTGGTAAATTTCCTAAAGGTCGCCTTTTTAATTTATCTGTACCTGAACACGATGCTATGCGATCTTATACCAAGGAGTCTTTGGAGAAGGGTCATATCAGACCATCCTCTTCACCCTTGGGCGCCGGTTTTTTCTTTGTGGCCAAGAAGGATGGTTCATTGAGGCCGTGTATTGACTATCGCCTCCTGAATAAAATCACTGTTAAATACCAATATCCGTTACCCTTGATTTCTGACCTATTTTCCAGAGTGAAAAGTGCTAGTTGGTTTACCAAGCTTGACCTCAGGGGCGTATAACCTTATTCGCATTAAGCACGGGGATGAATGGAAGCTGAGTGAGTAGCTAGTGATGCCTTTTGGGCTTACTAATGCCCCTTCCGTCTTCCAATCCTTTATGAATGATATTTTCAGGGATTTTGTGGATAAATTTCTGATCGTTTATTTGGATGATATCTTGATTTTTTCCAACGACATGGACTCTCATGTGGAACATGTTCGGACTGTGTTCCAGAGTTTGAGAGAGAATGCTCTTTATGTGAAGGGATCAAAGTGTCTTTTTGGCGTACAGAAGGTTTCATTTCTGGGATTCATTTTGTCTCCGTCTGTTATTGAAATGGACCCGGTCAAGGTTCAGGCCATCTGTGATTGGGTTCAACCTACTCTTCAGAGATTTTTGGGTTTTACCAATTTTTATCATAAATTTATTGGTAATTTCTCCGGTATTGTTAAACCATTGACTGATTTGACCAAAAAGAGTTCCGATGTGGTGAATTGGCCTCCTGAGGCAGTTTCTGCGTTTCAGGAACTTAAGCAGAGATTCATTTCTGCTCCTGTTCTACGGCAGCCTGATGTTTCTCTACCGTTTCAGGTGGAGGTTGATGCTTCTTAGATTGGGGCAGGTGCCGTTTTGTCCCAAAGGGATCTGGAGACCTCTAAGAGTAACCCTTGTGCCTTCTTCTCTCGAAAATTTTCTCCAACTAAACGTAATTATGACGTGGGTAATCTGGAGTTATTGGCCATGAAGTGGGCCTTTGAAGAGTGGAGACATTGGCTGGAAGGAGCCAAACATCAGGTGGTGGTCCTCACGGACCATAAGAACCTGGTTTATCTCGAATTTGTCAAGCGACTTAATCCTAGACAGGCCAGGTGGCCTTGTTTTTCACACATTTTAATTTTGTGGTTTCTTTTCTTCCGGGCACTAAGAATGTTAAGGCGGATGCCCTCTCGAGGAATTTCTTTGCGGATTCTCCTTAGTTATCTGATCCTTCTGTTATTTTGAAAGAGGGTGTAGTTCTTTCCGCCATCTCGCCCAATTTGAGACTGGCTCTAGAGGGGTGTCAGGAGGGTAAACCTGAGCGCTGCCCTGTTGGGAAATTGTTTGTCCCAGACCAGTGGAAGAAGAGTGTGATGTCTGAGATTCATTGTTCCGCGTTGGCTGGTCATCCCGGTATTTTTGGTACCAGAGACTTGGTGAGTCGGTCCTTTTGGTGGCCTACTTTGTCTCGTGACGTCAGGGATTTTGTGCAGTCCTGTGGGACTTGCTCTCGTTACAAGCCTTGCTCTCGCTCTAGTGGTTTGTTAATGCCATTACCTGTTCCCAAGAGGCCATGGACCCATATCTCTATGGATTTTATTTCCGACCTCCCTGTTTCTCAGAGAATGACCGTTATCTGGGTAATCTGTGATAGGTTTTCCAAGATGAATCATCTTGTGCCATTACCTAAGTTGCCTTCTTCCTCCGAATTAGTGCCTTTGTTCTTTCAGCACGTGGTTCGGTTACATGGCATTCCGGAAAACATTGTTTCTGACAGAGGAGTCCAGTTTGTTTCCAGATTTTGGAGGACATTTTGTTCTAAACTTGGTGTTCAGTTATCTTTCTCCTCTGCATTTCACCCTCAGACCAATGGACAAACCGAGAGAACAAACCAGACCTTGGAGACTTATTTGAGATGTTTTGTGTCTGCTGATCAAGATGACTGGGTCTCTTTTTTTGCTTTTGGCGGAGTTTGCTCTTAATAATAGAGCTAGCTCTGCACCTTGATGTCTCCATTTTTCTGCAATTCTGGGTTTCATCCTCGATTTTCTTCAGGACAGGCGGAGGCTTCCGTCTGTCCGGGGTTGACTCTATAGTGGAGCGAATGCAGCAGATTTGGGACCAGGTAGTGGAGAGGTTGTCTCTCTCTCAGGAGAAGGCCCAGCGGTTTGCCAACCGACATAGGACTGATGGTCCTCGTTTTAAAGTGGGGGACTGTTGTGTTTTGGTAGCTGAGGAGAATAAGCAAAAACGGCAATACACCAGAGAGGCTGGAACCTATTGGATTGCAGTACCCTGAACTAACCACACAACTAGAGGTAGCGTTGATCCTAGACGCCTTGTCACAGCCTGAGAGATAACTACACCTAAAGGCAGAAAGATGAAAGCTATCTGCCCCGGAGCAGATCCCCAAAGAAAATAGGAAGCCCCCAAACATGTAATGGTGGTTAGACAAAAGAAGCACGGACACAGACAGAAAATAGAATGAGCAAACGCTGGGGCCCAATCTGTCTAGACAGAAAAGTACAGGAAAGGATACTCACTGCAATCCAAAAGAAACCCTAAAAAATACCAACTCTTCTGATTGCAAAAACACCTGAGATCACACGATCTCTACCACCAAAAATCAGATCTCTGGTGTAACAAAACTAAGCCGCAGTCACTGAAAAAACAGGAAAAAGCAAATAAACAAATAACAGTGGCTTCAGATAAACTGAGAGGAGCACAAGCCCCCGGAGGGGACCTGGCTGACCTCCACAGAAGTGCAGGGAACAATGCAAAAAGCAAGCACAAAAATAAAAGCAGAAAATATCTTCTCTGATAGCAGAAGATGCAGGCAAGACTCAGCAAACTTCCAAATGAACCAGGAGCCACAATTGAGACAAGAACAATTGATCACCGGCAACCATCATGGGAGGGAACCTCCCTTATTTCAGACCAGTCAGCGATCCCAGATTGCCATTCCTCGCTGAAAGGCTCAGTACTGTCTGTAACCACCAGAGGGAGCCTCTGCTCAGAAACCATCTCTAGCACATTCGTAACAGGGGACTTAGTTTGGTTGTCCTCAAGAAATATCCCTATGAAGGTTGCGTCTCCAAAATTTAAGCCAAGGTTCATTGGACCTTATAAGATCATGGAAATTCTTAATTCGGTTTCCTTCCGTTTGCTTCTTCCAGGGACATTTAAGATCCATAACGTGTTCCACAAGTCCTTATTGAAAAGGTTTGTTGAGCCAGTGGTTCCTATGACTGCGCCTCCCGACTGTTTTGGTTGAGGGCAATTTGGAGTATGTGGTTGAGAAAATATTGGATTCTTGTTTTGCTAGACGGAAACTCCAGTATTTGATTAAGTGGAGAGGTTATGGTCAGGAGGACAATTTTTGGGTGTTTGCTTCGGACATCCATGCTTTGAGACTGATCCGTGCCTATCATCGAGCTCATCCTGATTGGCCTGGTTGCGCAGGTGAGGGTTCGGTGACCCCTCCTCAAGGGGGGTACTGTTGTGAACACGTTGGAGGCGACTTTGGAGCTGGGGCTCCCTCAGGTGGTTGCTGAGGGTAATAAACCAATTGCTGAATGGCTTTCAGCTGGGTCCGAATGGCATGATATAAGTGACCTGAACTCCCATCAGCCTTGCCGGTAATCAATTGTTCTTCCAGATCTTGGTTGGATCTCAGCTTGCATTCCTGCTATCATTCAGATAAGTGATTTGCTGTTTTTTTTCCTCCGGTTGGATTTTCCTTGCTGGTTTGCTGCCTTGCAGTAGACTTCAGCCTAGTCCCCTTTCGGGGCCTGGCGCTGAATTTGTGCTCAGTTTGTGTTTGCACTTTTGCTCTGTTCCTATCTAGCTTTTTATGTACTGAGTAGCTGTGTGTTACACCAGAGATCTGATTTAGGTGGCAGAGATCGTGTGATCTCAGGTTATTTGTTAATCAGAAGTGTTGGTATTTTTGTCAGGGTTTTTTTGGGTTGCAGTCAGAATTCTTTCCTATACTTTTCTATCTAGACAGAATTGGGCCCCAGCGTTTGCTCATTCTATTTTCTGTCTGTGTTCGTATTTTCTTCTTGTCTAACCGCCATTACATGTTTGGGGGCTTCCTATTTCTTTGGGGGTTCTGCTACGGGGCAGTTAGCTTTCATCTTTCTGTCTTTAGGTGGAGCTATCTCTCCGGCTGTGACGAGGTGTCTAGGATCACCGTAGGTCTGCTCCACGGCTACTTCTAGTGGTGGGTTAGTTTAGGGTTCTGCAACCGAGTAGTTTCCAGCCTCTCTGGTGTATTGCTACTTTGGCTATTTTTGCTATTTCTCCTCAGCTACCGAAACATAACAGGTACTGTTTGCGACAGGTGCTGAAGACAGCTCCCAACATTCTCCCCTGCTAGCACTGATCGTTGTATTCTACTGATAACAGCGAGAGCAGGACTACTACTCCCAGCAGCCTACACCTGCTGCCGCTAATAACCGCGAGAGCAGGCACCAGCTGATCAGTGCATTTATCAACTTCCACCTGCGCTATAAATAAATAATTAAAAAAAAATGCCATGGGGTCCCCCCCAATTTTTTGACAACCAGCCTTGCTAAAGCAGTCAGATGGGGACTGGTATTCTCAATGTGGTAAAGGGGCCATGGATATTGGGCTCCACCCAGTCTCAAAATAGCAGTCCACAGCCGCCCATTAATTAGATGCGCCAATTTTGGAGCTTTACCTGTCTCTTCCCACTTGCCCTGTAGCAAGTAGTAAGTGGGATTCATATTCGTGGGGTTGATGTCACGTTTGTATTGTCAGGTGACATCAAGCCCATGGCTTAGTAATGGGGAGGCGTCTGTAAGACACCTATCCATACTAATCCTATAGTTGTATTGTAAATAAACACACAGCCAGAATAAAGTCTTTTCCATTTTTATTTAAAAATAACAAACACAGGCAATATCCCTCACCTGTCTGATGTTCTGTCCCATGCCATAATCCATGTCTGGGATAAAAAGTTTTCAACCTGGACGGTGACAAGATGCAAGCGTCCAGGCTGAGAACCACTGGGAGAATGAGCTGGTGCGAGCGCAGCATCAGTGAGCAGTGGTGACATCATCAAGGTTACCATGGGCCACTGAGGCTGTGTTTCCAGCCGGGCTGAACTGCTGTGACCTCAGCAACGTGAGAAAAAGTCAATGAGTTCAGCTCAGTGAATTCACCGCAGATAACCGTGAAAAATTTATGTTTATCACCAGACATGGATTACGGCGTGAGACAGAACATCGGACATTATGAAAGCCTCTTCATTACTATTCCGTGGTCTTGATGTCACCAAACAATACAAAAGTGACATCAACTCCATAACCCACAAATTTGAACCCCACTTGCCACAGGGCAAGTGCTAAGAGCCAGACAAAGCGCCAGAATTAGCGCTGCTATTTTTAGGCTGGGGTGCCAGTATACATGGCCCCTTACCAGCCCCTAGTTGTCTGCTTTAGCAAGGCTGGTTATCAAAAATGGGGGGGACCCCATGCCATTATTTTTAATTATTCAAATAAATAATTTAAAAAAAGCAGCATGGGGACCCCTCTATTCTTGATAACCAGCCTTGCTGACAGCTGAGAGTTGCAGCCCGTAGCTTTCAGCTTTTCCTGGCTGGTTAACAAAAAAAATAGGGGAACCTACGCCGAGTTTTTTATTTATTTGTAGCGCAGGCGGCTGATGAATAGTCCCATCAGCCACCGCTTGCTCTCGCTGTTGTCAGTTGAATTCAACTCTCAACATTGTCACCTGCTAGCTCTCATCGCAGCGAACAGGGCAGAATGATGCGAGCTGTCTTCAGCACCCGGTGCCAGGGAACAGCGCGAACAGTACCACTGCTTCCCAGGCGCAGGTACATGTGGTATTGATGGGTAAGTTCTTGCCACAAGTATTACACACACGGACCCTGATATCTCCAGTACTGTTTTTTCTGGTACCGTTTTCTGGTACCGGAAATATTAGGATTTGTGAAAGAGCCCTAAAGTTGATCATAGACATTAGATGTTGTCTGGATCTTCTCAAAATTTTCTGGTTATGGAGGCTGGTGGTTAGAGTTAGGAGCCGACAGGTTGGATTAATACAGGAGATCGGCAGCTATGTGATAACTATGGCTGTCAACTTTATTCGACATGTTCATTTATGATTTTTTTTTTTTTTTTTAATCATTTCATGTCACTTCTCCATCTGTCAATGACTTTTACAATATATCTGTTTCAGGGTAATGATCTGCCCCATATTAATACTACAGAGACAAATGTGAGGGGTGATGAGCGGTATAAGGAGGAGATTCCTACAGATGACTACCAAGGTGAGTAGTGACCATTAAATGCAGATTAGTCACAGATTCTGCTCAGTCACTGGTTGGTGCAATTATTTGATGATTTTTTAAGGTATATTACACAAAATTTTTATGTGGATTTTATCTGCCCGAAAAATTGATAAATAAATAGAAAAATTAATGTCGCCAAACTGAAATGGCTCTTGTTTCCACACAGAAAACAAATTCAGGGCTTGATTGTAGACCATCATG
This sequence comes from Oophaga sylvatica, assembly GCA_033576555.1. NCBI lineage: Eukaryota > Metazoa > Chordata > Amphibia > Anura > Dendrobatidae > Oophaga > Oophaga sylvatica. The sequence goes on from JARQOD010000003.1 coordinate 53,000,040, forward strand.
TTCCTTGTATACAGCAATACTGTGTTACTGCAGTGTACCAAACACGCGACAATAAGCGTTTTTTTTCTCCTTCGCCTCATTGGGGGACACACAGACCGTGGGTGTTATGCTGCTGCCCTAGGAGGACACTAAGCAATACAAGCACAAAGGATTAACTCCTCCTCCTGCAGTATACACCCTCTGTTGGCTCAATCCTGAACCAGTTCTTGCTTAGTGTCTGTAGGAGGCACTAGGGTCTGCTCTCAGACCCCACTTTTTTTCTGATTTTTTTCTGATTTTTAAACTTTTTATTATTTTACTTTCTTCACGCATGGATGGGCGACGGGACTTGTACGAAAAGTCACGATCTCCCAAAAACCATCAACAGGCGGCATCGTGCGAGTGTCCCCTCCACGTATCCCTCCTGCCACGCTACCATGGGGCGACAGATCCTTACAAACAGGCCGCTCTCCCCATGAGATATCCCTCGATGAGGATGATGATGAGACTTGCGTGGCACCATTGGATGAATACCCCCACCACCTCTCTTGAAAGCGGTGGCGGTCTGGAGGCATGTAAGAGCCCTCTCCACCCCCCTATTGAAAGGGGTTGGTGGATTGAGGAGGTACAGCCATAGTCGCTGTAGTGCTGTGGAGTTCCCCCCTTCCTCCATCTCCGGGGTCTCCCCGCAGTGAGTACAGCCATATGGGGGGCACTGTAATACCGGTCACCGCACCGCTTCTGCGCACCGCGCCCACATTGGCGTTGCGCTCGCCGCAGCACAGCATCGCGCCGCTGGCGTTCTCAATCGCGCCACGGCCTCAAATTTAGTCCCCGGCTTCGGCCCAGGGTAGGCCGCAACTTTAAAATTTACTCCCCGGCTTCGGCCCGGGATAGGCCTCAAGGGGAGAGGGCGGTCCGTGTGGCTCCGCCCACACCGCACGCTATTGGCCGTTGCCAGTTAACAGGGGACTTCCTCTGTTTCCTCCCCCTCTCCTCCCACTGCTTCTGGCGCTTCTCGTCTCACACTAGAAGCGCGATTATGATCTCGGGCACCATATTCTCCTGGGACAGCGCTGCATACACAGCGCTTAACCCTTCGCATGCAGAAGGTTCTCTGGTGCAGAAATATGTCGCAATCAAAGGGAATTAAAAAGGCTGACAAGAACTACTCTGTAGTATACGCCGTCTGCGCTTCATGCAACGCTCCCCTGCCGTCAATGCATAGTTCCCAATTCTGTGCATCATGTGCCCAGGAGCCCATGGCTTCTTCTGCTCAGGACCCCCCTACAACGAGCAGGAGTCCCTACCTATTCCTGAACCCATTGAATCAGGTTCTTCAGGGTGGCCCGAATATCTGGCGCACTCCATAAACTTTCTGCTTCTAGCCAGAGCGCCTTTTTCCAGAGAGGGGCCCGTTAGCCTTCAGAGAGGTCTCATCTGACAGGGGCCGTCTCACGGCGTCCGCAAAGCGGTCGTCCAAAAAACGCCGCCATAATGCATCTCCCAATCCATCTAGCGGTTCAGCATCTGCGAGCTCAGGTTCTCGTCCCCTTCTCCCAGAAACATTAGTGACCACGATTCGGAATCGAGTCGGACATTGGTGATGATCCCAACTCGCCAGAATTTCAGGAGTCGTTAGATTCTTTAATTGAGGCAATTAATACAATCCTCAAACTAGAAGAAGAACCTGGGTCTCAGCCGAATCATCCTATCTCCTTCATAAGGGCAAAACGTGTTCACAAGGTGTTTTAGTAACCACCCTGAATTTACTGATATTGTTCAGGCACATAGGGAGCGTCTGGACAGACGTTCTTTTCAGGACTGAAGTCTCTGAAGGCACGATACCCTTTTTCAGCAACTGTGGCGAAAGAATGGACTGAATCTCCTGATGTAGATCCTCCAGTATCTCGTCTGTCATCAAAACCCTACTCTCTGTTTCTGATAGTTCATCCATTAGGAACCCTTCAGATAAACAGATTGACAACCTCGCCAAATCAATTTTTGAGGCGGCTGGAGCATCTCTATCTCCCTCCTTTGCAGCCACCTAGGTGGCAAGGGCTACGGTGGCTTGGGTTGAGACCCTAGTCAAAATGACTAGTGATATCCCTCTTTCCCCCGAGGCACGTAATCTAGCCTATCAGATTACTCGGACAGGTGACTACATGGTTCATGCGTCCCTGGATGCAGCTAATTGCGCTGCTCTCACGGCCATCAATACTTTCGCCATTCGGAGGTCTCTATGGCTCCGTAAGTGGCGTGCAGACGCTGCTTCAAAGAAGACTTTGACTTCATTGCCTTATCGTTCAGGGCGTCTTTTTGGAGATCGCCTTGATCAGATTATTTCTGACGCTACTGGTGGCAAAAGCAAATTTCTCCCACAGCGCAGAATCAGTAGGCCTTTTTGGTCTCAATACCAAGGTCGCTCCCGGCCATTTCGTAGCTCCTTTAATTGGTCCCCTCCTTCGTCCTCTGCTCGAGCACCCCGTTCATCTCGTAGAGATAAGGGCTCGCAACCATCGTCCAGATCCTCTCAGCCCTGGAGAAAACAGATTTTTTTTTTTTTTTTTTTCCTCAGGCAGGAGATAGGAGCTACTCCTCTCGCAAATTGTCATCACAATGACTCCTTGCTGGGGATGGGGGACCCAAACAAGGTAGGCGGCCGCCTACTCTTGTTTCACAGACTCTGGGGGTCAGTAGTTCAAGACCAGTGGGTCCTCAATCTAGTACACTCAGGTTACAAGATTGAATTCTTGTCCCTTTCCTCAACACGTTTCTTTCAGTCTCGCTTCCCCAAGTCCAAGGATCTTGCAAATCCTTTTCTTCAGGCTCTGAACACGCTCCGTTACAGCGGAGTCATCGTCCCAGTTCCTCACAACGAAAAATTCAAAGGGTTTTACTCAAACCTCTTTGTGGTTCCCAAAAAAGGACGGCTCCTTGCGTCCTATTCTGGACCTGAAATTGCTAAACAAATTCATCAGAGTCCGTCATTTCAGGATGGAATCCCTCCGTTCTGTTGTCACATCTCTAGAAAGGAAAGAATACTTGGCGTCTATCGACATCAAGGATGCGTATCTGTACATTCCGATTTTCAGCGGACATCAAAAGTTTCTGCGTTTTGCTGGCAGAGAGGATCATTTTCAGCTTGCCGCTCTGCCCTTCGGTCTCGCAACCGCCCCCAGAGTGTTCACAAAGGTCATGGCGGCCGCCATGTCAATTTACACTCTCGGGGTGTGGTAGTCCTCCCGGACCTGGACCACTTACTCATAAAAGGTCCGATTTTTCGAGCCTGCGAAGAGAGCGTCGAAATCACTATCGACACCCTCTCTCGCCTCGGTTGGTTAGTCAATTTGGACAAATCTCTTCCCATTCCCTCTCAGAAGTTTCCTTTTCTGGGAATGATTGGATACCTCCCAAGGGTCGGTATCTCTCCTCCAGAGAAGATTATCTCTCTGAAGCAGGGAGTGCTCCTATTGTCGCAAAACCGCCCTCATTCTCTGCGGAGCGCCATGCAGGTACTCGGGAAAATGGTAGCTTCCATCGAAGCAGTACCTTTCGCCTAGTTTCATCTCCGCTCTCTTCAACAGGAGTTGATATCAGTCTGGGATAGGAACCCAGCGTCTCTAGGTCGCCGCTTCCGTCTGTCTCCCACAGTCAGAAGCTCCTTAAGATGGTGGATGAATGCCTCATCACTGAATCACTCGGCTCAAGGCCACTGGTCTCTACCAGAGTCCCGTCTCCCGATCAACATCCCGGAGATCAGAGCTATCAAGTTAGCTCTCGTGCACTTCCATCATCTCCTGGCCGGTCGTCCCATCAGGATTCAGTTAGACAACGCCACGGTCGTGGCATACATCAACCGTCAGGAGGGCACTCGGAGCAGAACAGCGATGCTCGAGGTATCGCACATTCTGTGCTGGGCCGAGAAAAACCGCTCGCTCATCTCTGCGGTTCACATTCCAGGAGTGGACAATTGGGAGGCCGACTTCCTCAGTCGCCAGGGCCTAGACTCAGGAGAATGGTCCCTGCACCCGGAAGTGTTCCATCTTATTTGCCAGCGATGGGGCATGCCGGATGTAGACCTCATGGCATCCAAACTGAATGCCAAGGTTCAGACTTTCATAAGTCGCTCTCGCGATCCACTAGCCGTCGGCTCGGATGCGCTAGTCCTCCCTTAGAGTCATTTTCGCCTTCCTTACATTTTTCCTCCTCTTCCGTTAATCCCCAGGGTGATTCGGAAGATAAAGGCGGAAGGAGTTCCTTATTTTGATCGCTCCGGACTGGTCTCGCCGTCCGTGGTATGCGGAACTAGTGCGTCTGGTCGCAGACGTTCCCTGGAGATTACCAGATCGACCGGGCCTCCTTTCACAGGGTCCGATTTACCATCACAATTCAAAAGCGCTGAATTTGACGGTATGGGCATTGAAGCCTGGATCTTAACTCAGGCTGGTTTTTCTCACAAAGTCATCTCTACAATGGTCAATGCCAGGAAGCCGGCTTCCGCCCGCATTTATCATCGTGTCTGGAAGACATTCCTTTCCTGGTGGAGAACAAAGGTCGTTCACCTTTGGTTTTCTCTATCCTTCCATTCTGGAATTTCTCCAAGCAGGATGATCGGGATTAGTCCTTTCTTCCCTCAAGGGACAGATTTCTGCCTTGTCCGTCCTTTTCCAACGACGGATCGCATCTAAGTCTCAGGTCAAGACTTTTATTCAGGGAGTGTCTCATCTTGTTCCACCTTACAAGAGACCTTTGGAGCCTTGGGATCTTAATTCGGTCCTCAGTGCTTACAGGACTCCCCCTTCGAACCTTTGCCGGAAGTGTCCTTATCGCTTCTTCCTGGAAGGTGGTCTTCCTAGTGGCGATTACCTCTATCAGACGAGTATCGGAATTGGCAGCCTTATCTTGTAAATCTCCTTTTCTCTTTTTTCACTAGGACAGGGTGGTCCTTAGGACTTCTCCGTCTTTCACACTAAAAGTCGTTTCGGCTTTTCATATCAATGAGGAGATAATTTTGCTTCATTCTGTCCGGCGCCAATTCACCGTACTGAAAAAGCCCTTCACACTTTGGATTTGGTGAGGGCTCTCCGAAGGTATATTTCGAGAACGGCATCTTTCCGAAAATCGGACGCTCTGTTTGTGCTTCCGGAAGGACGCAGACAGGGTCTTCCTGCTTCCAAGGCCACGTTAGCCAGATAGATTCGCTCTGCGATTCAAGAGGCGTACCGTGTTAAAGGTCAGCCTATCCCGGCTGGGATTAAGGCACACTCCACTCGTTCTGTGGTGGCCTCCTGGGCCATTCGGCACCAGGCTTCGGCACAGCAAGTGTGCAAGGCTGCGACTTGGTCCAGTCTTCGTACTTTCGTCAAGCATTACCAAATTCATGCTCAAATTTCTTCAGATGCGGCTCTCGGCAGACAGATTCTGCAATCAGCTGTTACGCATCTGTAAGTTGTCTGTTAACTGCTTAAGCGTTATATGCATGAGGTTCACGAGGCTTCATCTGTGGATGTGTTCCCACCCAGGGACTACTTTGGGACGTCCCACGGTCTGTGTGTCCCCCAATGAGGCGAAGGAGAAAAGGAGATTTTTGTGTACTCACCGTAAAATCCTTTTCTCCGAGACGCTTCATTGGGGGACACAGCTCCCACCCTTGTTTAACTTGTAGCCTCGTTGTTCATTTGATTTGTTGGCATATTGCACTCTGTTATGAGCTCCTACTGCTTTGGCACCGAACTGGTTCAGGATTGAGCCAACAGAGGGTGTATACTGCAGGAGGAGGAGTTAATCCTTTGTGCTTGTATTGCTTAGTGTCCTCCTAGTGGCAGCAGCATAACACCCACGGTCTGTGTGTCCCCCAATGAGCGTCTCGGAGAAAAGGATTTTACGGTGAGTACACAAAAATCTCCTTTTTTTAAATAATGAAATAAACTACATTTTTTTACAAGTTTGAAGTCATAATCCTTCTGACCTGGAGCGTTTTTATTGCCTGGTCATTCTTTTAAGCAATGAACACCGTAAAAGCAAACCCAGAAAATTATTGGGCAAATGCATGTTTTTTTTTTCAGTATTTAACTCACTCAGAATTTTTCCCATTTTTTTTTTAGTACTTTGCATGGTAAAGTCAATGGTGTCATTTACTGTGCCTTGAAAAATTATTCGTACCCTGTGAACTTTTCCACATTTTTTTCATGTTACACCCACCAAACTTAAATGTATTTTTATTGGGATTTTATGTGGTATACCAATACTTAGTAACAAGTATCTGTGAAGCATAAAAGAAATTATATATGGTTTTCTCAATATTTAAAAAAAATAAATCTGAAAATTTTGACGTGCATTTGTATTAATCCCCCTGTAGTCTGTTAACCTTAAAATCCTGAGTGGATCAATTACCTACAAAAGTCACATAATTGATAAATTGAGTCCAGTTGTGTGTAATTTCTTTTCACTATAACTACAGCTGTTCTGTGAAGGCCTCAGAGGTTTGTGTGAGAACAGTAGGGATCAATTATCATCATCATGAAAACCTTTGAACACACTAGATAGGTGAGGGATAAAGTTGTGGAGAAGAGTAAAGCAGGATTAGGTTATAAGAATCAAAAAATAGGCCAAGCTCTGAACCTCTCACGGAGCACTGTTCAATACAGCATCCAAAATGGAAGAACTGCAAACCTGACATGACATGGTCGTCCGCCTAAACTGACATTTTAAGCAAGGAGAGCAGTAATTTGAGAAGCAGCCAAGAGGCCATGGACACTCTGGAGGAGATGAAGAGATCCACAGCTCAGGGGGTAGAACTTGTCCACAGGATAACTATTAGGCCGGGTCGCACTTGCGAGTGTGATGCGAGAAACTCGCATCAATGCCCGGTACTCTGGACCGGAGTGTGCGGTTGCATGTATTTCTATGCAGCTGAATGCTCCGGTCTGAGTGCCGGGTGTTGATGCGAGAGACTCGCATCACACTTGCAAGTGTGACCCCGGCCTGTTGTGAATGGGTTTGAGATGAGTTCTGAGCAGAGGCTCCCTCTGGTGGTTACAAGCGGTGCTAGTGAAGATTGTGAGGACTGGGAATCAGGTGTTACTGACTGGTCTTATATAAGGGAGTCATTTTCCCATCAGGGTTGCCGGTGATCAATTGTTCTGGTCTGAATCCTTCATTCCAGTTTCCCTTGTAGCCTGCTGTGTCGTGTCTGCATCTCCTGCTTACAGATAAGACTTTTGCTTCTTTTGTGTTTGTGCTATATTTTTGCATTTTGTACTGCACTTCTTTGGGGGCCTTCAGGGTCCCCTCCGGGGGCTTCTGCCCTCTCAGTTTAGTTCAGCCACTGAGTTTTGTTCTTTTGCTTTTTCCAGTTTTTTCAGTGGCTGCTGTTTTGTTTTTGTTACACCAGAGAACTAATTTAGGTGGTAGAGGTCGTGTGATCTCAGGTGATTTTGAAATTAGTAGAGTTGGTGCTTTTCAGGGTTTTCTGGGATTGCAGTAAGTACCCTTCCTATCCTTTTCTATTTAGATAGTTTTGGGCCCCAGCGTTTGCTCATACTATTTTCTTTCTGTGTCTGTATTTCCTCTTGTCTAACCGCCATTACATGTTTGGGGGCTTTCTATTATCTTTGGGGTTCTGCTCCGGGGCAGATAGCTTTCCTGTTTCTGTCTTTAGGTGTAGTTAGTTTCTCAGGCTGTGACGAGGCGTCTGGGACCAGCGTGGGAACGCTCCATGGCTGCCTCTGGTTGTGGTGGTTAGTCGGGGTACTGCAATCTCATAGATTCCAACTGCTCTGGTGTATTGCCTTTTTGCCTGCTCTCCTCAGCTACCGAAACATAACAGTATCACCGGCCTAAAAAATTGAAAATTGTATGGTACTCACAGAAGGGAAAAATATTGTGAAAGAAAAAAGGTTGTCAGAATTGTCAGAGATATTTTTCTGTTTGTTGCATTTTTTTTTTTTTTTCCCTCTGTATCTCTGGGTGCTGGGGAGGATCTTTTCTCCCAATGGAGTTTGCACAGTTGTCTGGCCGTGTGGATCAGCTTGCCACTGAGGTTCAGAGTATTGCTGCATATCTTGCTAGGTTGCCTGTTGTGGAACCTAGGATCCCCATGCCAGATTTGTTTTTGGGGGATCGAGCTAAGTTTCAGAATTTCAAAAATAACTAAGTTGTTTTTTGCCTTAAAGCCTAAGTCCTCAGGGAACGCGGCACAGCAAGTTCAAATTGTCATCTCTCTCCTGCGCGGCGACCCTCAGGATTGGGCTTTTTCCCTGATACCTGAGATCCTGTTTTGAGTGATGTTGATGCGTTTTTTTCAGGCTTTGGGGTTATTGTACGATGAGCCTAATGTCACTGATCAAGCTGAAAAAACCTTGTTGGCATTAAATCAGGGGCTTGATGACGCTGAGTTATACTGTCAGAGATTCCGTAGGTGGGCAGTCCTGACCAAATGGAATGACGACGCTTTGGCGGCCCTTTTCCGGAAGGGTCTGTCAGATAATGTAAAGGATGTTATGGTGGGATTCCCTGTCCCCTCTGGTCTCAATGATTCTATGTCATTAGCGATTCAAATTGACAGACGTTTGCGTGAGCGGAGAAGTATGCGTGGAATGGTGTTGCCTTGTGAACCAGCTTCTGAACCCATGCAGTGTGATAGAGTGGTGTCTGGGGCACAGCGTCATAGTTTCGAAAGCGCAATGGGTTATGTTTCTACTGTGGTGATGCCTCTCATGCTATTTCAGTCTGCCCTAAGCGGGGAAGACGTTTTGCACGCTCAGTTGTCTTGGGTAGTGTTCAGACTAAGTTTTTATTAACTGTCACTCTGATATGCTCTCTGTCCTCATTTTCTGCTCAGGCTTTCGTTGATTCTGGAGCAGCTATTAACCTGATGGATTATGATTTTGCTAAACGTTGTGGGTTTCCCTTGATACCCCTACAGAAGTCTATTCCCCTACTGGGGATCGATTCTACCCCTTTGGCTGAGAATAAACCCCAGTTTTCTACTCAGGTGATAATGAGGGTTGAACCTGATCACCAGGAGTGCTGCAAATTTTTGGTTCTATATAATCTGCATGACATTATCGTGCTGGGTTTCCCTTGGTTACAGTCTCATAATCCTGTTTTGGATTGGAAATCTGTGTCTGTAACCAGTTGGGGCTGCCAATGTGTTAATACCAACACACCTGTTTTTTCTGCCTCCCCCCCCAGGCTCAGGATGTTCCTGACTTTTTGTTTGATTTTTCTGATGTGTTTAGCGAAAGTAAATCTGCATCCTTGCCTCCCCATAGGAGCTATGACTGCGCTATTGAATTAGTGCCGGGTAGTAAATTCCCTAAAGGTCGCCTTTTTAACTTGTCTGTACCTGAACATGATGCTATGCGGTCTTATATCAAGGAATCATTGGAGAAGGGTCATATCAGACCATCCTCTTCACCCTTAGGTGCCGGTTTTTTCTTTGTGGCCAAAAAAGATGGTTCATTAAGGCCGTGTATTGATTATCGTCTCTTGAACAATATTACTGTGAAATATCAATACCCGTTACCCTTGATTTCTGACCTGTTTTCCAGGGTGAAAAACGCTACTTGGTTTACCAAGCTTGACCTCAGGGGGGCGTATAACCTTATTCGCATTAAGCACCGGGATGAATGGAAGACGGCATTCAATACCCCTGAAGGGCATTTTGAGTACCTAGTGATGCCCTTTGGGCTCACTAATGCTCCTTCCGTCTTCCAGTCCTTCATGAATGACATTTTCAGGGATTTTGTGGATAAATTTCTGATTGTTTATTTGGATGATATCTTGATTTTTTCTAATGACTGGGACTCTCATGTGAAACATGTTCGAACTGTATTCCAGATTTTGAGAGAGAATGCTCTGTATGTGAAGGGATCAAAGTGTCTTTTTGGCGTACAGAGGATCTCATTTCTGGGATTCATTTTGTCCCCATCTGTTATTGAAATGGACCCGGTCAAGGTTCAGGCCATCTGTGATTGGGTCCAACCTACTTCATTAAAGGCTCTTCAGAGATTTTTGGGTTTTGCCAATTTTTATCGTAAATTTATTGGTAATTTCTCGGTTATTGTTAAACCATTAACTGATTTGACCAGAAAGGGTTCTGATTTGGTGAATTGGCCTCCTGAGGCAGTCTCTGCATTTCAGGAACTTAAGCAGAGATTCACTTCTGCTCCTGTTCTACGGCAGCCTGATGTTTCTCTGCCATTTCAGGTTGAGGTTGATGCCTCTGAAATTGGGGCAGGTGCCGTTTTGTCCCAAAAAGATCCAGAGACCTCTAAAAGTAACCCTTGTGCCTTTTTCTCTCGAAAATTTTCTCCTACTGAACGTAATTATGACGTGGGTAATCGGGAGTTGTTGGCCATGAAGTGGGCTTTTGAAGAGTGGAGACATTGGCTGGAGGGAGCCAAACATCAGGTGGTGGTCCTTACGGACCATAAGAATCTGGTCTATCTGGAATCTGCCAAGCGACTCAATCCTAGACAGGCCAGGTGGGCCTTGTTTTTCACAGTTTTAATTTTGTGGTTTCCTTTCTTCCTGGCACTAAGAATGTTAAGGCGGATGCCCTCTCGAGGAGTTTCCTTGCGGACTCTCCTGAGTTATCTGATCCTTCTGTTATTTTGAAAGAGGGTGTAGTTCTTTCCGCCATCTCGCCCAATTTGAGACTTGCTCTGGAGGGGTGTCAGGAGGATAGGCCCGAGCGCTGCCCTGTTGGTAAATTG
>JARQOD010000003.1:53010842-53199027 GCA_033576555.1 Oophaga sylvatica
AGAGTACATAGACAATGCCAAGTAGGATGACCACTATGTGTAAATGTTGCTCTTCACCACGCTCTGGAAAAGGCCATTATCAGGAATGAACCGGACTCCTGTAGTGCAGTTATGTCTTTCAGTCCTGGTAGACTGTTCATGACTGCCATTTCTACTCTATATAAACCATACATTTTTCATGCTGTGTATATCTCTACCATTGTTTGACCCAATGTTTCTCACCACAGGACCAATAATGAGCAAGAAAATGGAATGTGCCCCACTGACAGTGGGAATGACAGCATGGAGGTGGAGCTGAAAGTTCCCAGTACAAAGAGGAAATCTGCCGAAAGCGGCTGTGAATGTCCTACGCACCTGGTTGTATGAGCACAGACAATGCTTATCCCACAGATGGTGATAAAGAACATTTCTCTATAAAGACTGAACTCAGTGTTGCAGGTACGACCCCCAACAATTTGTTGTATATGAATAGCCACTAAGATAGTGGGTTCTCCTTTGAAGCCAGTTTTTTAGGGTGGTTGGATAATAATGACACAATAGTAGTGGTGGTGTGGAAGTATCAAAAATGGGTTTTCTGGAATCTGCCAATGCTTTTTTATTTCTTGCATAAAATAACTGCAGGAAAAAAAAAAAAAAAAAATAGATTTGTCCCCTTACATAGTGCCTCTCTTGAGTTTGCTATGTGGTAGCGCAGCATGGCCTTATTCCCTTAAATGGGGCGATTCTGCGATCCCAGGCAAGGTCTTCCATATCTCATACACCCCCTGTAATACTATAATTGCTTGTTCATGTAAGGGTTTAGCTGATCATTTTCTCTTTTCACTTGTAGATATGCAACTGGTTCATTAATGCTTGGAGACGGATCTTTCCGGACATGCTACGCAAGGATGGTAAAGAAAGATCCTAACCAGTACACGTTCTCTCGTAAGGGAAACAGGAATCCGAAGTCCCCTCCTAATCAGCATAGACCAATTGCCTTCTCACCGATGGAGCACCATACCATATCTGGCATGCTGGTTGTCCCCATTATGGCTGGTAACATAGTGCCTCTGATCTACCCTGTTGGAAATCCCTATCATGCTTTTACTACAGTAATGTGGCTGTGAAGGATGAAGCCCCAGGCTTGAATACTGAGTGTTCATCTCCAGAACTGCCTACAACTTCAACACTGTCCCCCAAGAAAAAACATTGCAACTCAGCAGCTGATGATTCAACAGATGAAGATGTATCACTATCTCCTTCAGACTTTGAAGACATTGAGAACCTCAGCCCATCGGATATCCTGGCAATGGTGGCCTCCAAGAGATATGATATGAGAGCTAAAGAAGCTAGCTTGATGCTGAGAGACGTTCTTGCTGCCAGCATCTGGATTCACGTCCCAGGGATGATGACGATGGAAGCACCACGTGTAATTCCTTTGCCTCTACTCCTTAAATTTTTTTTCCCTTTGCCATTTTTATAAGAATATTAATTACCTCAATGACAGGCCAAGCCAGATGGAACTGACTCTTTACTATGTGCAATGAATCCACAAACCCTCATCCTTTTTGTGGGGGCTCTTTGCAAACAGATGAAGTGGCAGGTCATAATCTAATCTTAATGTTTTTTTATGAACTTTAGGTACTTAATGTTTACATTACATAGTGACTCCTCAGCTACTTTTCCTGCAGCTGGGACATATAATGGAGCATAGGCACCTTGGAACACTGCAGGTGGGGTGGGCATGTTATGTGAACCCTTACAGCGTAGTGTTCTGCAAATACCGCTGCTAACCCCCTCTGCATTTTATTGATCATGGCTCATCGGGCAATGTAACAACTATGGCTGATGGGAGAAGGTCACTTGCACGTGGCTATAGACCAGCCTTCTCTGACAGCTCAGCATCCTTATCTTACATTGCAGTTCAGCTATTAAGTGTTTGATGGGTAGGAGGGAGGACTCCTCATTTATGGAGTTCCTTCTAGACATTGTTACTTGCCATTTTATTTTTTTCAAGGTATTTGATATAGTGAATAGTAAATGTTGTTCTATGACCTTACAGTATTAAGTATGTACTACAGGGTTTTTTTTTCTTCTTAAATGTCAATCACGCAGGAATGCAAAAATCGACGCCAAATCTACTATCCCACGAGGAATAGAAAAAACAGTATTTCAAAATATTTTCCATTTGCTTCAGAGATGCCCATCTTGGGTTCTTAAAGGATTAAAAAATGTTTTTTTTTTCATCTTTGTATTGCTGTGTGCAGATTACATAGGCCATGTGCACACATTCAGTATTTTACATTTGTAAGCCAAAACCAAAGGAAAAAGCATAATAGAAACACGTGCACCATTTTTGCATTTATCACCCACTCATGATTTTGGCGTACAAATATCGAGCTAAAATACTGAACGTGTGATCATGGTCTTACGTGTTGGATTTATCGGGTATGATTACTTTAATCATATAGGCACTAGATGGCGCAATAAAACTAAACTCAATTTTTCAAAGTTTTTTTTTCTTTTACCATGACTGCTCTCTGCAATGTACAGCTCTAAATTTCACCCTTCACCGGTTTATTATGTTATATAGTATGTAACAGTGGAGAAATCCAAAAACCTTAAGCTAGATTGAGATTCTTCCTATTTTAGTGTTTTTTTTTTTGTTGTTTTTTTTTAGCGTACATTTTTTGAAAAAATTTGTGCAATTTTTATATGGTGAATATTATACTTTTATGTTAATGTTTCATATGTGTGTGTTGCACTTATGAAAACACAAACTACAATCTTACCTCTTTCGGAAAAATGTAAGGTTTAGATTTCTATATTTAAGCAGAAAATAAGTGCCTTAAATGATTTCCAAAGGCCTCTAAACTTTCTTTTTCTTTTTCTGTGAGCTGCAATGTAATGTGATTGCTTGTAATGTAGGACCCTTAGCAGAGTGGAGAGTACGGGTTATGTCCTGAGTCTTCATTTTCATGGACTTCAGGATTTTATACACCGAATGACAAGTAAAGGCACCATTTCTGAGAAAATTCTTACCTTTCTTATAGAAATCTGTTTTTCTGTTATTTTAAGTGCAGAGGGGCGGACACTGCACATGCAGCTCTTCCCCTGACCACTGCCGGCCTCCTGCTACTGACATACAAGTCACTGACATGAAAGCCAAGGACAGGAGGCAGGGAGTAGGCAGAGAGATCAAAAGAGCTGCAAGTGCATTCTCCAGCACAGCTGCACTTGCAGCTCATTAGCATACCATTTACACTGGATTTCTCCAAAACTGCAAAATTGATTTATAAAAGAAAGGTAAAGACTTACTCAGCATTAAAGGGCCTTTAAAACATACCATTAGTTTGGGGTATAAAATCCTGATTACTGGTTCTTTAACGTTCAGGAGCTGTGGGAAGCCATTTCTGTACATCACCTGTATGAGCAATTCTTGAGCACTTTTAAAAGCAAGGGGCTCAATATAAAAATAAGAAATTGCTCTATCATGGTTTGAATGAGAAATAACTTTCCCCAGCTGGCGGAATATACACAATATTCACAGTATTCATTTTTTTATTTGTCTTTATCTTATTTAAATTTACCAATAAAATGTGAGCATTTCTATATAAGATTCCTTTTAAATGTGATTACATACCTTTTACTTGAATTGTGACACTTTCCGTCTCTATCTTATCAAAATGGCATCTTTTTCTGATTTTGAAGCATCATTTAGTTTTTTCAGTTATCTAGCATACATTGTGCTAATATGCTAGAAAGTGGCCCAATTGAAAAAAGTAAATGTTTAAGTTTCATGAGACAATTGAAGCTAAAGTTGGTTTTTGTAATCCGAATCATGTAGCATTAAATATAGTAGATATCGGAGAATGAATTTTGTGGGTGGGCTAGTAAATGTACTTGTGACTTATTGTGGTTTGCTGCTCAATTTCATTAGTACTCACTTAAAATGACATTTTCTGAATTTTTTCTTTGCTGTTTGAATTACATTGGATTGAAAGAAAGATTTTCATATTTAAGTATTCTCTGAGTCCTTATTATAGCGAATGTTTATTAAAACTTCAGCCACGAGCTACAGCGTAATTCTAGGAAGCTGTAAGTGGTCAGGTCACTACCCTTCAGATAACTTTCTCATTTGATTGTCAATGTACTCGATTATCACTTTACTTATTACAGTGGATTAGTTTAAAGCACTGAGCACAAGATTTATGCCTACAGATTTATTTAATTCTCTGAATTGCAACAATGGCAACAATAGAAGTGCTATTCCATTGGGATTCTCGATTCTCTTCATACAGGCATTTAACTATTTCAAGCTACTTACTGAATCCTGCATGTGTCCTACCTATGTTATTCATCTTAGCAGCATATAAAATGGTATATAGTTATTTTAACTTTCTCTGCTTGTCCTCTTCTGCTATGAAGTCAGGTAACTTTTCAAAGTGATTTATGATCAGTGTAGGCCTGGACACTTGTTTATCTGCTCACTACATTTATTGTGTTTTGCGGTCTCAACTTAGTTTGACGGATTGCGAGTGAGAGGAAAAAAAAAAAAAAAGTTCTTAGAACTAGCCTCCTATATATTGACAGTCCGTGGAAGCACTTATGCAGTGTTAGCATTTAAGTACAATTAATTTAAGTACGGTACATGTATCAAAGTATGCCGCAGTTAAACCATGTAGGAGACAGGTAAGACAAAAAAAAAAAAAAAATCAATTCCCTCTACATTTGAATTACAACACATTCACCATATGCATTAGTATAGTTTATATCCTGGCTGCTGCATTCACTCTTTACACTCCATCCATATCAGCTGCTCTGTCCTTTACTCTCCATTGTATAGCACTCGCGCTCTTTTCACATTGCTAAACAGCACAAATCCACTCAGTCCCACATCCAACACACAAGGCGCTCTCACAAATCTCCAAACCATCTGCTCACTCTTTCTATTCTCCTTCTAGTAGCAGGCGATAATGCTCCAAACCCCGGCCCCTCATGTTATAGAAAGTCAAACCTTCAAACTGCTACTCAGAAACCCCTCTAATCTTATTAATATTCACTGCATGCCTTCTGTCTTAATTGTGCCCTTTGGAATTCTCACTTAGTGTGTAATAAACTCCCCTTCATCCATGACACCTTCCTTTCAAATTCTCTTCACCTTCTAGTTCTTACAGAAACCTGGATCCAGCATTCAGACACCACCACTGCTGCTGCTCTCATATGGTGGACTACACTTCTCTCATGCCCCAAGATCGGACAACAGAGCAGGTCGAGGCGGTCTGCTTTTATCACCCAAATGTACCTTTCAGGTTATCCCTCAAGTACCCTCACTTGTCTTCCCTTCTTTTGAGGTCAATGCTGTCAGACTCTACATCCCCTTCTCCTTGCGAGTGGCGGTGGGGTATCGTCCTCTCGGCCCTTGTCATCAGTTCCTGGATCAATTTGCCACCTGGCTTCCACAATTTCTTTCCTGTGACATCCCCAACCCTCATCATGGGTGATTTCAACATCCCGACTGCTCTTCTCCTCTCCCAACCGCTTCTCACCTTCTATCTCTAACCTCCTCTTTCGGCCTCTTGCAGCATACAAACTCCCCCACGCATGAAGACGGAAACTCCCTCGACTTGGTTTTCTCCCGGCTTTGCTCAGTGGATGATTTCACAAATTCCTCTCTCCCGCTCTCTGACCACCACCTTCTTTCATTCTCTATCAAGAACTGCCATCCCACTCCGGTCACCCTGACTTTCCGTACATGTAGAAACATACAGGCCATTAACACCCAGAAACTTATTTAGAACTTGCAGTCATCACTGGCCCCTATTTCCTCCCTCATGTCCAGATTCTGCACTGAAGCATTACAACGAAACCCTGCAAAGTGCCCTGAATGAAATTGCACCTTCTATACATAGAATACGACAGACGGCGACAACCGTAGCACACGCTGCAAACACGTTTCCTGCAGCGGTGCTCCAGGTGCGCCGAACGTCTGGAGATAATCTAATCTACCAGAAGATTTCACCCATTACAAGTTTATGCTTTAAACATACAACTCTGCCCTTTACCTCTCCAAACAAACCTATTTCAACACCCTCATCACCTCACTATCCAATAACCACAAATATCTGACACTTTTCACTCCCTACTGAACCCAAAAATGCAGGCTCCAACCATAGATCTCCACGCTGACGATCTGGCCAATTTCAAATAAGAAAATTGACCACATCCAACAGGATATTATCTCCCAATCTCCTCATACCATGCGCGGTCCTCCCTCCCCCACTGCATCTAGCTCACTCTCTGATTTTGAACTAGTCACAGAAGAAGTAGTCAGGCTCCTTGCATCTTCCTGCCCTACCACTTGCATCAGTGACCCCATTCCATCACATCTCCAGTCCCTTTCCCTTGCGGTCACCACTCACCTAACAAAAATATTCAACCCCTCTCTCTCTCATCTGGTATCTTTCCCTCCTCATTTAAGCATGCCATCAACCATCCATTACTTAAAAAGCCATCCCTAGCCAAAACTGTGCCGCTAATTATAGACCTGTCTCTAATATTCCCTTCATCTCTAAACTCCTGGAATGCCTGGTCCACATCTGTCTTATCCGCCATCTCTCAGATAACTCTTCTCGACCATTTTCTATCTGGTTTCTGCTCTTCACACTCAACTGAAACTGCCCTCACTAAAGTCTCTAATGATCTACCCTCTCAAGAATAAAAGGTAGCACACTGTAGCGCTATAGCTTGCAGACACAAAAATATGAAAATGAAAAATGAATTGCATCACTGCCTTAGAAATGAAAAATTGAGAAGTCTTAGCGCATAAAAAGGACAATTTATGTGTACCTGATAGCCACGTTAAGGCTCTTCTCGAATATCAGGTCCTAACTATGCCAATCCTCACTTAGAAAAGTCTGTCTGCATGGGAACATATGAATCCTCTCTCCAGACTAAAATCTACATCTCTGTGGAGGGGTAATGAACCTGTTATAATTAAAACACCTGTGACCACCAGGTGGAGTGCTCAGGCAGAAGGTAAATGAATGCATATCAAAAACTGACTGGCACATCCAAACATAAATCCAATGTGAACATATTGTGTTAATTCTAACAGGTAAGCCACAAGCAGTTAAAATAGGAATGCAGGTGGGCGGTGCTTACACTATGTAAGTAGGCTATTGAACTCAGGGAGGCACAACCCTGACGAAGAGGGCCAGTGACCCTTGAAAACGCGTAGGAAAAGTGTTTTCCCTGTGTTCTCCTCCCAGCTACTCAGTGACGTCCCTGTAGCTCCACCCCTCTCCTTCCCCGCCGTGACCTCAGCGTTGCTTCCGGCTGGGGCACGCGAGGATCCAGCGTCCTGTCTTCTTGCTGTCTAACAGCTACGCCCAACATCCGCTCCACGGGTTACAGGCGCCCTGCACACTATACCACCTGCAGTGCAGCAGGAATCTTTGCACATATTAACTGCCTGCTTGGCAAACTTATAACACCACGCCACCAACGGTGCAGTGCAGATATTCGGAGCCTCTTTGAGACACCTGAGTGCCTATATAATATAATTGCCTTACACTATATCACCAACGACCCAAACAGTGAGTACAACTATTATTGTATATATGTTTATCTTTGTGCATAATTTTTTAAGAAAAGAAGAACCGACTTCACATTATTCACTCTAGTGCGCTCTGCTACTGGACATTAAATAAGCAGCCCATTTTAAATTCCATATAATCGGATCATCACACATTTGTACAGGCATACCACCCCTCCACAGAGTAAATGCTATCACTAGTGAGTGCACTAATAACAAGGTATAATGTATATCTAAATCGATATTACACTTTTAACACTTAAACCACTCAAACCTTTCATGTGTAACCAGCTCAGGTGCATGGACTCTTATTGTGGCATAATCGTTAACCAATACAGCCTTCTATAACCATTGGACCACATTTTTTTCTATGTCCGAATTTATTTCCACTATGTCACCAACGAATTAACAGTAAGTACTCTACCATTCTCTAATACTCAGTGTAGTGATTAGTACTATAAGATTTTATGCTCAAAAACTACTTTTGAGCACAGTGCCAAGCTCAGAAGGAAGGAGCGCCATATTACAGTACAGTTTGTTACACTTGTTTAGGGTGCCATGTCACATTGCAGAGCCCTTGAGGACAGGAAAAGCAGAACCTCCATAAGTGACCCATTTTACAAATTAAACCTTCATGAATTCATCTAGGGTGCAGTGGCTATATTAGTAGGGTATATACTGTATTATAAGTCAAACTGAATTTGACAGGTGGTCCCGCCCCTATCAATTTGATGGCCTCTGATTGTGATTTGATATCCTTAAGATATCAAAGCTGTTGTGTGAGCAAGTCCATCGAAGTACATTGTATCTGATTCTCATTTTGATATGTTTTTATATTCCTCAGCAATGTATTTATTGGCTACAAGGATTTTAAATCCTATTAGTAATCTGTTGCTGTGTTTTTAGCAGTGTGTAATGGCAGTGAAAAGGAATCAGCCTGTGTTACTGTGTTTTTTCTAGCACTGCCATAAAACAGAAGTTGTTTTCTTGAAATGGGATATAGGACGCGTGTTTTCACAGCCGAGGTGTGACAAATGGTGCTGTTCATTGCGGGCATAGTAATAAAACAAATCTGTTTTTCTAGCCGAGATAGATAGTTATTAATGTTTCTGAAGGAGATTCCCATACTAGCAGACTGTTTTATGTAGCAATATGTTAGACAGATTCTGATATTTATAGTATGAGAACCAGTGTAGAAAATGACAAACGGATGCATTAGAAAGCGATGTTAAAAAAGCATTTATTGCCAGAACTAATTGTGACAACAAAATGGCCATCTAGCTAATGGGATACCAGACAGGCGTTATTTTCTACACACAGCTGAGCAAACATTCTGGTCAAAGAAGTAAAAAGAGACAAACACTTCTGCTGAATAAGATAGCAGATGTGACGCTCTATCTTTAAGGTACTGCCACACTTTGCGATCTCGTTAGCGATCACGACGCAATCGTTGGTGTGATCTTTTATGTCGCTAGTAGCTGCCAAACAGGAGATCTCAAACGACTCATCAGCGGTCAGCGCTCTCTTTAACGACTTTGGCGGTCGTTAGGATGTCATTAGCATGTACTGAGCGCTTCTGATTCATAGGAATTTCCAGCATCGCTCCTGCTCTCTGCGTCCTGCTAGCCTGCTTTGCAACTTCTGCGATCCTCTGTGACGCAAAAGAGAACTAACAGATATTGCGATCCACTCCGTGACGCAAAACAGTCATATGCGTCACAAACGAGGTCGCTCGTCGTTCGCAAAAGGTGCCAAACACAGCGATTCAGGCTCACCAGCGGGACGCCAACGATCAAAAAACGGTCCAGAACTCTAGTGAACGATCAGCGACATCACAGCAGGGGCCACATCGTTGCTACATGCCACACACAACGAGGTCGCTAACGAGATCGCAAAATAGTGACGTTTTAGTGATCTCGTTAGCGATCTTGTTTAGTGTGGCATACCCTTTAAAACTGATAATCTTGCCGACATAAAATCTGACAATTCTATCATTTCTTTGCTTATCATGAGTAAAGCTCTGTAAAGTCTTATTGAACAATAAGCCTCGGGCTAAATGATGCATCAAATACGCAATAATGTCCGCATACAGTACAATACGTATCCTGGATTTGCCCGTTTTGATAATAAGACTCAATTAATGCTCAGGAATGTCATAAACTCACGCGGAAAGATAATATTATCCGCACAAAAGCCGTAGCCATCAAAAAATATGGCCTTCTTATCGCAGAGTACAATCAATTTCCAGTGGCATCTGGCTTGACGCGACGGGTCTGTATTTGCGATGAATACTACCAGTCATTGAATTATTTGTTGTGTCGGCAGCAAAAATCACACGGAAACACGCCGCTGAACAGTTGTTCTGTATAGGAATCCCCTTAAGCACCGCCGTAAGTTGTAGGCTGTCCATTAATTAAAATCATACAAGTTCTCCCTCCTATTAATTTCCAGAATGGTGGGGTTGACTGCAAAAAACAAGCATATTTATTGTATGGGGCATTGGTAGCGCAAATCGGACTTCTGCACGCAGATTATCTGTTTTAAATGAGTGAGAAATGGCCACCAGGTTCTTGACCAGGTGATAAATCAAATGCAAACAGGGTGAATCTGTCCATAAATTCTTTACGATCTATGGCCATGGCACAATCAGCTTTCTGCTTACTGGATATATGGGCGAGAGCCATATACTCTGATGGCTAAATCAACATTAAAATTAGGATTATAAGGCCTCACCGGGATCTGTTGTCCGTCCAGGTAGAGCGCGGCTGACATTGTAGTGATGGAACAGCAGCAGGTTTCTAGTATAAGAGCCGCTAAATGCTTCATTATCTACAAAGCCCAAATATAACCGTTTTAGGTATCTGGCCTAGGAAGAGATTCTTGTGGTTCGTGATCCGTGTTCCAGCGGCTATACTGTACACTTTCATGCATGTCCGGTCAATAGTATACTTGGCTGTTGCTGACAAGAGGGCCTGACTGGCCTATTCAGACTGCCGGAGATACCTGCATTCTCTTTACAAAGAGCCGCTTGCGTGATTTGCACTTTCAGCGGTTTGGCCTCAGCCGACATGAGGCAGAAAGCGTCCTTATTTCTCGTTAACTTAACCTTAAGATCGAGTCCGTTCAATATTAGCTTTGGTTGATTAAATATATCACCAAAAATTGGCCCCAAGAGATCCAGAGGTTTGGAGTGGGAAGTTGCCGTAACTCTTTTAACAAATCTCGCATTTGCACCATCCAAGCTTCGGTCATTATGATGTCCCGCTGTGTCTTTATAGAACAGTCCTGCGGTAAATTGCGAGGACAGCATCTGTGAAATGTAATTTAAAAGGGTCTCTATGTACGCTCTATAGCTGTAGAGATTGTCCAATTTTGAGATAACTCGGTCTCCCAGAGTAATATCGACCTGATTATAAAGAGTGGCTAGAGGATAGTTTACGAGTTCCATACATGCTGAACCCCTCTAACCCGTGCTAGCTGTAGTACCCGGCTTCGCCCGGGTTAATTAATAACTGCTGTTAGCTGTAACAAAATAGACTATGTTAACAAAAATTTATTCTGCACATAAAAAAAATCACACACCAAAACGTGCGGGGGTTAAAATTTCCATTCAACACATAGCCTATGATGCTCCTGGGGTTGAGATGTGCGGGCATGCAAAATTTCATGCCCGTAAGTACAACGGTGCAGATTCCTATCCCGGGCCAAAATTATTTGCCGATTTGGAATGCGCGGGGTTAAAATTTCGACTCAAAACCTAGCCTATGACGCTCCCGGGGTCGAGACGTGCGGGTGTGCAAAATTTCATGCCCGTAAATGCAGATTCCTATGCGGACATACACACAAGCATTCAGCTTTCTCCCCATTATGTAGATAGGGCCAAAATTGTTTGGCGATTTGGAACGTGCGGGGGTTAAAATTTCCATTCAACACATAGCCTATGATGCTCCTGGGGTTGAGATGTACGGGCATGCAAAATTTCATGCCCGTAAGTACAACGGTGCAGATTCCTATCCCGGGCCAAAATTATTTGCCGATTTGGAATGCGCGGGGTTAAAATTTCGACTCAAAACCTAGCCTATGATGCTCCGGGGTCGAGACGTGCGGGTTTGCAAAATTTCATGCCCGTAAATGCAGATTCCTATGGCGGACATACACACAAGCATTCAGCTTTTCCCCCATTATGTAGATAGGGCCAAAATTGTTTGGCGATTTGGAACGCGCAGGGTTAAAATTTCGATTCAAAACATAGCCTAGGACGCTTTCGGGGTCGAGACGTGCGGGCGTGCAAAATTTCATGCCCGTAAGTGCGACGGTGCGGATTCCAATCCCGGACAAACATACCCACATACATACACACATACATACATTCAGCTTTATATATTAGAGATAGAATATATAGATATCTATATCTATAGATATCTATATCTATAATCTATCAATACTATATATCTATTCATATCCAGACGCGTTGGAAGGAAGGGTGATAAAGAATGATCCAGCTTCCACGGCTATATGTCTGTCAGCTCTGATGCTGGTATCCAAGTATTAAATTTCTCCGGCTACCAATGCCATTTTACATAGCAATGAGTCTCGCCTCTGACACTTTTACTCAGAATCTTCTCTACTCGGTAGACACGATTCTCATCAAAAGGTATTTTTTGCAGCTCTTCCTTATAAAATGATCCCTCGACAGCTTCGCCCGCTAAATTGCTAATTTTATTAGGAGGCTTATGAAATTTATTAGAGATGGCGGTAATTAAAATATCTCCTTGCTGACTGACTGCTCATAACCTTTTGTAAAAGGGTCTTAAAAACGGGATATCCTGACATGAGCTCCAATTTTTAAAGAGTCTTTAATAAGTATAAGTCATACTAGCGCTATAAATATTTTTCCATATTTGCAACAAATTTTGCTTCTTTACATCGCACGGACGGGCGCGTATTGCGGAGTGGAAGGTGTGATTGTAACTGTGTACCAGACCGGGTAAAATATCGATCTACCTAAAGGTATTATGCTTCATGAGATAGCGCCACATACAACATTTTAATGTACGATTAAATTGATCCACTATAGCGGCCTTTACGGTAAGGTTGGTTAAAAAAATGAATTATGTATTTTACAAATATGCTTCATGTGTGAATTCATAAATTCTTTGCCACAATCCGGTTGTAATTTCTGCAGCGTACGTCAGTCACTTTCAAATATTAATTCGTCTTGTTGGGCATCGCGACAACCCACGCATGTTTGGAGAATACGTCAATCACAGTCAGGAGATAATTCCCATCATGATTTTCCCTCGAATATTCAAAGCTAACCAAATCCGCTTGCCACTGCGAATCAACGTCCGCGACAAATCTCATTTGTGGTGAATCTTTTTTCTTACAGGTTTATGCAGAGTGTACACATCTTGTTTATTCAATCAATCGCGTCAGGCTTTTGTATTCCGCTCTTTTTAACTTCTCTGAATAGGCTCGCAATACCGCTGAATGAGGCTGCGGCTTCAGGCGTGAAATATTGCTTCTCTAATATTATTTCAGCGCGTTTAGTCGCCATGATTGGATACATGAATGTGTGGGGAGAATCAGAAATTCAAGCGTATAAAATGGCGGATTTTAATCCTGCTATATCGTAATTGTATTAATACACGCAATAATTGTGCTAGCAGAAGGCTTGTGTAGGAGGCGGCGTAACTGCGATTTTTTTTCCTGTGTTTCTGGGGTGTTGACAGAAGGCGTGTTTTCTGGCTAGCCAAAATAAATTCAGGGACCTGCAGCCTGCTAGCAGACCTGCCAGCTGTAAAGTTCCAGGGGTCGAGCAATTCCAAGCATCTCAGAAATAATCTTAATGGAAGTATATACAGAACTCTGCATTATTCTATTTTGTCGTATCATTATGCACAATTGCTCAATTATATTTAACTATGCAGAGTTAAAGCTGCTATTTGCTTTAATATTCTAGTAGTGTTTTCATAGTTAAGCTATATTTGTTTTAATATATCCGTATATTCATGACGCTATAATTTATGTAATACCCTAGATAAAGCTGCTATTGTTTTAAGAATATATTCATTACAGTATAATTTATGTAATACAATAATTATTTGTCAAGACTCCCCTTAGTAGCGTATTCAAAGCCTGTGCTGTTTACTCTTGTATAAAGACTTATTCTTTATTACACATGTTTTGGCTAATAGTCATATTTATGCACTAGGCGCAAATTTATTTTGCTTACTATATAAAACGCATTTGTCCGCTGTGTAGAATTAATATAGAGAAAATTCCCACAGTTAGTTTTATTTTAGATAGAAGGCCAAAATTTTGTTGGATGATCTTCCAGACATATTTATGGATTCGGAGATGGGTATGCTTTATGCCTTCTATAAACACAAATGCAAGTATGACATTCTAGTTAAGAGCGGTTTTGTATATTTTTATAATGTTTTATTCTTTCTTGATTAAGAATCATGTATGAGGAGCTTTGAGATGTCTGAGTTTTAGCCTCCTTGAGCGTGACTGATCTCGAGGCCTGTATGTTACCTGATGTGTGTAGCCCTGGTGTGAAGGCACACGCAGTACCCTGGAGGATGTGCGGAGAGGTAACAGTTTAATGCTCAAACATTCACTCCATCACACACTTAGACACACCCATAGGTTATAAGAGCTAGTGAGATCTAGCCAGTCAGTCAGTCTAGCCCGGGTGGCTCCTGAGTGAGTTTCCCACCTGTGTGCAGTCTATGCAGGAAGAAAGAGGAGTCAGCAGCAGAACCTTCAGTCGCCTGTCCCAAGGACAGTGGAGTTCAGTCGACATGCTCCTGAACTAGAAGATTACTGAGCCTCTGTTAGCGAGCTCTGGGAAGAAGAAAGAAGGGATTAGCTTGTATTTTACCCTAGGAAGTGTGGAGTGCTTATGCTACAAGCGCGAACAGGGCGAAGGGCACAGTGGAAGAAGTGATAGCAGTGCCTTAAGGATTGGACTATCCTGCACGATTTCACCGGTCACTGGGGACCGAAGTGTCACTATAGCTTTAGGCATAGTGATAGAAAAACCAGAGTCTTACTGGACCTTAGGTCGCAGAAAGCAGCCCTTGGAGTGTCGGTACGTAACAGGGGTCAGGGAGAGTGGGAACCTTGAGTCACTGCAGGACAACGGTAGGAACCCAGCTCTCTCAAAGGAAGGCTCCGACCACAAAACTGACCGGGCAGTACAGCTAAGGAGTTAGCTGGAGAACTCGGAGTGAACTTAGCTCTATGCTAGTTGGACTCATCATAATATTGAAAGTAAAGGAGGCCCCCAACCTGTTCAGCTGTTATCCCGAAGCACATCCTCCACCCCAACAGCCTCCCTGGGACCTGCCTTATCATCTGACAAGTAAAAGGTATGGAAAGACGCTGGATGGTGTGAGACTGATTTATTTATCTGCACCCGACATCATTAATTCCATAGACTTTGAGGGACCAGTCCCACCTGTAGGGGACCCGACATCTAGCTGCCACACCATCCCCTCAGAGATCTACAGCAGCGCTGGTCTTAGTGATCAGAGAACTACAGGTGGCGTCACGAACTGTATATATACCTATCCCCTGTAAATATACCCCCCAACATACGCCTGACCGCCAGGGCCACAGACCGAGCCAGCGCTACCTGTGACAACCCCATAGACTTCCATGGGCTCGGCTCTGAGTACCCCATTGCTCTGGTAACCCACAATTGTGGTGCGTGGTCACAACAGATGCGGCATGTGCTAGCGCTACTGAGGCGGGGGGCAATCTTTAGCGCGAGACATCGTGGGTAAGTTGTGAGTCTGTGTATAATATATATATTATATATACACATATACACACAGATACAGTATCAGCCGGACACGAAAACGGAGTGATAGGGGGGAGGCTGACATGACGATGGGAGGGAGGGACGATGAGACTACAAGGGGGGGTTGTTAGGAGGGGACGACGAATAAGGGAATAGGGGACGTAGGGAGGAAATGACCTAGGGAAGTGGGGTCAGCGAGGACAAAAGGACAGGGCAAAGGGCGTTTAACCCTCTTTGCCCTCAGACGCCCCTACAAGGAGGAAGAGATTCCCCCAGCTTCACAGCCAGCACGAAGGTAAACCAGGCGGCCAGGCGCTACCCCCCTTCTTACCGGGATGGAGGCGCTGTTTCAGGACCTCCAGGCAGCTTCCAGCCGGCACCCTCCGGGATGGTTGGGGGACACGATACGAGGTATCAGGGGTAGCATGGGGAGCCGTGGCAAATCCCCACGGTCAGCCAGGAGGCAGTCGGCAGCAGGGCAGAGAAGGAGACTGTCGGCGGTGGCGCCACTTTCAAACAGCCCGTTGCAGGGGCGGGGAGAGCAGAGCACAGTAAGAAGCATGGGGTCGGATGCTGCACGCTCGGCGCCCAGAGGGAAGCAGGAGGGCGAACCGCCGACCTCCAAGCAGCGCAGCCGGCGTCTCTGCACGGCCGCGTCTCACGTGCGCTGCCATCTTGTTTCCGGGGTCCTGTAGTGAGGACCTCAGAAGGCAGGTCGTCCAGCGCGGCGCCTGCTCAGAAGATTCAAAAAAAGGGTCCGTCCTTGGGGGTGCCTGCATCGAACAACACAGGCAGGCCCAAAAGAAGGACAAGGTCCCCTGAAAGGCTGTCCGTGGACATGCCTGTGTGGGGACAGCGTCGAGCAAGGAGCCCCTCACCCGGGACCACGGTCTGTTATATAGGGGGCAACCAGGAAATCTGGCCGGGGAGGCGGTGCGGGGCCAGCATCGGGCCGGAGCCTCCGCATGTGTTACCCTGGTCAAGCACAGGTACGCTATAGTAGTACCCGGCCAGTGGGGGCGCCATTTGTAGCTCGTGCCCCCATGCATGCTCCGGGGGGAAAGGGAGGAGACATCACCGGGGGGGGTGGGGGGTGTTAGTCGTAGCCGGGCCCACAACAGGGAAAAGGGCAGTGGCGGAGAAGAAGAGCAGCAGCACCAGGATACGGAGCGGCCTGACAGGGCCTTTGATGCACCCGACCCGGACGCGCATGGCACCAGCAAGACCAGGAGGACACAGAGGATTCCAAAACAGCAGCGGCAGGAGGGAGCTCATCTCCCGCGCGGCCCGGTAATTAAGAGTCTGTTATGTTCGTCCTTGCTGAATGACATTGTGCGGGGGAGAGAGGTTAGACAGGGACCCCCACACACATAGGTGGTAGTGCACAACACCTCTACATCGCACACTGACTC
Organism: Oophaga sylvatica; assembly: GCA_033576555.1. NCBI lineage: Eukaryota > Metazoa > Chordata > Amphibia > Anura > Dendrobatidae > Oophaga > Oophaga sylvatica. The sequence continues at coordinate 53,027,644 of JARQOD010000003.1, forward strand.
CCTCAGAAGACAGCTGATAGCCCTGCTAACCAGCCTGAAGAATGGGCTGGAACGCGTTGAGGGGTCTGGGCCAAATCCTTTGCCCAGCGCCAGGGTAGTCCAGGCTGCCAAAGGGGGAGCGCGAGTGTAAGCGAAAGGGCGGTGCCAGAAACAGTAACTGCGGTAGAATCAGAGAAGGGTCAGGTAGATGACAGGGCACGGGAGGCAGTATACATTTGCTTTAATCCCCCCTCGGCGGTCACCTTAAACAGGAGGTGAAAAAGAATTTGGAAAAATGAGTACATCGAGATATTTTCATTGTTACCAATGGACAGGTCAGGTTTTCCTAGATTTGGAAAAGCAGGTGGGGAAAAGAATGAGGAAGAATGGCGTCGAGCTCAGGCAGTACCACAAACGTTTTCAAACTGGTGGCAGTCTTTTGTGATACTGGCTAGCGTCATAGGGGAAAAGGCACCGCAAGACTGCTCGCAAATTTTCTGCTATATGGACTCCATTGGGGAAGCCTACAGAGCCGGGGGCGGACAAGGATGGCTACGATACGACGAGCAGTTTAGAAAGCGTAAGGCTCTTCTCCCATCTATGAGATGGGACCAAAAGGATATTGCTCTCTGGTTGAAGTGTATGGGCCCTAATAGTAACAGGCATGTTACCCCCTTTCAGGGTTGGGCCGGTAACGCCGGCCAGACAGGAAACAACGCAGGGAACTTGGCACGAGGGAGCGGACAAAAAGGGGAGTGTGTTGGGCATTTAACGATAGCCACTGCAGATTCCACCCCAACAATTGTAAGTTCAGACACATTTGCTCACTGTGTAGCAGTGCCACACATGGGGCCAACAAATGTTTGCGAATAGTGGCAGATCAGGAGGAAACAGGCATTGTCAAGGGGCTAACACCAAATCAATCTGCACGCGATTCTCCCTTACCTAAATAAGTACGCCAATAAGACCAAGGCGGCATTACTGATCCAGGGCTTCACAGACTGTTTTAGAATCCCTTCCCCGACATTCCATATACAACACAGTTTAAAAAACTTACGTTCGACTTAGCACCCCTAGGTGGTGAAGGAGAAATTACAAAAAGGTGCTGCTAGGCCGATTGGCTGGTCCTTTTAATTCTCCGCCCGTCCCAAATTTGGTAAACTCACTGCTGGGTATTGTTCCAAAAAAGGAGCCGAATAAGTTCTGCATGATTCATCACCTGTCCTATCCTAGCGGCAAATCTGAACGACGTATTGATCCAGGCTTGTGCTCGGTAGTATATGCTTCCTTTGACGATGCACTAAAGTGGGTTAGGAGATGTGGAAAAGGGGCCTTAAGGCAAAAACGGACGTGGAATCAGCCGTTCGAGTCAAAGGCTGCTCGGCTGCTATTGGGAAGGGAATACTTTGTGGACAGGTGTTTGCCCATGGTTGTTCGTCATCTTGCGCGGTTTTTTGAAACTTTAAGCACCTTTTTGGAGTGGGTTGTGAGAAGAGTATTCCGGGGGGATTCACTGATCCATTATTTGGATGATTTCTGGTGTATAGGCCTGCCCGGGATGCAAGTGTGCGAAAACATTTTGAGGAGTGTGGAGTGGGTAGCAAAGGAATTTGGGGTCCCACTAGCCCCTGAGAAGACAGTTCGCGTAACGATTTGTATTTCCTTTCATGGTATTGTAATTGACACAGTGAAATGGAATGTCGGCTTCCAGAAGAGAAGGTAACGGCACTTAGGGCCGAGATAGATAGGGCACTGAAGCTTAATAAACTGAGGCTAAGGAACTTAAACCTTGCTAGGTAGTCTAAACTTTGCATGTCGGGTATTGCCCATTGGTAGAATTTTTTCAAGAAGGCTAGCGGGGATGACGGCGTGAGTCAGATCGCCACATCATTTCATTCGGCTATTAGCCGAAAACAGAGGGGATCTATTGGTCTGGAAAAGCTTTTTGGAGAGGTACAACGGTAGGTCTTTGGTGATGGAGGAGCTATGTAGCAATGCTGACATTGATCTTTACACAGACTCACGGGCAGCTCAGTTTTTGAGCATACTACTAGGGACAATGGTGCGCGGAAAGATGGCCGGAGAGATGGATCCGCGAGGGTGTTGGTAAAGAACTTAGGGAAGATTTCCAGTAGCGCTATCTTAGTTGCGGTTTCTTTGTGGGGGACGGACTGAAGAACAGTAGGGTTCGTTTTATGTGTGACAACATGGGGGTGGTAATGGCAATTAATAATATTTCCGCTTCTTCCCCTCCAGTCATCAGAGTTTTATGTCAGTTGGTGTTGGAGTGCCTATCCATCAATGCTTGTTTCACCGCATCACATGTACCAGGTGAATTTAACTCAATTGTGGATGCACTCTTGTTTTCAGTGGGATTAGTTTTCCGGGCACTTGTACCGGATGCAGAAGAGAAGGGGGTCCTCCCCAGCTCTGGAACGTGGTCGCAGGGCCGTCGAACCACTAATCAGGTCATCGTTGGCAGGTAGCACTTGGGCACCTATCAACGGGCGTGGCTACTGTGGGAAAAGTGGTTAGGCTGTGACGGGGACCACGTAAGGGAGGAAGACCAGATAGGGGTATTGCTAATGGGAATTAGACAAGCAGCCAATAGCGAGTGGTCAACAGCAAAAATAAATCAACTAGTTAGCGGGTTAGCCTTTGATTTCAAATTGAGGAAAATGACTGACGTGACAAAGAATTTTTTGGTTAAGCAGGCGCTTAGGGGGTTTTGTAAAGGGAAAATCCAAATTAACCAGAGAAGGCCGGTGTCCTTCGATTATTGGAAAAACTAGGTCATCAGTTACAGCGGAGTTGCAGGACCGCCTTTGAGATAGGGTTGTTTAGGTTATCCTTCTCATTAGCATTTTTCAGGGCCATGAGGATTGGTGGCGCCTGGGAAAGGTAAGGTTGGGGGCATTCTAGCCAGCGATATTATAGCTACACAAAGGGGACTAGAATTTGGATTAGAAGATCTAAGACCGACCAAATGGCAAAGGGAAAGAAGGTAACGTTAGCCAAGGTACAGGGTTCCATTATGTGCCCCGTGCATTGTTTTACAAACTTTGCGGACTGCAGGCATAATCAAGGGGGACCACTGTTATGTCATGAGGATGGATCTTTCTTATCTTAATATCAATTAAGGTGTTTCGTAAATTCTTAGAGGGGCTAAGTTTGGAACATCAGTTATGGAAGCCATTCGTTTCGAATACCGAGGTAGCAGTAGGAGGTTTGAGTGCAGAGACCATAATCAGGATTGGTCGTGGTGGTCACAACGGTACCGGTCCTACGTACGTCCCTCAGTGACGAGGCTTCGTTGATTTAAACAAACATTAACATTTCTTTGTCTTTACAGAGCACACGCCGTGACTAGTATGGATCTTGCGGCATTCTTACGTTCACTGGGGAGCGCTACAAGCGGATAGAAGGACGGACGGAGACAGTTGGGTTTCAAAAGGGACATAGCGTAGTGAAATGGCTAGGGTTTAGGAGTATAACTGGGGCGGGGTAATCAGGGAGTGTCAGGCAGCAGTTCTACGTCATAAAGCCCCTGACATATTGGTTTTGCATGTAGGAGGTAATGATTTGGGAGTACGCCCGGGGAAGCGACTGGTTTGCGACATTTAGTCAGATTTGGAAGTGCTGCGGGAAAGATTCCCGAGTATAAAGCTAGTATGGTCCGACAGTCCCCCGAAAATATTGGCGCGGAGCCAGGTCAGTGCAGAAAAATCAACAAAGCACGCATTAAAGTAAATAAAGAAGAAGTATCCCATTTGTGGAGCTCCACGGGGGAGTAGCTGTACGCATGCAGTTTTTGATCGGATGGAAGAGGATTTTGGAGGGGAGGATGGGTACACTTAAATGCGGTGGGGGTTGACTTATGGACTGCAGGGTTACGGAAAGAGATACGGGCGGCCACAGCAAAGCCTTAGGGTGGGGTCTCGAGCACTCGAGAGGCCTGGGGGCTCTCGGGGTGGCGCTGGTGGGTCCTCGAAGTTGGCTAAATTTACAGTTTGGGGAGACTCCGGGAAGACGTGGATTTCCTTCATTGGATGGGGTTTTGATGGGGGTCTGGTGAGATTAGTTGATAACCGGCGGTGGTGCGTCAGATTCACATTAATGTTACATTGGGTGACGCCCGGAGACTGCGCGCTGGGGTCACAACACTAAGTAGAGGGCAACCTCTCCCTCGGATTTATTAGTGCTTCGGGGTCTTGCGGCCAGAAGTAAGGTTGGGAGGGAGGGCAATGCCCCGCAATGTTGAACCACCAGCCCCCTTCCCCCCCTTTTAGCTTTGAGGACCTCACAAGGGGTCGTTTAGTTATCAAATTATCAATAAATTGGCTGCTGTTGCCTTTTTACACCCAAGAACGGTTGTGATGGTCTTTATTAAGAGAGAGGGGTGAGAAGGAGTAAGGGGAACGGGTTAACCAGGAAATCGATCTTACCAGAGTAAAGTGCCTTGTGAACGTATTCGGCACCCTGGAATTTTTTCAACCTTTTCCCACATATGCTTCAACAATGATACCAAAATGTAAATTTTGGTGAAGAATCAACAAGTGGGACACAATTGTGAAGTTGAACGGAATCTATTGGTTATTTTAAATTTTTGTGGAAATACAAAAACTGAAAAGTGGGGCGTGCAATATTTTTTCGGCCCTTTACTTTCAGTGCAGCAAACTCACTCCAGAAATTCATTGTGGATCTCTGAAAGATCCAATGTTGTCCTAAATGACTAATAATGATAAATATAATCCACCTGTGTTTAATCAAGTCTCCGTATAAATGCACCTACTCTGTGATAGTTCAGGGTTCTGTTTGAAGCACAGAGAGCATCATGAAGACCAAGGAACACAACAGGCAGGTCCGTGATACTGTTCCTGGAGAAGTTTAAAGCTGGATTTGGATACGAAATGATTTCTAAAACTTTAAAAACATCCCAAGGAGCACTGTGCAAGCGATCATATTGCAATGGAAGGAATATCATACCACTGCAAATCAACCAAGCCCCCGGACGTCCTTTCATCTCAAACAAGGAGAAGACTGATCGAGATGCAGCCAAAGAGGCCCATGATCACTCTGGATGACCTACAGAGATCTACAGCTGAGGTGGGACAGTCTGTCCACAGGACAACAATAAGTCATACACTGCACAAATCTGGCCTTTTATGGAAGAGTGGCAAGAAAAAAGCCATTCTCAAGATATCCATAAAAAAGTTTTTAAAGTTTGCAACAAGCCACCCTGGTAGACACAAACATGTGGAAGAAGGTGCTCTGGTCAGATGAAACCAAAATCTAACTTTTTGGCAACAATGCCAAACGATATTTTTTGGCGTAAAGGCAACATAGCTCATCACCCAAACACACCATCCCCACTGTCAAACATGGTGGTGGCAGCATCATGTTTGGACCTGCTTTTCTTCAGCAGGGACAGGGAAGGTGGTTTAAAATTGATGGGAAGATGGATGGAGCCAAATACAGGACCATTCTTGAAGAAAACCTGTTGGAGTCTGCAAAAGACCTGAGACTGGGATGGAGATTTGTCTTGCAACAAGACCATGATCCCAAACAAAGCAAAATTCACAATGGAATGGCTCAGAAATAAATGTACCAGGTGGCAGAATGGCCAAGTCAAAGTCCAGAACCTGAATCCAAACGAGAATCTGTGGAAAAGAGCTGAAAACTGCTGTTTACGAATGATCTCCATCCAACCTCACTGAGCTCGAGCTGTTCGCCAAGGAAGAATGGCAAGAATTTCAGTCTCTCGATGTACAAAACTGATACAGACATACCCCAAGCGACTTGCAGCTGTAATAGCAACAAAAGGTGCACAAAGTATTAAGTAAAGGGGCCGAATAATAATTGCATGCCCCACTTATCAGCTTTTGTATTTCAACAAAAATTTAAAAATAACCAAAAACTTTGTTCAACTTCACAATGTGTCCCACTTGTTGATTCTTCACCCAAAACTTTAATATTTAGGTATCTTTATGTTTGAAGCATGATATGTGGGAAAAGGTTGAAAAGTTGCATGAGCCAAATACATTCGCAAGGCACTGTACAGTCATGGCCAAAAGTTTTGAGAATGACACAAATATAAATTTTTACAAAGTCTACTGCTTCACTTTTTCTAAAGGCAATTTGCATATACTCTAGAATGTTATAAAGATGATCAGCTTAACAGCAATAACTTGCAAAGTCCAATATTTTGGCTAGAAAATGAACTTTATCCCCCAAAACACATTTCAACATCATTGCAGCCCTGCCTTAAAAGGAACCAGCTAACCTCTTTTCAGTGATTGCTCCATTAACACAGGTTGGGTGTTGATGAGGACATGGGTGGAGATTAATCTTCATGATTAAGTAAGAATGACACCACGGACACTTTTTTAAAAGGACGGTGCTTGGCATCATTGTTTCTCTTCTGTTAACCATGGTTTATCTCAAAGAAACACGTGCAGTCATCATTGCAATGCACAAAATGGCCCCAACAGGGAAGAGTAACGCAGCTAGAAAGATTGCACCTCATCAAAAATCATCGCATCATCAAGAACTTCAAGGAGAGAAGTTCCATTGTTGCCAAAAAAGCTTCAGGGCGCCCAAGAAAGACCAACAAGCGTCAGGACCGTCTCTTAAAAGTGTTTAGCCGCAGGATCGGGCACCAGCAGTGCAAGCTTTGCTCAGAATGGGCACAGGCAGGTGTGATGCATCTGCATGCACTGTGAGGCGGAGACTCTTGGGGCAAGGCCTGGCTCACGGAGGGCAGCAAAGAAGCCACTTCTCTCCAGAAAAAAAAATCATGGACAGATGATATTCTGCCAAAAGGAAAAGGCATGGACTGCTGAGGACTGGGTAAAGTTTTTTTTCTCTGATGAACCCCCTTTTTTCGATTGTTTGGGAACATCAGGAAAAACGCCTCATTCGGAGAAGACAAGGTGAGCGCTACCCATCAGTCTTGTTCAGCCAACTGTTAAGCATCCTGAAACCATTCATGTTGGGGTTGCTTCTCACCAAGGAATCGGCTCTCTCACAGTCTTGCCTAAAAACACAGCCATGATAAAGAATAGTACCACAATGTCCTCAAAGAGCAACTTCTCCCAACCCTCCAAGAGCAGTTTGGCGATCAACAATGCCTTTTCCAGCATGATGGAGCACCTTGCCATAAAAGCAAAGGGTGATAACTAAATGGCTCAGGAACAAAACAGAATTTTGGGTCCATGGCCTAGAAACTCCCCAGATCTTAATCCCATTGAGAACTTGTGGTCAATCATCAAGAGACGGGTGGACAAACAAAAACCTAAAAAATTCTGACAAAATGAAAGCATTGATTGTGCAAGAATGGACTGCTATCAGCAGGATTTTGGTCCAGAAGTTGATTGAGAGCATGCCAGGGAGAATTGCAGAGGTCCTGAAGAAGAAGGATAAACAATGCAAATATTGACTTGCTGCATTAACTCATTCTAACTGTCAATATAAGCTTTTGTTACTCATATGTTTACAATTATATTATATTTCTGTCTGTGATAAAAACATATGTCAAACACACAAAAACCAGAGGGCAGCAGATCAATGTGAAAATATAATATTTGTGTCACTCAAACTTTTGGCCATGACTGTATATACACACACAGCTCTCTTAAGTACGTGAATTTAGACATGTAAATAATTAATTCTTTACAGATGTCACGATGATAGCGGAGCCCCAGACTGCTGAAATGCCTATGAGCCCGTACAGTGCCAACTCACCGAGAAACAGTTCGGTTTCTAAAGATCCTAAAAAGCAACGACGGCAGCGAGAAAGAAAGGGAAAGGTTCGCGTGGTATGAAAACTTGTTTTGCACTAACGTCTGGAGAAAATGGCGGTTGCCTCTGCTAATGACTATAGTTTTATTTAGATTGTAAACTGAAGCCCAGGAGAATTATATTTACAAAGAGAATATAACGATGCTAATGAAGAACCTCATAAATGTTCCAGAAGCCACCACTAAATTCGTCCAACCCAAACAATGAAGGCCCATAAGTGTATGTTTCGATATATCTGCTTACTCTTAATACAGTGAATGTTACACTTGCTTCATCAACGATCCCATTGTTCCACATATATCTAGCACATGTACAATCTCTCCCCACAGCTAAATGTAAACTCAGGAGGAAAAACACCTACAGCACCTCTACAACCACTACAGCTCAAGAAGAATAACGCAGCACCCATTCTTCACACCGATACAGCCCGCTATTGGACCTGTTAGAACACAGCCGCAGCTCTGTGTGACGCAACGCGCTGGATGCCCTGTGTCAACGTTACAGCGAGAAATACCTCATTCAAGCGCCGCTCAGCCATCGACCGGCCTTGTGAATGACACAGAACGATACCCAGAAGTGATAGCGCCACCACGTAAACACAAGCAAATAACAAAGCATACTTCAGAGCCAGCAGCAAGCACGTCCAGCGCCATGAATGACACAGCCCAACAGACTCGTAGGAGCTTGACCGTGAGATTGATCAGCTCGCTGGTGGTAAGGAGCCCTCCATAGAACCGTTTCATTATATGGCTGGCGCATACTATACAACCGTCACCACCATCTATAACTAAGTCTGCTAATTCCTCCGGGGTCAGTCTGTCAGATGTCGCTAATTTGCCCAGCACATCTCATGGCACTGTATCTAATTCAGTTAATGTTGTGAAGAGGGTTAAAAAAGCTGTTACTACCTACACTTAAGGTGTGTAAAAAGCTGTGTCAGTAACTGCTAACTAAACGGATTCTGCGGTGTCGGTACCTGCTAGCGATACGGATTCTGCATCTGAGGCAGCTACAGGCTGGCTCCATGAGGTGGTCGGATGGGGTCCCGCTGAAGCTGGTGTGTTTAAGAAGCAGCTAGACCGCTACTTACGGTACAAAATCTGGACACCCAAAAAACTGTTTTTTGTGTTACTTTTGAAAGATTCACAACACATGCTAATAAGGCCGAGCTATACGCACTTCGCAACCTACAGGTGGACACAGATACCCCGTTGGTGCCAACCCATTATGACTTAAATATGACTGGCTAAGGCCTGCATGAAACAGCTAAAACCGCACTACCCCCGCTATAATAGGGCTAGAGTTAAAGCGACTCTAAAACCATTGGTCAACGCTAGACGAGCACTATGCGCTAGAAGGCGTCGTGGGGGTACGTGTCCTGCAATAGCTTCTACAGACTCCCCAGGTGTCCCCACAGCATTCAGGCCAACTCTGACAAAGCCAAGATGCCTCTGAAAGTGCTAGTCACACAGCTACACAAAATTCACAAGCCTCTGATGATGCGGCTGTCGCTGATGTGTTGGGGGCTCCGATCATACAGTATTTTGACAACACTTCCATCATCATCAGAGGGACAACCGCAATGTCAGCGTGCGCATACATACCGATCATTTTTAGATTTGTAAATTTGGAGCATGTAGATCATTTGTCGAGGTTGTGAACATTGTTCACGACAGTATTCAGTCATTACTGGATAGAATCAGGGACATTGAACCTGGTGACTTTGTGCAGTTAAGGCTTGAAGGTGGCGATGCTTTAGACCCCATTTTCACTACAAAGCAGACCCGTGAATATTTTAATTCTAAATCTTTTTTTAAATGCTGTTGCCCGCGCACTTCAAAGTAATGCTGAATGATTGGCAAGCAACTCCCTAAAACTCGTCATCACACCATTAAAAACCGCCGTGGCAGCGTAAAAGACGCTTGAAATCTATAGCGAGCAGCCAAATCATTAAACAAAAGATCCCAGTGGCTGTATGATTTTAACAATGACAGTACAAATCTGTGTTTGGCCGCTAGTGTGTGCGCCCTGAAAGACGACGCGGATGTCGGTGATGCGGTTTTACTGAACCGCTCTATAAACACACGGCGCTGGGCATCCCTGATGCTCGATTAGTGAGTTTTAGCGACATTCCAGCATTTAAAAATATTTGGGGGTCACCATTAAAGTACTGTACTACAGTCAGGGTGATTGCGCTACTTTTAGACCGACAATGCGGCTATGGTAAAACCGTATTCATATTGTTACATGATAACCACTACTACGGTATCAAAAATATGAAAGGTTTTATCGGAAGGGATTACTTTTGTGAGCTCTGCAATTCACTGTATACTCGCAGGAACAACCATTCATGCCAATATTTTTGTAAAGCTTGTCAAAGAGGGTTGTGTGGAGAGCACAGATGTACAGCGAACCCCGCGTTGTCCCATCTGCCGAGTTTGTCGCTCTAGTGAGAGTTTCGATTATCACAATTAGCTGTGGATAATCCACCATTTTGCATGCTTAAAACATTTTGTGATGAGTGCCAGCGTTTTGTGTTCAAAAATAGTGAGAGTGAACATCGATGTGGTGGTTTGCGCTGCCATGTATGTCACGGGCGTGTAAATAAATTTGATGCCCATCTTTGTTACATGCGACTGTATGTAGCAGAGGACGAGACAGATTGTTATATCTTTTACGATTTTGAATGTATACAGGAGACCGGCACACATCATAAAATTACATTTATGCTACAACACTGAGTGTGATCAATCTTGGGAGTTTGAAGTGATACCTGTACTCATGAGTATGTTTTGTTCATTACCAGCAGGAAATTTTCAGGCTATACGTTTATAGCACACAATGCGGGACGCTACGATTCTTACTTTATTGTTAAGGAACTGATTTTGAAAAACTACAGGTAAAGTGGATAACCCAAGGTGGCCGGCTCTTGTGTGTGATGCTGCCCCATTTGTCTAAGGTTCATAGACTCACTAAATTATCCCCATGAAGCTCAGTAAAATTACCGCAGGCCATGGGATTTTCAGGCGCCAAAAGCCATTTTCCACACTTTTTTAATAGCCGAGAAAACCAAAACTACGTAGGCCCCATACCTGATGTTAAATATTACAGGTTAGAGTACATGTTGGCTGGCGAGAAGGTAGAGTTCCTGGCGTGGCAGGAGAATCAGAAACACTTTTTGACTTCAAGACTGAGCTAAAATCTTATTTTCAAACAGGATTGAAAGTTTGAGACGCTCCTGTGAGATCTATAGAGAGCGCATTATGGAAATGACGCAGAAAAAATGTTAAAAAATACTGTAAAGTTTAAAAATGGGTATTATACCTACCGTTAATTCGGTTTCCAGGAGTCCATCCTGACAGCACTATGGAGGACGTCCTCCTCCTCCTTACAGGGACAGGAAAGCACACGAGAGGTTAAAAGGTCCCACTCCTCCCCCTATACCTCAGTGATTTGACAAGTACCATACCAGGATAATGCCAGTGATAACACTTTAATTTACTTAAACATATTACATCATATGAATTAGCATATAATCCAAGATAGACAAGGGAGGGAACTAACCGTGCTGTCAGGATGGACTCCTGAAACCGAATTATCGGTAGGTATAATACCCATTTTTCCAGGACGTCCCCCTGACAGCACTATGGAGAGTACCAAAGAAACCCTCCTTAGGGTGGGACTACGGCCTGTAATACTTTTCTACCATATGCCGTTTGCTGTCCTGATAGCACATCTAATTTGTAGTGCTTGCAAAAGGTATTTACCCGAGCCCAAGAGGCTGCCTTACAAATTTGTTCTAATGATGCTCCTGCTCTCTCAGCCCATGATGCTGACAAGGCTCTAGTAGAATGGGCTCTTATCTTTATAGGACAAACTACACCTTCAGATGTGTAGGCTTTTGTGATTATAGTGGTAATCCATCTCGCAATGGATGCTTTTTTACCCCTATTTTACCTCCGAACAAAATAAACAAATTAGGGTCTTTCCTCCAGAGCCGAGTGGCCTCCAATAATCAATCACTGCCTGTCTAACATCCAGGGAGTGTAAGGCTTGTTCTTTTATGTTTAATGGTTTTTCACAAAAGGACGGAGTACGATTTCTTGATTACGTTTTTGCAAATAAGCTACCTTGGGCATGAAAGGAGGATCAAGTTTTAATACTATGTGATCCTCTCTGATCTGCAGATATGGGTCTTTAATGGATAGTGCTGAATCTCCCCTATTTCTTTGGCTGTGGTGATGGCTACCAAAAAAGCTGTTTTCATCGATAAGAGTGAATAGGCAAATCTCTATTTGGTGTGTAAGGAGTTTTACAAAGAGCCGCCAGAACTATATTTAAGCCCCAGGGGGGAGATAACTGTCTTATAGTGGGCCGCAATCTTTGGATTGCTTTGACAAATCTAACTACCCAAGGATGTGAGGCCAATGGATAGTCCATGTAAGTACTTAATGCTGAGATTTGAACTTTAAGTGTACTAGGTCTAAGACCCATATTAAATCCTGCCTGGAGGAAATCCAAAACTCGAGGAACATCGGGACCCCAGCTACAGTATCAGACCTGCCACCTTCCAGACAGAACTTCTTGCAGATTTTATAATATATTGCCGAAGTTACAGGTTTTCTGCTGGCCTGAATCGTTGTTATGACCTGATCTGATAGACCACAACTTTTAAAATGTCCCATTCAGGATCCAGGCTGACAGGTGCAATCTTTCTGGGTCCTGGTGTAGAACTGGTCCCTGGTGAACTATGTCCTTCCACTGGGGAAGCTCTATTGGTTCTTCTGTGGTCATGGCACCTAGAAGTGGAAACCAGCTCCTCCTTGGCCAGAACGGAACTATTAGTACGACTCTTGCTCCGTCTTCTCTTATCTTCCTCAGAACCGCTGGTATCAGTGCTATTGGTGGGAATGCATAATTTAGAGGTTCGTTCCACCTCTGACTCAAGGCATCTACACCTTCTGGATTGTCCGCTGGGCTCAGTGAATAAAACCTTGGTAGCTTCGAATTTTTCCTTGTAGCAAAAAGATCTATCTGAGGTGTTCCCCATCGTTGACATAGTAAATGGAAGACCTCCTGGCTCAGCTCCCACTCGGTCGGGTAGATCTGTCTGCTTAGATAGTCTGCTACTAAGTTCTGCGAACCTTCCAGGTGTACTGCGGTTATAGAAAGGACCATTCGTTCTGCCCATATGAATATCTTCTCTGCTAGATCCTGCAGAGATCTGTATCGAGAGCCTCCCCGATGTTTGATGAAGGCTACTGCTGTCATATTGTCTGACATGTTGGTTTTTTTAAACGGTTTTGGTTTCTTCTTAAAGACTCCCAAATCGCATACAGCTCTCGATAATTTGACGACATTCGTCTGATTTTTTCTGGCCATTTGCCCTGAAGAATCTTCCCTTCTAAGTGGGCTCCCCATCCCCAAGGGCTTGCATCTGTAGTTATTACTATAAATGGAGATGGAATCCAAAGAACTCCTCTTCTGAGATTTCTGCTTTGCATCCACCAAATTAAAGATCTCTTCACTTTTGCAGAAAGCTGGATCTTTTTGTCTAGGGATGATTGATGACGATCCCACAAAGATAGAACCTCTTTTTGTAGGGGTCTTGAATGAGCCTGTGCCCATCTGACGCATGGAATGCATGATGTCATTACTCCCAGAACCTGCATAGCTCTTCTTATGGTAACTCTGCTCTTTCACCATTTCTGCAACCTTCCTTTTCAAGGATTGTTGCTTGACTTCTGGTAAGAAGGCTGTCCTGGATCTGGAATATAGGAGTACCCCTAGAAAAACTCTTCTTGTACTGGGTGTTAAATGAGATTTTTCTCAATTCACCCCCCAACCGAGACACTCCAGCACCGCCACTGTTCGTTCTGTGTGATGATTTAGAATTTCTGCTGTTCAAACCACTAACAGAAAGTCGTCCAAGTAAGGTATTACTATGATTCCTTGGTTTCTCAGATAGGCTACGACTTCTGATAATAAAATTATTCTTCATGAAGGAGGCCGTTAGCTCTCCGAAACGCGTAGGATGGTATTGTGGCTCTATCTGCACACCGTAGTTTGAACAAGGACATCACGTGATCACACCACGTGTCAGCGTCCAGATACTGCAGACGCTCTCCGGAGCACTGTGAAGGAGGAGGGCCGTGCTGGAGCGGTATCAGCGCCTGTGGACTACCGACGCTTCCCGAGTGCAGCCGTGTAGCAGCGCTAGTGAGGAGGAGAGCTTGCCACCGGCCGGGGCAGCTCTCCAGGACTCTTTCTTTTTCATCAATACCGGATTGCCCTGAATGTCATCTCAAGCTAAGTATCATCAATCTTTCGGTCAGGATACTGAGCACATTAATACTCTATATATTAGGTACCGCTAGTGGATTGTTTTTGCTATCACCGTTTACACTCCCATTTAAGCACATAGGACTACCAGGACTTTCTTTCTGTTTGCCACTTCACGATGTTCAATAAGCAAACGGGTATATGGTATATTGTATAAAGCTGTTTTCCTAAAGAATCTTGCACTCCAACATTGCACAGTTGGCACTTTTTGGGTATATTTATACCATATTAAATGCACCTTATTTTTCAATTCAAATGCACATTGTATTTGTACATTTGCACATCTAGAGATTCACCTCAAGTACTTTAGCATTGGTATTTTTCTCCTAAGGGATTACTCAAGGCACACATATATATATTTTTATGGGTATACGTGCAATTTTTGTTCTTTCTAATCCTAGGAGCCTTTTTTAGATCTATTAGCCCTAATTTATGTGGTTATTGATTTTATTTCTTTCTTCTTGCATCTAGTGTTTTAGTGCATGAAAGCACCTACTATCACACAATATAAGTCGCTGATTCATCATTCAAATATCCATGTATACAACTTCTTGAAACTACAGGTACGTGTTGCGATCAGTATTGTGAGTGTTTGATTCAAAGCGCGAGTACTGTTTAGCAATTTTATTACTCTCTTTTCTCCTTGTGGTAGGAGTTTTTGTACTTGCAGCGGATCTGGCACATATATACTTGCGCCGCTACATCTGTTTTTAGACTTCTGATATTAGCTTCGTAAAAACTCTGGGAGCAGAAGCCAGCCCGAACGGACGGCCTTCGAACTGGAAGTGGCAGGTACAGTCTGGTAGGCTTACGGCAAATCTCAGAAGTTCCTGCGAGGCTGGATTAATCGGAACCTGATAGTACGCACTTTTTAAGTCTAGGGTACACATTACCAAGTTTGTCTATCAACGGGATTGCCGACCTTATTGACTCCATTCTGAATCTCTTGTAACGAACAAACTTGTTCAAAGGTTTGAGATTCAGAATTGTCCGCGACTCGCCTGATGGTTTCATTATTGGAAAAAGAGAGGAATAATGTCCCATCTTTTCCTCTGATCCGGGAACTGGCACTATGACCTTGGAAGAGATTAGGTCTCGAAGATCTTGAAACATTCCTGAGTTTGCCTGAACCACAGTGGGAGATATGTATCTCTGGGGCGGATAGGATGTCAGTTCTATTCATTAACCTTCTTTTATGGTTTGTAAGACCCACTCGTTTTGGTGACCTGTTTCCAGTTCTCTGCAGAGAACAAGAGTCTGCCCCTATGTCTCTGGCATCATTGTTTCCTAGATCTTGATGAAGATCCAAACAATGAGCTCTTATTTCCTCTGTTTTGAGTGTAGAAACCTTTATATTGTTCCCCTGCTAGCTCTTCCTGTGTCTTTGTAAGATGGTTGTCTACGGAAAGCTGGTTTCTTCCGAAAGGACTGAAACTTTTTGGGTTTTTCCTCTGGAAATCCTTTTTTGCTATCTGATGCCTCTAGGATATCATCTAACGCCTGACCAAATACCTTTGAACCTGCAAAGGGTAAGGAACAATTTATTTTTAGAGGCATTATCCCCTGACCAGGATTTTAACCAGATAGCTCTACAGACTGCATTAGACAATGAACTATTTCTGGCAGAAAACCTGACCGACTCAGCTGAGTTATCTGCCAAAAAAGCCGTCGCTGATTTAATAAGTGGAAGCGACTCCAACTGACCCATCCAAAAAACATAGACCTTGCTACTGAAGTAGCCGCAATATTGGTCCTTATTAAAGCCGCTGATGATTCCCAAGCCCGTTTAAGAAGGATGTCCGCCTTTCGGTCCATGGGATCTTTAAGACTTGAAGAGTCCTCAAATGGAATCAATGTCTTTTTCGCCACTTTTGCAATTGGCATATCAACTTTAGGAATCTCCTCCCAAAGTTTTGAGTCCTCAGGATCAAATGGAAGATGACTCTTAAAGTCACGTGACATTACCAGCCTCCGCTCTGCGTCCTTCCACTCACTCAGAATCATGGTTTTAATATGGTCACTTATAGGAAAAACTTTCTGTATCTGAGCTGTGAGACCTCTGAACATCAAATCCTGTCTGGATTGAGGCCGTGGAACATCTTCCATATGCATTGTATTTCTCACAGCCTGGACAAGATCTTCCGTATCTTCCACCGGGAACAGGTACCTCCTGGCCTTTTCCTGGTTTTCTGCCTGTACTTCGCCTTCTTCCTGCTCCGAATACTGAATATCTGAATTTTCTTCTGATTCCGGTTCCAGGTCCTCTTCCAACTCCACCTAGGTCTCTTATGACATGGACCCTGACTAGTGGGCTGCTGTTGTGAACTAGCAGATAATGATGCCTGCACTTCTTCCCTAATCAGGATCTTCAAGTCAGATAATAATGAAGATCTTTCTTGCTCCAAAACTGCTGCTGTGCAAGAACAGACCGTTTTTTTATAAGCGTCAGGAAGCTTCGTGTGACATGTGGAACAGCGATTAGATTTCACTGAGGCTTTGCCCGATTTTTTCACTGCCTGCAGAGACGTCGATGAAGTATCCTTGTCCTAAGTAATACAACAATATGTATACTAAGGACTGAGTCTGGATGATGAAGCTTACATAGTGAGGGTGCAGTTTTTTGCGCTATGCGCACTTACCCCCGCATCCTCCTCTCTGGATTTCTCAGACTCCATGTCCTGCCGCAGAAAGATTCACCTTGCTGCCTTAGGACTGCTATGGTGGCTACAACGCGTTCACTGTGTTTAAATCACAGAATGGCGCTCAGTAGTTCAAACGCCACCATACACGCACTCTTAATATAGCGCTTCTGCGACGTCTTTAGCGCTGCCTCTACTGCGTTCCACCCTGGAACGCACAAAGATTGGCGACACCTGCGCTCCTAAACACAACGCGCTTTCCATACCTTTTGCGTTCCACTCCGGAACTCATGAAGCTTAGCGGTGCACCTGCGTTTCCAAATGCGACGCTCTTCGGCCTTCCTGCGTTCCATTCCAGAACGCACGCTGATTCCTCGCGTTTGCGTCACCGGAAGTGACGCTCCGCTCTCAGACGAGGCCTGTTCGGCGTTTCTCCCTGGACCAGGAGGAAGACGCCTGAGCAGAGAGCCTCCCACCGGGAGGAGTGGCTCTTACCCGGGAGCTCGTCCGCCCCCGGTCTTTGGAGCAGAGGGACTCCCAAGGAGGGAGTTTCGGCCCTGGACCTCTTGACAGGGGGAAGGATTGGACGAACCGCACGATCCCCCTGGGTCCGGTAAGCTGCGCAGCGATCTCTCGTGTGTCCCTCCATGCAGGGACAGGAAAAACACTGAGGTATAGGGGGAGGAGTGGGACCTTTTAACCTCTCGTGTGCTTTCCTGTCCCTGTAAGGAGGAGGAGGACGTCCTCCATAGTGCTGTCAGGGGGGACATCCTGGAAAGGAAAGATTGTGGAGAGCAGTTGTATTAACCCTTTTCAGCTCATCACCCTGGCCTCGGTATGTATGACAATGTACCGGTTTAAATTTCTGCTAAAAAAGACGATCACCATTTTACCTGGTGATAATTATCACAAGGCAAAAAAAGAATTATTCTTACCGTTAATTCGGTTTCTAGTAGCATTCCACGACAGCATAGGAGGTTGTCTCCTTTCCCTATTGGGGGACAGGAACACAGAGGTTAAAAAAAACCCCTCCCACCTCCCATTCGTCAGTGTTTTACCACCACATTTAGGAACGGTTACCTTTAGTACTCTTAGAACTTAATCCAAGAATTTCGGGAGGGAATTGGCGCTGTCGTGGAATGCTACTAGAAACCGAATTAACGGTAAGAATAATTCTTTTTTCTCCAGTAGCCTTCCACGACAGCATAGGAGGTATACCAACCAATTCAATTTTAAGGGGGGTTATGGCCTGGAGGACTTTCCGGCCAAAGACTAAATCTCGATTGGACCAGAAGTCCAATCTGTAGTGTTTCGTGAAGGTATGCAGGAAGACCAAGTTGCAGCCCTGCAAATCTGCTCGGACGAAGCTCCAGCTCTTTCAGCCCAGGAAGCTGCCATGGACCGGGTTGAGTGGGCCTTTAGGGCCGCTGGCGGATCTAAATTCTGGACTAGGTATGCCTCTGTTATGGCTTTCCTTATCCAGGCGGCAATCGTGTTCTTCGCCACTTTTTTACCTCTATTTTTACCGTATAAGTGTATAAAGAGGTTCTGGTGAACTCTAAACGAAGATGCGAATTCTAAATAATGAAGAACGATTCTTCTGACATCCAGCGTGTGGAACTCTTGTTCTCTAGGGTTCGCTGGGTTCTGACAGAACGAAGGCAAAATTATGTCTTGCGAGCGATGAAAGTCTGATACCACTTTGGGTAGAAATGATGGATCAGGGTGAAATATAATAGAGTCTTTTATAGATAGATAGGGTTCTCTAATTGAGAGAGCCTGTAACTCCCCTACCCTTCTGGCTGTAGAAATGGCTATTAGAAAGGCAGTTTTACATGAAAGTAGGTAGGGGGAACATGAGGTTAGAGGTTCAAAGGGAGGTCCTGTGAGACCTTTGAGCACTATGTTTAGGTCCCAAGGTGGAACAATGGACTGTTTCTTAGGGTGCAGTCTGAGAGCCGAGATCATGAATCGTTTAATCCATTTATGGCATGCTAAGTCCTGGTCGAATACCGAACTTAGCGCGGACACCTGGACTTTTAACGTGTTTGGTTTGAGACCTAGGTCTAAGCCTTTTTGTAAAAAATCTAAAATCTTAGAAATGTTGGGACGAAGTGGGTCTGGCGTATCAGGATGATACCAGGAGGAAAACTTTTTCCATATTTTACTGTAAATAGCATTAGTTACTGGTTTCCTGGATTTTTGTAAAGTAACTATTACTTGATCCGAAAGACCCTTTGTTCTGAGGACCTGGGCTTCAACAACCAAGCTGCTAGATTGAGCCTTCAAGGATCTGGATGATGAAGATGACCCTGTTGGAGGAGATCGTTTTCCAGTTGTAGAAAAATTGGTCCTTCCACCCGAAGTTGTAGTAGGAGGTGGAACCAACTTCTTTTTGGCCACATCGGAGCCACTAAAATGACCGGAACTTGATCGTCCAGAATTTTCCGCAGAGTTCTTGCTAGTAGAGGTATTGGAGGAAACACATAGGCCAGCCGAAATTTCCAGGGATGATTGAAGGCATCCACTCCTTGACACCCATCCCCTGGATTTAGGGAAAAAAAATGTTTTGACCTGAGCATTTTGGCCCGAAGCCATCAGATCTACCTCGGGAAGACCCCACATTTCTGTGAGTGAGGTGAAGATTTTCCTCTTCAGACTCCATTCCCCTGGCTGTATGTCTTGGCGGCTCAGAAGGTCTGCCTGGGAATTTTCCGAACCTTTTAGATGTATTGCTGATAGTGAAAGAAGATGGGATTCTGCCCAGTTGAGGATAAGGTTCGACACGGTCCTCAGACAGTTGAATTTGGGGCTTCCTTGGTGTTTGAGGTGAGCCACCGTAGTCATGTTGTCCGAGAGGACTTTGACATGATGTCCCGAAATTAGAGAACCTGCTGCCTGGAAGGCTTTGTAAACTGCCTTTAGTTCCCTGTAGTTGGAGGATCTGAGGCTGTCTTGCTGACTCCATAGTCCCTGGAAGGGAATTTGTCGAATTACAGCACCCCATCCTCTCGAGCTTGCGTCTGTAGTTACTGTTAACAATGGAGTCTGAATCCAGTCTATCCCTTTGCGCAGGTTTGATGGATTTGTCCACCAAACTAGGGAGGCATTGACATTCCCTGGTGTCAGAATCTTCTTGTTCAACAAAGCTGTGCTTCCATTCCAATTCTTTAGAATGTGTGCCTGTAGAATTCTGGAGTGGGCTTGGGCCCATGCCACCGATTGTATGCAGGCTGTCATGGAACCCAACAGGGACATGGCTGTTCGTAGTGTAGGGGTTCTCTGCTTCCTGAAGGACAAGGCTTTGGTTATCAGGATTTGGCAGTGGTCGTCCGGCAGACAAGATCTTTGATTCTCTGAGTCTAAAAGAATTCCAAGGAATCTTATCACTTTTGAGGGTTGGAGCTGAGACTTCTTTAAGTTCACGATCCACCTAAGTTCTGCAGGATGTGTAAAGTTTTGGCTACCCGTAAATCGAGGGTCTCGGCTGAGGGACCGATGATTAACAGGTCGTCCAGATAAGGGACTATAGCTACATCCTGCTTCCGGATATGCGCCACTGCTTCCGACATAATTTTTGAAAATACTCTTGGAGCTGAAGAGATCCCGAAGGGAAGCACAATGAATTGATAATGTACTGTTTAGAGACCTAGCTGGACTGCAAATCTCAGATACTTCTGATGAAGAGGGTGTATCGGGATGTGGAAATAGGCGTCTTTGAGATCTATGGTTGCCATGAACGAGTGAGGAGTTATCAGGGGAATTGCTGATTTTACAGATTCCATCTTGAACCTCTGATAGGTTACTGATTGGTTGAGGGTTTTCAGGTTTATTATAACCCTTGCGTTCCCTGATGGTTTCTTCACAATGAAGATACGGGAGTAATGGCCTTTTCCTCGTTCGTTCGACGGAACTGGTGAAATTGCACCGGAGGCTATCAATTGTCGCAACTCCGTAGCAACTAAGGTTTGATTCTCCTGCGATGGAAGGGAGGTTACTCTGAACAATGGAGGAGTGGAAGTCTCGAAATCTATCAGAAGACCTTCTTTTAATACATTTAGTACCCAGTGGCTGTTGGTAATTTTTTGCCAACTGCGCCAAAATCTCGAGAGTCTCCCCCCCACCGGCTCGGAGTCATTGTTTTTCTTGTTGTCCCTGATTGGGCACAAGGATGTTTTTAGGCTTCCCCTTGGTATGACTCCATCTTCCTGTTTTCCCCTTACCCCTATACTGAGGGGGTTGAGTCTGGAACGGTCGAAAAACACGCTTTTTCGGAGGTCTTTGCTCTGGAAGAGCTTTCTTTCTATCAGTGGCTTTCTCCAAGATTTCGTCCAGGACCGGCCCAAATACGTAGTCCCCCTTGAAGGGGATGGAGCATAGTTTTATTTTGGAGGTGACATCTCCACTCCACATTTTAAGCCAGAGCGCTCTCCGAGCCTAGTTTGTTTGGACCAAATTTCTTGCCGCAATACGAATGGACTCCATTGAGGAATCAGCTAGGATCCCCGCTGCCTTATGGAGAATAGGCAGGGAGTCTAATATATCAGCTCGCGGAGTACCCTGGGAAATGTGGTTTTCCATTTCCTGGAGCCAGCGATGGAGAGATCTGGCAACGTAGGTGGACGCTATATTACATTTTAGGGATGAAGTGGAGGTCTCCCAAGATTTTTTAAGGAGACTTTCAATCTTCCTATCCATGGGGTCCTTTAACTGAGACGAATCCTCAAAAGGAAGTACTGTCTTTTTTGCCACTCTTGCCACTTGGGAATCCACCTTGGGAATATCCCACTTGATTAGATTTTTATCAAGGGGAAAACGATTTTTCAGTTCTACAGGGGTCGTGAGACGTTTTTCTGGAAGGTCCCACTCCCGCTCTATCATTTCCGATATGCTTTTATGCACTGGAAAACCCACCGACCTCTCCGCATGAGACCCGCCAAAGAATTCATCCTGTACTGAATGAGAAACTGGTTGGTCCTCTAACCCCATGGTACTCCGCACAGCATTTACGAGCTCTTCAGTATATTCGGAGGAAAACAGAAATTTCCTGATTTCCGCCACATTATGTAGTAAGGGATTCTCCCATTTAGATGCGGATGATTCTTGTGAAACGTCGGAATCTGAAAGCTCTGGCTGGAATTTCCTCTTTTTTGAGGGAGGCGGACCAGGTGAGGGTGGATTAGGCGGTGGAGGTGTTAGTGCAGCTATGGAGGTTTGAACCTCCTGTTTAATTAGGACACGCATTTCCTCTAATAGCGAGGGGTGCTCTGCTCTGACCACCTTGTCAGTACATTTTGGGCAGAGCTTTTTATCCCAATTCGGTGGTAATTTTAGTGAACACATAATGCACTTATTCCCTTTTACTGAGGATCTCTGGACGGAACCTTCTCCCTAAAATTAGAGGGAGAGGGGTATATTTTACTAAAGTACCAGGAGCCTCTTAAAGGGGGACCCATCCCAATACCTACAGTAGCTGGGGGAGCGCTGGGCTCTGCAGCTGCAGGGCTGGACGTCTCCATGGCAGGTTTCAGCCCAAAAGGCGCTTACCTGCGGACGTCTTCTAGCAGCTTTATATACGTTTGTATAGCGGCTGCCCAGCGCTTCAAAAATCCCCCTCCGGTCCCAGCACAGGCCGATGGAGCGAGTGCCTGCGTTCGCCCGGAAATCACCAGGGCTCCATGTGGAGTGTATGACCCGGAAGTGTCCAGGAGTCTCTGCCTCCTACTTCCGGGTCAAGCGACGCGCAAGGAGGGGAGATGCCGGAGGGCTGCGGGAGGCCTCCGGCGGGGGAGCCGGCACGCTTTACCCCCTGAGAGGGCGC
Organism: Oophaga sylvatica; assembly: GCA_033576555.1. Classification (NCBI taxonomy): domain Eukaryota; kingdom Metazoa; phylum Chordata; class Amphibia; order Anura; family Dendrobatidae; genus Oophaga; species Oophaga sylvatica. The sequence continues at coordinate 53,050,225 of JARQOD010000003.1, forward strand.
AGGGCAACCGGCTCATCGTGGTCCCGAATCCAGGAGACGGGAGCAGGACCGGAGGAGGGAGGCCGAGGCCCCGACCACCGCTGCCCGGCAAGAGGGTGAAGATTTCTACTTAGGTACTGCTGCAAAAAAAGCCGGCCACGCAGCATACGATGTTCTCTCTGTGCCCCAAGGGGGACAGGAATACACTGACGAATGGGAGGTGGGAGGGGTTTTTTAACCTCTCTGTGTTCCTGTCCCCCAATAGGGAAAGGAGACAACCTCCTATGCTGTCGTGGAAGGCTACTGGAGAAAAAAGCGCTACTCATCCCCCGCTATACAGTGGCTCATGTATGTAGCCCTCACCGAGAACATTGACATTCAACATGCCTTGAGAGGTGGTGAAAAATGAGTAACAATATTTTCTAGATGGTTATGCTTATGTTAGGCGGCCAACACATAGCCTTTGAATTTCAGTGTTGTTTTTTCCACGGCTGTCCGATGTGCTGTAATGAAAATATGAAAATGAAAATAAGGTCACAAACACCACCTACGGGCAATTATATTATACCTTTTTAGCTAAAAAGGGCTACCTACAGAGCTGCGGGTACACAATTTCACCAGTCTGTAAACAAAACTAAAACATACCCAGTAGGGCACCCCAACATCTACGACAATTTTGGTTTCATTAAGAAAAATACTTTTGCATTGCTAAAGACAAGGTCTATCCCCTGAGAGATTTATTTTTCCTGTTGTTCCAGTAAAACTCAATAAATTAATGTTCCCCCTTTGCAATACATGCACTGTAAATTCACAGGCAGTGGAATGAACACATAGTGACTAAGAACGCTACCTGACAAGTACCTGGTGCACTATAGAGCTCGAGATGGCAATAGATAAAGGGTACCGGATCGCCCTCGTCTATAAAATATGGCATTTTCCCCAACACCACCGATGATCTATTTGCCCCCTACATTAAATTACAACTTAGGGATAAGCAGGAGGCCTCAGGTTATCCTAGCTGGTGCACTGATGATGCCAAGAAAAGGCACTATATTGACTTTTCTTGAAAAAGAGGGTGTACAGTTACGTCCTGAAATATAGCTGTTAACCCTGCTAAAAGACAGATCTCCAAGCTTTTCTTAAATTCTTTATGGGAAAGCTTGCTCAGCGATCTAATCAAACATGCACCAGCATTGTTAGGGACCCGGTTGAGCTTTTTAGGTATTTGTTCCTACCCTACTAGGACATTTCAATGATGAAGAAACCACAACCATTAGCTGGAAACATGCGGATGGACACACAGTCAACAAAAACACAAACATCAACAGCTAGAGCTCTATTCTCTGCTGGACCGGCTGCAGGAGAGGTGCCTTTATCACGACACAGATTCGGTTATTTTTGTGCACAGGGAAGGTGAGTGGCAGCCGCCTCTAGGCGATTACCTGGTGGAGTTGACGAGTGAAATACCAGATGGCATACATCACAGTTTGTAGCTGTAAATTTTTGGCCCTGCAGAAACAAACTCTCCTCCTTTTTGTGTGTGGCATGCTTTGCATGTATTATTTTTCTCCATTAGTTCTCTGGCATTTTTCCAGGCTATTTATTTATTATTTATGTTTTTTGTCATTGTTTTTCACACGGTTATGATTATCACAAATATCTATGAATACAGTTTGGACGTATTTACTGAATTTATTTTCTACACACATTTGTTGTTATCCTTAGTCTGAAGAAGGTCAGGACACATGACCGAAACGTCATTTTTGGATTGTTCTAATAAATACATCTCATTTTCATCTCATCTGAGTGCCAGATTTATTCAATAGATTATGTTACTGGGTTTGGCATCCCATATCTGAGCACCACTATTTGATATAAGGAGTGACGTGTTACTACATTTAATTATTTAGCCTTTTCACGGGCACCCTTATCAGTCCTATTCTATTATTTCCTATTGATATTATATCACGCATGAAGATATGACCGATACGGGTTTTTCCTACAGTGATACCCAAATAGTGTGTCGACCCGCCACCACAATTGTGGATTACCAGGGCAATGGGGTACTCAGAGCCGAGCCCATGGAAGTCTATGGGGTTTTTGTCACAGGTAGCTGTGGCTCGGTCTGTGGCCCTGGCGGTCTGGCGTATGTTGGGGATATATTTACAGGGGATAGGTTTATATACAGTTCGTGACGCCACCTGTAGTCTTCTGGTAATTAGTACCAGCGCTGCTGTAGATCTCTGAGGGGATGGTGAGGCAGCTAGATGTCGGGTCCCCTACAGGTGGACTGGTCCCTCAAAGTCTATGAAGTTAGTGAAGTCGGGTGCAGATAAAGAACACAGTCTGACACGGTCAGCGTCTTTCCATACCTTTACTTGTAAGATGTTCAGGCAGGTCCCAGGGAGGCTGATCCAAGGAGAGTGTATCTTGAGACAGCAGCTGGACAAGTTAGGGGCCTCCTTTACTTCCAATACAATGAGTACAACCAGCCTGAAGCGTAGTTCCCTCAATAACTCCAGCTAATCTATAGCTGTACCGCCCAGTCAGCTTTGTGTTAGGAGCCTTCCTGCGAAGAAGCTGAATTCTTATCTTGTCGTGCACTGACTCAAAAGTCTTCACTCCCCCTGACCCCAGTTACGTACTGACTATAAGGGGCTGTCTGCCGCGACCTAGGGTCCGGTAGATTCCTGGTTTTCTTATCACTATGCTTGAAACAGTAGTGATCCTTCGGTCCCCAGTGACCGGTAGCAATGTGCAGGACTTCTTCAATCCGTAAGCACTATTCCAATAAACCACTGTGCCTTTCGCCTTGTCCACGCTGGTAACATAAGCACTCACACTAGCCAAGGGTCGAGTAGTCACTTCTTTCTTTTCCTTCACTTCAAAGTTAGTTACAGATGCTCAGTTATCAATAGGCAGGAGCATGTCTCTGAACCTTATACCGTCCTTTAGACAGGATACTGAAGACTTTCTGCACTAAACTTCTTCTTTCCTTCCAGTGTATGCTGATGAGGTACAGCTCTGACTAGGCTAAGGTGAATGAGACCACCTGTACCAGCCTCCACGATCTGAACTGATGATAGAGCAGGCTGGACTGCTTCCTCCCTCCAGACGTCTTCTCTCTCTGAAGTCTAGACACTCACTCCACACGTCCTCACTGTCCGAAGACAGGAACTAGACTAAAAATCACTCTAACACATACCTTGACCACTCCCTCAAGAGTAAACTCCACTACCCTAAGGGTGTGTCTAGTATATGTCGAGTGAATGAATATTTAGCATTAAACTGCTGTCTCGCCACACACTCTCCAGGGTACTGCGTGTGCCTAACACCAGGGCTACACAATAGCAGCTATTGTTGCTCAAGTCACAACGTCAGGCGAATTTTTACAGATCTCTGGTAATGAATTTAAATCTCGTGATTTAGAACGGGAATCCAGACACTTGATTGGTTTGGAACTACACAGTATCACCATAGCCGAATATATTAAGACACATAGGATCCCCAGGGGCCTACGAGTGTCACTGAGACCTACTCTTTTTCAAGACAATACAGACTTTTGCCAGAAATTTGAGCAAATTCTAAATAAGTGCTCTCTGGACCTAATGACTTTGACCCTTGATAGTCTGAACACGGAAATCAAAACTTGTCAGGAGAAAGTCACGAATATAGAAACTCAGTTGAAGGACTCTCTTCCTAAGGAAGAATTTGAGACCATACAAAATCGTACAAAGGAGAACTTGGACCACTTCAGAAAAGAAACGGAAAAAAAGAAAACGCCAGAAATTTATACGTGACACTCAAGACTATCTTAACAAAAAAGTCTATAGATGGCAAGGCTCCTCCTCCCGCATATACCAACGCTACCACAGAAATACAGATGGCACGTCTTCTGGCTCGGACAGCGATCATACAGACCGCAATCGCTCGTCTATGTCTACTTCTACTTCTTTTTTAGGCCAAAACAGACGACAGCATCAACGAAGAGGACGAGGCGGGGGGGGGGCCAGTGCCACAGACTCCAGTCGCATAGGGGCATTCACCAGGTCCCAGGTAATACGAACTTAGTTTACAACATTTCTTCAAAATTTCTGAGTACAGTACAAATGAATGTTTTACAAAAAGGTCTTTCATTGTCCGTCTCGATTTAACACCTTTCAATTAGACCTAGATCTACAGAGATTTTACAGGAACCTCAGATTGAAGGCACATTTCTATGAGAAACAAGACATCTCCAGACCTGCTCTCTCACCTACACCTATTAACATTAGGGATTTAGGCATTAGACCCCGCAGTACCCATCTACCACCCAAGATTTATCATCCAGTGGAGACTTTCATTTCTCGTATTGAGAGAGAGGTTGCTAATTACACAAAGAATATCTCAAAAGGGGATTTAGTATACCGCACTAACCTTAGTCCTGAAGATAGACTAGCACTAGGATCACTTATGGAGGATAACGAAATTACTATTAAGCCAGCGGACAAAGGAGGTGCTATTGTTGTTATGGACCGTTCATATTATATTGATGAGATACATTCACAACTGTCCAACCAGGAGGTCTATTTGCCCCTCTCACACAACCCTACTTCACAACTGAGGGAACTCATAGCAAGGGTGTTATCTAAAGCACTAGACAATAATATTATTGACTCCAAAACAGCAGAATACCTCACAAAAATGGATCCTATGATCCCTGTTTTCTATACACTACCTAAAGTCCATAAGAGACTTGATAAACCTCCAGGACGTCCTATAGTCGCATCAACAGACTATCCTCTCTCCTCTTTCCATTTTACTGGAAAAAGTACTCACTCCACTCATTAAAGAGACGCCATCTTTTTTGTTAGATACTGGTTCCTTGTAAACCTTATTAAAGGTATAGGCGTATTACCCTCTAACACATTACTAGTCACCTTAGATGTGAATAGTTTATACACCTCTATTATACACACAAAGGGTATAGAAGCCACGAAGAGAATTCTTGACGGATCTCCATTGACAGGACCAGTTTCGGCATTTCTGATAGAACTACTAGAGATAGTACTTGAAAATAATTTTTTTATTTTTGAAGATCAATTCTTTTTGCAAAGACAAGGTACCGCAATGGGATCTAATGTCGTGCACCCGTACGCTAATGGATACATGGCCTATTTTGAATCTGATTATATCTACCCTAACCCTTTATACCAGAAACATTGCATATTGTGGCGTCGCTATATTGACGACGTGTTCTGTTTATGGCACGGATCGGTGGGTAGCTTAATGGAATTTTTTAATACCATCAATGGCGTGTGGACCGAATTGACATTCACTCTTAATTATAGCCACACAGATATTAACTTTTTGGATACTAATGTCCTATTGGATACCAATGGGAATCTAACCTTGGACATATTTGTGAAGTCTACAGATAAAAACAGTTTGCTTCTTTTTCAGAGTTGCCATCCTATGGCTGTTAAACGTTCTATTCCCATTTCCCAATTTGATAGAGTCCGGAGGATTGTTAGTGACTAGGGTTGAGCATTCCGATACTGCAAATATCGGGTATCGGCCGATATTGACTGTTCGGAATTCCGATTCCGAGTTCCGATATTTTCGTCATATCGGATACTGGAATCGGATGTCACTGTCACTGTCAGTGTCCGTCTGTCGGGTCTGTCAGGAGTCAGCGGCACTTACCTGGCAGAAGATCTCCGGCGGTCACGTCCTGGACTGCTTCATGGCCGCCATCCTCTTCTCCCCGGCGGTCACATGCAGTTTCTCGCGATAACTGCAGTGACTGCTGGGTAATCCCGGCCGTAAAGCAGTCAGTCCGATGACGTCACCGCCGGGGAAGCAGGTAATCAGCTGTGCTGCGTTGCAATGACAGGCTCTGCCTGTCATTGCGATGTAGCAGAGCTGGATCGTCGTGGGACTGTCGTTATGGACTGCGTCGGACAGGTGGTATACTGTTGGTTTTTTTTTTTTCTTTTTTTACAGGAGATCGATGGCGTCGCAGGAATGAGAGAGTAATAAAAAAAATGAAAACTGTGTTGTCTCTTATTTCATTAAAAGACTTTTTTCTTGCTGTGTCTTTTTTTTACACATTTAAAAACTTTGGGATTAATAATGGATCGGTGTCTTATTGACGCCTCTCCATTATTAACCGGGCTTATTGTCACCGTGCAATCAACGGTGACATTAACCCCTTATTACCCCACTTGCCACCGCTACAGGGCAGTGGGAAGAACCGGGTAAAGTGCCACAATTGGCACATCTTTTGATGCGCCAAATGTGGGGCTGCTGTAGCCTGGTATTATCAGGCTGTTGAGGGCCAAAATCCATGGGCCTTGACAGTCTTTTAATACCAGGCCGCAGCAGTCTGCATTTTACTTGGCTGGTTAACAAAAATAGGGGACCCCTACGCCGTTTTTTTTCGAGGGGATCCCCTATTTTTGTTAACCAGCCAAGCTAAGCAGACTGCTGTGGCCTGGTATTATCAGGCTTGCAAGGTCCATGGATATTGGATCCTTACCAGCCTGAAAAACCAGGCCTCAGCGGTCTGCTTCATCTGGCTGGTTAACAAAAATAGGGGGGACCCCACGCCAATTTTTTTCGAGGGGATCCCCTATTTTTGTTAATCAGCCAAGATATGCAGACTGCTGTGGCCTGGTATTATCAGGCTGGCAAGGTCCATGGATCTTGGCTCCTTAACAGCCTGAAAATCCAGGCCTCAGCGGTCTGCTTCATCTGGCTGGTTAACAAAAATAGGGGGGACCCCACGCCATTTTTTTTTCGAAGGGAACCCCTATTTTTGTTAATCAGTTCCCTCTGACGTCACTGATGGTGTCCCTGGCTGACCTGAAGTGAAAGTGGAAAGCAATCAATTAAGCTTTCCACTTCCTCTCCTGTCAGCCAGGAGAGGAGCTCATTCATTTGGGGGTTTACTGTGAGGCTGCAGCATTAGCTGCGGTCCCTGCAGTAAACATTAACCTTTTCTGAAGGATTACACCGTGGGACCTGACTGTGCATCGGATTGGTAAGAATAATTTTGCTTTATTATTTTATTTTTATTACAGGAAATGGTTTTAGCAGGTAAATAAAATATGGTCAAAAACTGTGTGATTATTTCATTAAACTTCTTTTTTATTAAAGTGTGTGTTTGATTTTTCTTTCATACAATAGGATTAATAATTGATAGTTGTCTAATTGACAGCTCTCAATTATTAACCTGGCTTAAAGTGACCTTTCAATTGCAAGGTCATTTTAACCCCTTATTAACCCATTCGCCACCGCTACAGGGCAATGGGAATAGACGGGCAAAGTGCCAGAAAGGGCAAATCTAATTAGAGATTTGCCCTTTCTGGGGTGTCTGGGGGCAGATGTTAAGTAGCCGGGGGGGGCAAAAAAAAATGGTCCCTCTCTGGGCTATTATTATCTGCCCCCACTCACTGGCTTTGTCTGTCTGGTTGCGAAAATAGGGCGGGAGCCCACGCATTTTTTTTCAGCAATTTTACACTATATATATATATATATATATATATATATATATATATATATATATATATATATATATATATAATATATAACACACACATACACACACACACACACACATGTCATTGAATTTGTGACACATTATATTATAATATATATATATATATATATATATATATATTTATATTTATAGTTCATACACTTCTACATAGTATAATAGCCGCTAATTCAATTGCCGGCTTTTGTGAAAATGCAGAACCCGACATGAAATGACACTTGGTGTACATAGGGTTAACCATGTCTTTTCATGTAGTTTGATATCTGATTTGCACAAACAATTACATGAGTGTAAGTGTGCAAAATTTCACACCTGTAGGGGTTAATTAAAGGTGTAAATTCGTAGCAAAAATGTCCGTTTTTTTTACAACGAATTTACACCTTTAATTAACCCCTACAGGTGTGAAATTTTGCACACATAGACTGATGTAATTGTATGTGCAAATCAGATAGCAAACGACATGAAAAGACATGGTTAACCCTATGTACACCAAGTGTCATTTCATGTCGGGTGCTTCTGTCTTTTCACAGAAGCCGACTTTACCCGGCAATTGAATCAGAGGATATTTTACTATGTAGAAGTGTATAAACTATACATACATATATATATATATATATATATATTCTATGTGTGTATATTTAGTGTTTACAAGGAAAGAATGGGGTTTTTAGTTACGATATTTTGTTCCCATAGACTTACATTGGATTTCCGGTATCGGTTATCGCCGATATTTTAATGGTATCGGCGATACCATTCCGATTCCGATACTTTTGGATATCGGAAAGTATCGCTCAACTCTATTAGTGACCCATCGTTACAAACACAACGCCTTAATCAAATGGAGAGTAAATTTATTGAGAGGGCTATCCTCTATCCTTACTTCAGAATTTACGGTCATCTCAGAGAGATGTGGCAAGATCCCCTAATAGGACAGCCAATAGAATACCTTTCGTCCATACGTATCACCCCTATATGTACGGATTACACCACAGAATCCGTAAACATTGGCATTTACTTAGGGACAGTTACCCAGGAATCTCTGAATTCCAGGCACCTTTTTTACCATGCTTTAGGAAGCCTAGCAATCTTCGTAATAAACTTGTAAGAGCGGATGTAGGCTCTATACAGACGATCCCACGACAGACTTTCCTTCGGACCCAACGCAAGGGTACCTTTCCCTGTCTACACTGTGTGCAATGCATAAATATCCTCAAGGGACCTAATCTAGCACATCCTTGTACTGGCATTAATATTCCTATCAAAAATTACTTTACATGTGATTCTTCTTCAGTCATTTATGCTATTAAGTGTCCGTGTGGCAAACTGTACATAGGGGAAACCACACAAGCCATTAGAGACAGGATTTCTCATCATAAATCAGACATTAGATGCCAAAAAAACCATCTTCCTATTCCTTTCCACTTTAACACATCAGGGCATACCATTGCCCAACTACGTTTTATGGTATTAGAGCAGGTACAACTGAATAGAAGGGTGGCAGCCTTATTAAAAAAACTACGCTATAGGGAAGCATACTGGATCCATTCATTAAGGACCCTTGAACCACGGGGTCTCAATAGAGACTATGATATTTCTAGCTTATATTGATCTACTATTGGTGACCTATCTTTTTAAGGTACGAAATAATTCCTATATGTTTTATTCAGATCCAGAATGCTTTCCATAACTTGTGTGCATTTTCGTTCATAATCTATACTATAGTACATTTTCTATTTTATTGCTCTGAGTTTGTATTGTTCCACTAAATATGATCTTTATATCTTTTCAGGCAAATAATTAATTATCAGCATTTGATACTCACCTTTACAATGTTCCAGCGCAGCAAATCCCTTTATCTCTGTCTATGGACACTGTGCACTTCCTGTTTGCGTTCCATGAGCGTCTCACCTAGCAAGCACCGCCCTATGACAAGTTTCATGACTCACTTCCGGTTGACGCTACATTTTGCGTTTCACTTGCGTTCCACCAATAAGGCACAGGTATTTTAGGTCACTTCCGGTCGCCAGAACGCCGGAGTATAACTGTCTCACATGTGCATAGCTCACACAGCGCCATTTTCCAATAGCAATTGCACATTCATTTCGATAGCGCTCCTAAATATGTGAGTACAGTCACCTTGCACATATGATTAGGTGGATTTTACTTATATCACTATGAACCGTTTTTCTGATTTATACGGTTTATTTCACAGAATCTCTTTTTTCCTACAACAACAATCCGGTAAGGCTCACCTTTACTTTTGCACTATGGGCATTTATACTGCTATCTTGCGATTTGATTGCTTCTTATTACTTCGTATTGGATTGGACTATACATTTAAATTATCTAGGACACTAGTTTGTCCCTTAGGCTACTACTTTACACTATGGGCATTTAATACTGCTAGTTTGCGATTTAATTCTTTCATATTACTTCATATTGGATTTGACTATGCATATATAGCATTGAGGACACTGGTTTGTCCCTGGCGCTACTATGTTATATCATACCTGAATAGGTTTCTTACCTCATTTTTTTATCATTATTACGTTAGTGACTATATATGTTATATATTATGTTTGTCATTGTTTTTCACACTGTTATGATTATCACAAATATCTATGAATACAGTTTGGACGTATTTACTGAATTTATTTTCTATACACATTTGTTGTTATCCTTAGTCTGAAGAAGGTCAGGACACATGACCGAAACGTCATTTTTTGGATTGTTCTAATAAATACATCTCGTTTTCATCTCATCTGAGTGCCAGATTTATTCAATAGATTATTTATCCAGATGCACAAGGGGTATGGGGGGGTTCATCTTTATACTGGCTGGAGTATCATGTCAGATAGTACAATGCTGACTTCACACTATAGGCATGTGCTATATTTACGATCTTCGGGCATGATTATGTGCTATATATGCTGGTGGAATATATGTGAATGTTATTTTCATATGCTGTATATTATACCCGATTTTGTACATGACAGGGTTCTTGGACATGTGTCCCTTTGATTTTATTCTGTTTTTATGTGATTTTGATGTGCTTTGCTAAATAAAGTTTGTTACCTTTTTCACATATATCATTGTTGGTGCAGTGTGCGTTCAAGTACGGCAGTGCTTTTCTTTTCTTTTTCTTGGGTCAATGATTATTTCTGCCGATTCGCACCTCCCTTATCAATAAAATTGGATTGTAGTGCGCCCAAATCCCCGTTGCTTTTGTGCAGAAACAAAATCAACACGGGGCAAATTGTCTTAAAAGTGAAGGTAATAACAATTAATGTCGGTAACTCACAATCTGTTAATTTTGATAGTCTGAAAGATCTAGTTCAGGACTACCCGCGTAATTCTGACACAGAAACTCAGAAGCGTATCGTCGTACAGCAACGGGGCATTGTGAGAAATAAAAATATTGGATTATTGAATCTCGTCCGCTACAAAAAACGCTAAAGTTAGTTTACACAGAAGTGGCGACTATTAGACGAATTCACCACCCTGCCGTTTGGCTATTAGCAGAGTATTGTGATGGATACGCGTCACGCGTCTACAACACTCGCTCTCATGCATTTTAGCGGCCCGTCTAATTCCGGGAAGAGTTATTTTGTAAAACAATTGCTATATAATATTGAAGCAAATTTTTCACACAAACAGGATAATAATGTTTGGTTTTATTCATGCTGGAAGAAACTATATGATGAAATCTCTTTTCAAAACACCAGATTTGTGGAGGGTCTGCCGAATACATTCAAAGATGACGAATTATTCCCACCGGACAAGGTGAATTTGGCGGTTGTTGATGATCTCATGGAGAGTGCTATTGTGAGATAGAAAAAGCATTTACCAAGTATGTGCACCACAGAAATCTCAGTATTTTCTACCTGATACAAAACATAGTTAGGTCCATATATATTTGGACGAGACAACATTTATCTAATTTTGGTTCTAGACATTACCACAATGAATTGTAAACAAAACAATCAGATGCAGTTGAAGTTCAGACTTTTTGCTTTCATTTGAGGGGATCCACATTAAAATTGGATGAAGGGTTTAGGATTTTCAGCTCCTTAACATGTGCCACCCTGTTTTTAAATTACTAAATCACCACCAGAGGCTATATGCATTAAAACAGCAGGCATTAATGTTGCCTTATTCTGGATCGCTGGTTTACTATGGCGGTCAGGAATAAGTGAATCACGCTTCCCCCCCCCGGCACAATTCCCACTGGTAACATCAGTACATGGCAGGTGACACCCTGCTGCATCTGCCCCTGATGGTTTTGGAGCCAATTGTCACCTTAAATAACGCTGTACTTAAATATATAAACAAACGTCCAAACAAACCCTAATATGGCTCATACAGGAAAAAAAAAAAAAAAAGTCTCAACAATATTTTACAAAATTTATTTATTTTTTGCATGATATTAGTCTGTAAAAAGCAGCAAATCATAAAAAAAATTTAAATTTGATAGCTATAATCATACCGACTCCAAGAACAAATCAGTCTCCTTTACCGCACAGCGATGGGCACAAGATTAAAACAATATTTGAATTCTGCTTTTTGTGCTCAAAAAACGTTACGTACTCCAAAATGGTACCATAAAAATCTCTAACTTGTTGTGCAAAAAAAGCTGTCATGCAGCTCTGCTCACAATAAAATAAACAAATATAAAAAAGTTATAGCTCAGAAAATGGAGATGAAATAACTTTATTATAAAAATGCATTTTTATTGTGTGATAGTAGCAAAAAATAAAGAAGATTTAAATCTGGGATCAACGTAATCGTATCAACCCAAAGAATAAAGTCGTCTTATCACTTATACTGCACGAGGAATGTCCCAAAAATAAAAGAACCGTTCTTGTACTCTTTTTTTGTTCATTCTGCCTTAAAAATCAGAAAGACTTGGCTCATTTATCCTGTGCTGTCCGCTGAGCACTTACATATATATCAAGAGAACAAATTGTATAAAAATTAAAGGTCAAGCACACAAATATGGATCATGAAAAAGGAAGTGCAATAAAATAGTAATAAAAATCTAAATTTTATTAGTAATACTGACTAAAATCAAGAATAGCCGAGTCAGGTAATGGAGCACGTAACATAATAATTATATTAAAAAATTCATTATGCTCCTGAGAGGTTAATAATGAATATTGCATAATGCCCAAACATTTGTATTCAATGTACAAATAACATGATCACACCTTAATAGTATGACATGTCATGAGAAATCAGGTAAAAACAAATCACCTTTTCATATTAATATTTTTATATTCACAATGTAAGTGCAAAAAACTGTACAAAAAACTGCAATGACAATTACATGAATAATGCAGCATAAGATGTGTGAGCCAATAAAGAAAAAATAAAGTGCAAGAAGACAATGTTGAGAGTGAATATACTAATGGCAAAGATAAGGTGCGTCACAAAAATCAAAGAATATCAGCATTATTTAGCTAAGGGAAGCGTGCTGCCAGGTCCCCTACACGCGTTTCGGCGCTTGCTTTCTTCCGGGGGCCGCGAGCGCTTATATAGCGGTTTCTGTGTAAATTCACAAAACCGTGATTTCAACAAAACCCTCAATGGAGCCAGTCACTTATGAGGCACATAGCTGCTTTTGGGCTCAGAGACCAGACTGAGTCCAAAGTGACTCCGTGTGAAGAGAAATATACTGCTAGTGAATGTTGTATTTGGTATATAAAGAGCCACATTGACAGCAGCAAAAATTATATCACAAACACAATTTTCTTGTGACTTTATGGATGGACTCAATTTTCCAAAAAAAAAAAAAAGCATGAAAGGGACATGTGTTATCTGTGTTTTTCCAATTCATTTATATATCAGTCCCCTATGGTAAGAAAATAGAATAGAAAAGATGCCGCAAAATTCATCTGGAATGTCACGGCCTGACAATTGTAAAGGGAGCTGCCCGCAGTGGACCTTGATGATTTGCTTGCCCAAGAGTATTCAGTGTGGCAGAACATTCCTTGAACAGAACTTCATTAATAGCATGTGTTTCATTTTGCACATGGTGCTTGCAAATGATGATACTGAATAAACTGAGATTTTTTTTTTTCATTTCATTATGATGTATATCCATCCTTTGATTCTTGGTTTTGCAATTTCAATGTTGAGGAATATATTCACAATAAACACTGAGTCTTTATTTTGCCTCCAGTATCTGAAAGCTTCTAGAGGTTCATCAATTAACTTGCAAATGAATGTGCCTTGTACAGGAATGGCACCTGGGGGTTTATCTGTGCTGCACAAACACTAATATTCCCATTTAAATAAATAAAGCCACAAGAAATCAGCACCAATATCAAAAGGAAAATGTCCCCGGCGTCTGGTCATACAGTGCTTTTTATTTGTGATTGCCTCATGTACTCTTCATATAAGCTTTTGGTTGGTTTTGAAAGAAATTGTTTATACTGCAAGTTTAGCAGTGTGGTTGTAAAAAGCATATTGAGTTATAGAAGTGATGTGTGTTCATAGAGGAATTTACAGGAAACTTGTCAATGAAGCCAAAGAGCAACAAAAAAAAGCTGTAAAAACTATTATCTTAAAAAAGAACTGAAAATCACATTAAACATCTGCAAGGATTTCTGATATGGATTTCTCTTGAAATTATTGGATTTTCCACCTCATAACACAGATCACACTGGGTTTTTAGTTTAAGCCAGAAACACTAAATTCCTCTTCTATAACTCAAAACCCTGGAGTTTCTGCTTAGTTTCTTCTTCCAAAACGCAACAAATACGTCTATACAGATTAACTACTAGAGGCTTTGTGATGTACCTTTATGTCATAGAGGAAGCTGGTGCCGCTCCACAAAAGGCCGATACCGGCTGAGCTCCAAACTCTGCTGATAATTCCTCCCATGATTCTGCCAATCACTGACAGCGCCATTTATGACTGCTGCTTGCGAGAGATAGAGATATACTGTATATATATATATATATATATATCTATCATTAATCGCTCTCTCATTTCCCCAGTTAAAAATAGAAATTTAATAAATCTACATATTTGTTATCGCCACATACATAAAAGTCTATTAAAATATAAATCAGTAACCTGTAGAGGTGCATCCACCAAAAAGGCAATAAAAAAACCTGATATGCAGCCTGAAATTATCTCAGCGTGTAAAATACAAGCCCTCAGAGAGTTTTGGAAAATGTCAGCATACACCAAACTGCATTTTTTTTTTTTACAAAGTTCAGAATTTTTTTTCAACCGCTGGAATAATAAAAGACAAAACTATGCATGCATGGAAGCACAATAATGGTAGCGACCTGCAGAATTATGTTGACAAGGTCATTTTTACCATACATTTAATACCACAAAAATACACCCCCCAAAACTGATGGAGTTGTGTTTTCATTCATCATTTCTCCTCACTAGCATTTTTTTCCCATTTCTCAGTTCATAATATGGTAAAATGAATGATGTCAATCAAAACTACGACTCGTCCCACAAAAAACAACTTCACATATGGCTATGCAGACGGAAAATAAAAACGTCATGGCTCTTTAATTAAATAAATGAATAAATAAAAGCGAAAATAAAAAAAGGAAAAATAGCTGCATCCTAAAGGGGGTAAAAGCAATGCTGTAAGTCTGTATAATCACTGTATCTCCATTATTGGAAAGGTGGAATGTATGGCTGATCTAGGAAATATGGCGCTCATTAGTTTATATCTTGGCTCTTTCTAGAATCCATTTCTAGTTTTGACTAATAAACAAATCCACGCGCAAATGCAAGAAGTGTTTCTCACATAAAAAACCTGTCAAAAATGAAGTATGGCATATTTTATTGTAAGTGGCATTGAGAGAAAGGGCAACAAAGAACGTAGGAGCGCTGGAATGAACGGGAAGATGGCCGAGATGGGAACAGTGTCAACTTTTTTTGACATTTTAATTTCATCCCACATTAACTAGTAATGATGCCAGTTATTGAGTATTTTGTGATAAGTTCAAAACAGTGAAAAAGACTTTCTGATTCCACATCACATCACTGAATTTTGCATCAGCTAATTGAATGCTGTCCTACATTCTTTTTTTTGTCAAAATGGCTGACATCACAAAAGCCATGATGCTGCAGATACACTACAGTGATTTCATCAGGCACATCCATTTGTATTTGTAACCAATGATATCCAGAGCAAACACTAGATCCCTGGAAAAGTGTTAGGCCCCATGCACACGTTGCGTATTCACTTGCAGATTAATCCATGCGGATTTTGCTAAATCTGCAGGTAACATGACCTGCTTTTTACCTGGGGAATTAGCGCTGACTTACTGCGGTTTTTGGGTGGATTTGCCCTGCGGTTTTACACCTATAATGGAATAGGTGTAAAAATGCAGCGGAATCCGCACAAAGAATTGACATGCTGTGGATTTAAATCTGCAGCAAATCTACGAGAAAAATCCGCCGCATGTGCACAGCGTTAATTTTTTCCATTCACTTTCATTCTACTGTAAATGACTTGCGGATCTGCAGGGTCAAATCTGCTGTGGATCTGCAGCACAATCCACAACGTGTGCACAGACCCGAATGGAGACATTTTGGGAGTAGCAAGTGTGACGCCGCTAAGGGTCCAGTCGCCACTGAGGTACTGCATCTCAGCCAGAGATGTGGTATCCCACCTTTCAGGTAAGATGGGGATACCAAACCTGGCTCTGACATCACTGCATCCATCACACACACTAGCTGTAAGGTTCTTTGTCTCTGTTGACATGTTCCTTGAAACTCAGTTTTCCGTCGGCCATTTTGCTTTCTGTCTTTCTGCAGCTCTTGCCCTCAGTTAATATGGAGTTTCCAGTTTTCATGTTCCCGCCCTGATTCTTCCCTCTTGCTTCTTAAGCAGCCTCAGCTGAACAATCAGTGCTCCTGAATCAAGCCTCAGTCAGTCTGTGACCTGACTTCTGGAAACCTTGGACTTGTACTCCAGCTATTCCCTACTGAGGAACCTTGGAACACTTTTGGACTCTGGAAACCTGCTGTTTGGTGAATCCATGTTTGCAGAGGAATTACGGTACAGAGAAGAGATCCTGAACCTGCTTTGGAGATTTATTGTAGTGCTTGAAGTTACTCTGGCCTGCTGTGTCTCCTGTCGCTGTTCCTGCAAACTGTGTGAACTTTTCAGCATGCTTGTATGAAGTAATACAAGTCATTTCAACCTATGTCTCCTGTGTTTTCCTCGCACCCAAGCACAAGACGCTATAGGAACTGTACACTATACATGACACTAGCTCAGTTCCTCTAGCATGCCTGCAACTAGCAAAGGGTGTTGGATGGTGGGTGGAGTTTGTGGGTCAGAGCAAGAGTTTGAGGGAAGTGAGAGTGAGTCTTCCCTTAGGGGGGGGGGGGAGAAGAAAACAGACGTGCATAGGCAGCTCTCCCGTAGGGGAGAAGTGAAGAGATAGAAACGTGCAGCAGGCTCTAGGTCCTGTGGAGCTTCTCACAGAGAAAGACAGAAAGATGGTTCCCTGCAGGGAAAAGGGATTTCACAGAGGCACGGCTGAGCAAAAGGCTACCCGTGGGGCTTGTTCCAGGCTGACTGACATCAGCTGGGAGAATCCAGGTCGCAGAAGGGACTCGGCCCCTAGACTAGTGGAGCGTACGAGCCGCCCGCGAGGGCCGTGGGGGTACTATTAACTTCTATTGGGGATGTCATGGCAGCACAGCTCGGTCCGTGGCCCTGGGCGCTCACCTTAAAAGGGGGATATTTACAGGGGAATAAATGTTTGTATGATGATTCATGACGCCACCTGTAGTACCTGGTCAGGGTGACCAGCGCTGCTGTGCAGATCCTCTGGAAGGGATGGTGTTGTGCAGCTAGATGTTAGGCCTCCTACAGGTGAGACTGTGTCCTTCCAGGGCAGGTAGATGTGTAGGGATGCAGGACGGAGGGGAACCCAGCAGGGTAGGGACAAGAAGGTGGACACACACACACACAAAGTCACTTTGGTACCTTTACTGAAGATGTTGTAGGCACCTCCTGGAGCACTGTAGGGTGAAGGGTGCACATCCAGATTCTCCCACTAAGTAGGTTTAAGGCCTCCTTGTTCCTTGCCTTTCCGTAATGAGTTCCTGGCCTGCCTGTAGCTGGGCCTAACTTAGTCTCTATCCTGCATCCGGCTGACCTTGTGGTTGGACCTTCTCTTGAAGTACAGTGTCCCTGTTTGCAGGGCCCTGCTTGCCTGAACTCAGTCCTCCTGGCCCTGTTACGTATCAGCTCTGTGGTGCTCCTGGGACTTGTAGTCCTCCAGGAATTCCGGTGTTCTACTACTGGGTCGTGGAGATCCCTGTAGGCTCGGACCCAGCGTCTGGTTTATACTTGCTGGGGTGAGCTGGTTAGGCTCCTCTGCCCCTTTGCTACTCTCCTCTTGCCTTTGGCCTACTCAGGCCCTCACAAGATCATACACACTGGCAGTTGATGTGCTGCCTCTTCTGCCGCTCTCAGAGCATCAGCACGCTCCTAGCTCTTTACTGAACTGAGCTGAACTCACTATGCTGCAGACTGCAGCCTTCTGTGCAACTCTGCTGAGCTGCACTACTCTGCTCCACTGAGCTGCACTTAACTCAAGTCCTATCGAGAAGACTCTTCTGAGCTCTGACTGAACTTCCTGCCTTCACCCTCCTTTTATATTCCTATTGGGGCTCCCTCTGGTGGTCTTAGGGGACGGGTGAAGGTGTGTGTATGCATAGTGAGACCTCTAGTGGTTCAATCCTTCATGCACCCTTCTAGGATTTGTGGAACTGAGCAAAGCTGGGCTCCACACGTACAACAGGACTCAGCTAGCAAATCGACAGCTGTGACAACTTTAGGGGGTCACAGCCACAAACATCTTCTCCGGGAAGGAAAGCTATATAGAATCAAGGAAATGCCTGGGTCACATTGTCCTGACAGGATTTGCAGCTACCGGACTGGGACACTGCTTTGTGAGGTGCTGGGAAAGGAGTGTGAATCAGCACAGTGAGATGGCCAGGGAAGGCATATACTGACAGGGAGCTTTTGACTGGTGTTCTCTATCTACCTGTGAGTTGGCTGGATGCCATACCTGGTGGACATGGCACCAAGTGGGCACCTGTACAGCATGCACCTGATCTGTGAGTAAGGCCTTGGCAACTGCAAGTCTCCTCAAGTTCTTCATGCAGCACACACTCCACTCTGCTACATGCCCCAGCACCATCACTCGCTCTCTATATCACCTCTCCGCCCTGGGACAACATAGCTTCACCTGTGGGATGCTTTCCCAACTCTGCTGCATCTCGCCATCTGTCCCAGAGGAACTGCACCGCAGCGCTGGTCACCTCTGACCAGAAACCACAGGTGGCGTCACGAACACTATACTACAAATTCTACATACCCTGTAAATATTCCCCTTTTATTGGAGCCCAAGGCCACAGACAAGGTCACTGCTGCTGTGACATATCCCTTTAAGACACTGGCCTGGTACAGAGTACCCCACTGCCCTGGCGGCTGATCCACAAGTATATTACAAATATAATTTATGCCATCATTAAATGTTTGTATAGACGGAGAAATATCTATTTTATTCCTATAAGGACTTGTTCAACCACCGTATTTTCTTTCCAAGTACAAAATGGACAGCACTTGGACCAATGTTATCCAATAGAGCGGTGTAGATGACCAACTGTTTTCTGAATGTGAAAAAATGGCAGCATGCACAAGAATAGCAGCATGAGGCTCACCCTTTCAGGTCTATGGGTGCGCACATCAGATGATGTTACGACTCGGTGAAGCAAGCCTCCAAGAGTGGACCCTCTGGATCATGGCACCGAGGGCCCCGGGCGAGCTGACCAGATGTAGCCGACCCCTATACAGGGATGTTAGGGGCAGGCCTTGGGGTTCTAGTACCATGAAAGCCAGTACCGAGAGGGGCGGCTCTTTAGGGAAGCAAAAAGCCCCTCTAAAAGGACAGAGAGAGCAAGGGGTAACAGAGCGGAGCAGGGAACCAGAGGTAGAACCGAGGTGGAACTGGAGGACTGGGTAAACCTAAGTACAGCAGGACTGAGCTGTAATTGAGGGAACCTGGAGCGATATACAGGAGGCTAAGCTGAGACACAGGGCAGGCGGGTACAGATAGAGCGAAGGGCAGGCAGACACGGCTGAGGCGAAGGGCAGGCGGCTTTTTTTTTTTTTTTTATCTGAAGAGGTTTAGATGAATTTTTTGGAGAGGTTTACTTCAAAATGTTTTTTTTTTTTTTGTTTTTTTTTTTTAAAAAAAAACAAGTCAAGCACTTTTTCCCTCCGTCAGTAGTTTTTCCAATTTTGAGGGAAAAAAAAAAAAAAAAAAATCAAAATTCTCCTCATATGATACACAAAGTGGAGACAACAATTTTCAGATTATGTGTCAGTGACTGTAGCTATGACCTGAGAAATCCCATATTTGCTGTAGACCTGTGACTATGACAGAAAACTGACTGCATGTCATCTCTTGTGTACGTAGTAAACCACACTTGGCTCATGTGTGGCCCGCACAGGACATGTCACTTTGCCATTTGTCACAGGCATGTAAGGAGAGCTGCAGGAGTGGCGGCAATTCCTCTCACACTCCACACACACCTGCCCTGAAAAGTCTCCCTACAACCATGTTTGCATGATAACACAGGCGGTGCAGCGGGGAAAAACTGTATTCAAATCAATTGAAACAAAAGGTAATGGCATACGAATGGATAAAGAATGCCAAGATAAGAAGTGACAAAGTTATCACCAGAGCCCCCCAGAGCACCGGCCAATCACAGCGCCGACTCAAACAACACCCCGCCCGGAACCTGGAGGTTAAAACTGTCACCTTATGTCCTGAGATCCAAGAACCCTGTGAGACCTGAGCATCTGCCGAGTCCCATCTGGTAAGTCTGTATCTTCTCCTTACACTGTCATAGTGAGCTTGTACCAATGCTGTGATGGTAAAGGGCAGTTGTCCCTGGAGTGGGAGGTGGGTGGGATAAACACATGGGGGAATGTTTCTGAAAGGTTCGGGATTGGAGATGCGGTGACTTTTCTTACCTTGTTAGCCTGTGGTCATGCTGTCAGTAATCCCTGTGCAGCCACTCTGGGAAGGCTGATGGGGAACAATAGATTGTGATCTGCTCCTTCACAAATAGCACTGACATAAGCACGGTGGCAAGTGTTTCTTGTGTGTGCTAGGTCCAGACCTGGGCGATCGGCTGAACAAAAGACCACACAAGAAACTCTGCAGCCTGTGAAGTCTTCCTACCTGCCCCTGCAGATTGGGGCTGTGCTTTATTGGAGACTCTGAAGAGACAGCTGGAGGACGGGAGACTCTACAAGTTCCTGTTTCTCTATGAAACAAAGAAACAGTCTGTCAGTGAGGAAAAGTTTACTTTGAAGGATCCATTTTTAGGGGGGTCCCGCACCCCACAGGTAGTACAGATTGGCCCTGATCAGTGAGTATAGAGGGGGTATAATGGGTGATGTGTGTCGACCCGCCACCACAATTGTGGATTACCAGGGCAATGGGGTACTCAGAGCTGAGCCCATGGAAGTCTATGGGGTTTGTCACAGGTAGCGGTGGCTCGGTCTGTGGCCCTGGCGGTCTGGCGTATGTTGGGGGAATATTTACAGGGATAGATATATTTACAGTTCGTGACGCCACCTGTAGTCTCTGGTAATTTGTACCAGCGCTGCTGTAGATCTCTGAGGGGATGGTGAGGCAGCTAGATGTCGGGTCCCCTACAGGTGGGACTGTTATGTTACGGTAGCTGAGGAGTGCAGGTAAAAAAGGAAATACACCAGAGCAGTTGGAATCTATGAGATTGCAGTACCCTGACTAACCACCACAACTAGAGGCAGCCGTGGAGCGTTCCTACGATGGTCCTAGACGCCTCGTCACAGCCTGAGAAACTAACTACACCTAAAGATAGAAATAGGAAAGCTATCTGCCCCGGAGCAGAACCCCAAAGATAATAGAAAGCCCCCAAACATGTAATGGCGGTTAGACAAGAGGAAATACTGACACAGAAAGAAAATAGTATGAGCAAACGCTGGGGCCCAAACTATCTAAATAGAAAAGGATAGGAAGGGCACTTACTGCTGTGTCGACCCGCCACCACAATTGTGGGTTACCAGGGCAATGGGGTACTCAGAGCCGAGCCCGTAGAAGTCTATGGGGATTGTTGTCACAGGTAGCTGTGGCTCGGTCTGTGGCCCTGGCGGTCTGGCGTATGTTGTTGGGGGATATTTACAGGGGATTGATTTATGTACAGTTCGTGACGCCACCTGTAGTGTTCTGGTAATTAGTACCAGCGCTGCTGTAGATCTCTGAGGGGATGGTGAGGCAGCTAGATGTCGGGTCCCCTACAGGTGGGACTCTTCCCTCAAAGTCTGTTAATATGGTGAAGTCGGGTGCCGGTAAATAACACAGTCTCACACAGTCAGCGTCTTTCCATACCTTTACTTGCAGAATGATAAGGCAGGTCCCAGGGAGGCTGATCCAAGGAGAGTGTATCTTGAGACGGCAGCTGGACAAGTTAGGGGCCTCCTTTAACTCCAATAAACGAGTACAACCAGCCTGAAGCGTAGTTCCCTCTATGATTCCAGCAAATCTTAGCTGTTTCTGCCCAGTCAGCTTAGTGTTAGGGATCTTCCTGTGAAGGAGCTGAATACTTATGTTTGTCCTGCAGAACTCCAAAGTGTTCACTCCCCCTGACCCCAGCTACGTACCGACTATAAGGGGCTTGTCTGCCGCGACCTAGGGTCCGGTAGATTCCTGGTTGTCCTGTCACTGTGCCTGAAGCAACAGTGACTCTTCGGTCCCCAGTGACCGGTAACAAGGCGCTGGACTTCTGCAATCCTGTAGCGCCAATTCTCTAATCCACTTGCCTTTCGCCTTGTCCACGCTGGTAACATAAACACTCTTACTAGCCAGGGGTCGAGCAGTCACTTCCAATCTTTTTCCTTCCAATGAAGCTAACCACAGATGCTCAGTTATCACAGGCAGGAGCACGTCTCTGTACCTGATACTGTCCTTGGACAGGAATGCTGAAGACTTTCTGGGTTACAACTTGTTCTTTCCTTCAATGTATGCTGAGGAGATGACACAGCTCTGACCAGACTAAGGCGTATTCCAACACCTATACCAGACTCCACTTTCTGAACTGATGAGATAGCAATCTAGACTCCTTCACTGTAGTCCAGACACAGACTCTCTCACTGTAGTCTAGACGCAGCCTCTCCACGTCCTTACTGCCCGAAGACAGGACTTAGACTCTCTCACTAAAATCACGCCTACACATACCTTCTTGACCACTCCCTAGAGTATACTTCACTACCCCAAGGGTGTGTCTAGTGTGTGTAGAATGAATGCATATTGAGCTTTAAGCCGCCGTCTCGCCATACACTCCCCAGGGTACTGCGTGTGCCTACCACCAGGGCTACACATTCCCCCATGGTAAACGACAGCACTCCCGGGCTGTGAAATACAAAAGACAGAAAAATTTTGTTTATGCAATAACATTTGGAACAATAACATCTTCCCATCCGGGAGGTAAGAATACTTCGAACGTTACAAACTTTAATACAAATAGTATCAAATAGCATTTTCAATAAATAGATATACAAGATACTTGTGAAGGACCCGCACCAAACCTTCAACGTGGGTCCTGGGTGGGCTGCAGGACATCCAAGTGCAGACCTCACTCAGTGCCACACCACACGGGTTTTGTTTTTCAGAGGTAGATATGGATGGTTTATGTAAAACCAAGATAGGGCACAAAAGTGCAACTATGTACAAGAATGTTCTGGGTAAGCATAGTCCTTTACCTCAAAAGTCCATTTATAAAGAAAGACATAATAAATCACATTGTCAATTATCAATTACCAATTACCCAGCCGGGCATTCTATAATTAGGAATATATATTTACTATATATAATATCTGTGCAAACTTTTTCAAAAACATTTTAAACTTTCTGCTTTCTACTTGTGGTAGATCCGATAGGGATCTCACCAACTCTTTACTACTTATTCATCAGCTACTAAGACATTTTCCACCACATCTTCCACCCGGGGGCTGGAACAACGCAATGGGCCCTTGATCCCAGGACCAGCAAATCATGTGCTGCGATCAGGGTCTGGGTTGCGACAGTTCTGGTTTGAACCTCCAGGGGCGCAACGGGTACACTTTCTTCGCATGACACCGATTGCGTCTCCATTACAGTCAATGATATAGACCGCGTCAGGGTTTGCGATCTAGACTGGGTCGCATTTGGCGATATGGAAGTGGCTTTTACTTGCGATAGACCTTGGATCGCATGTTGCGATGACTTTGACGGGGGCGATGCTGGGGCACGGCCGGATGCTGCTGAAGCTGAGTACGGGGACGCTGCGGTAATGGTGACGGTACCGGCGTCTGGGACGGGGTCGCGGACGATGGCGACGTTCAGGGCATACCACCCCTTCATTCCCCAATGCCGCGTATAGGTGACTATGTCGCCGTTTACTAAGTCCCTCCCGGAATGGCCTTGTGGCAGGTGAGATTCCACGTCACGCCTGCTGACGAAGACCGCTGGGTAGAGGCCCGGTTCTCGGATAAAGCCCCAGCCCTTCCGGAGCTGGAACTCAGTCACACACCCCTGCCGCCGCGGTTCCCGTAAGGTACCTTTGTCGCGACGGACAGTCTCCTTGTCGGCAATCAGCTCAGCAAACTGTCGCTGGCGGTTCTTCTTGATTTCCCGCGCTTCCTCCTGCTGGCGCCTCTTCGTCTCCTCACGACTCTGCCATTCTTGCTCCCACTGGGCGGTGTAGGCGACGTCATCCAGGCGCGCCATCTCGTCCCAGTCCACATCTGGTAGTGACGGACAGGACCCCTCCGGTGTCCCTGCCGGGGACCGATAATCTGCTGCGGCCTCTTGGCCGGGCGGGCGTTCCGGGATTGGCTGTACCTCCTCAACCTCCTCCGCATCCACCGCTTCACCAGTGGGATCGGGAACGGTACTTTCGGGGGCAGCCTCCGGTTGCTCCTTCGCCTTGGGCAGCAGACTTTTCGGTACTTTGAATCGTGGGGGTTCGTTGAGGGGAGAGGACGCCGTGTTCGTCATTTGCCACTTCAGCAGATTACACCGGCGCCTCTCAATCTCCTCCAGTCCAGGTTGGAACAACTTCTTTAGGCGTGAGTTCTCCTCCCGAACCTCTAACAACGCCTGTTGCAGGTGCAGGATCGCATAGGCCTCGGATGCC
Organism: Oophaga sylvatica; assembly: GCA_033576555.1. Classification (NCBI taxonomy): domain Eukaryota; kingdom Metazoa; phylum Chordata; class Amphibia; order Anura; family Dendrobatidae; genus Oophaga; species Oophaga sylvatica. The sequence goes on from JARQOD010000003.1 coordinate 53,074,976, forward strand.
GATGGCAGCTTGGCGGGGGCACGGGGCCTGCCTTCCTCCGCTGCCCCGCTCGGCTCCACACGTCCTGCCTCCATCACGCTCCAGAAGATTCTTTCTTCTTTCTGCGGAGACATCCGGTCTCTTCCGTGGAGGTGGGGTTTGCGTCTCCTCCTCCTCCTCGCAGGGAAGGTGAAGAGGAGGCGGACCTCCTTTGCTGTAGGGCAGGACCGCATGTTATAGTAGCACTTTGAGAGGGCAGGCATTTTCTTCGCGCCACAGGGGGGTAGACGCCCACGAAGGTACGCCCACCTTCTTCTCCAGCGCCTGAGGGCGCGAATATGGCGACAAAAATGGCGATTTTGGCGCCAAAAGTGCAAACAGTCCTTTTTACAAAAAAACAAGTCCTTAGGCACGCAGGGCTCGCAATTTCGCGAGTTTGGTATCCTGTTCGTGACGCCAAGTTTAGTTGTGTCGACCCGCCACCACAATTGTGGGTTACCAGGGCAATGGGGTACTCAGAGCCGAGCCCGTAGAAGTCTATGGGGATTGTTGTCACAGGTAGCTGTGGCTCGGTCTGTGGCCCTGGCGGTCTGGCGTATGTTGTTGGGGGATATTTACAGGGGATTGATTTATGTACAGTTCGTGACGCCACCTGTAGTGTTCTGGTAATTAGTACCAGCGCTGCTGTAGATCTCTGAGGGGATGGTGAGGCAGCTAGATGTCGGGTCCCCTACAGGTGGGACTCTTCCCTCAAAGTCTGTTAATATGGTGAAGTCGGGTGCCGGTAAATAACACAGTCTCACACAGTCAGCGTCTTTCCATACCTTTACTTGCAGAATGATAAGGCAGGTCCCAGGGAGGCTGATCCAAGGAGAGTGTATCTTGAGACGGCAGCTGGACAAGTTAGGGGCCTCCTTTAACTCCAATAAACGAGTACAACCAGCCTGAAGCGTAGTTCCCTCTATGATTCCAGCAAATCTTAGCTGTTTCTGCCCAGTCAGCTTAGTGTTAGGGATCTTCCTGTGAAGGAGCTGAATACTTATGTTTGTCCTGCAGAACTCCAAAGTGTTCACTCCCCTGACCCCAGCTACGTACCGACTATAAGGGGCTTGTCTGCCGCGACCTAGGGTCCGGTAGATTCCTGGTTGTCCTGTCACTGTGCCTGAAGCAACAGTGACTCTTCGGTCCCCAGTGACCGGTAACAAGGCGCTGGACTTCTGCAATCCTGTAGCGCCAATTCTCTAATCCACTTGCCTTTCGCCTTGTCCACGCTGGTAACATAAACACTCTTACTAGCCAGGGGTCGAGCAGTCACTTCCAATCTTTTTCCTTCCAATGAAGCTAACCACAGATGCTCAGTTATCACAGGCAGGAGCACGTCTCTGTACCTGATACTGTCCTTGGACAGGAATGCTGAAGACTTTCTGGGTTACAACTTGTTCTTTCCTTCAATGTATGCTGAGGAGATGACACAGCTCTGACCAGACTAAGGCGTATTCCAACACCTATACCAGACTCCACTTTCTGAACTGATGAGATAGCAATCTAGACTCCTTCACTGTAGTCCAGACACAGACTCTCTCACTGTAGTCTAGACGCAGCCTCTCCACGTCCTTACTGCCCGAAGACAGGACTTAGACTCTCTCACTAAAATCACGCCTACACATACCTTCTTGACCACTCCCTAGAGTATACTTCACTACCCCAAGGGTGTGTCTAGTGTGTGTAGAATGAATGCATATTGAGCTTTAAGCCGCCGTCTCGCCATACACTCCCCAGGGTACTGCGTGTGCCTACCACCAGGGCTACACACTGCAATCCCAGAAAACCCTGAAAAACACCAACTCTACTAATTTCAAAATCACCTGAGATCACACGACCTCTACCACCTAAATTAGTTCTCTGGTGTAACAAAAACAGCAGCCACTGAAAAAACTGCAAAAAGCAAAAGTACAAAACACAGTGGCTGGACTAAACTGAGAGGGCAAAAGCCCCCGGAGGGGACCCAGAAGGCCCCCACAGAAGGGCAGGACAAAATGCAAAAATATAGCAAAAACACAAAATAAGAAATAGTCTTATCTGATAGCAGGAGATGCAGGCACGACACAGCAGGCTACAAGGGAAACTGGAAAGAAGGATTCAGACCAGAACAATTGATCACCGGCAACCCTGATGGGAAAATGATTCCCTTAAATAAGACCAATCAGTAACACCTGATTCCCAATCCAATCCTCACTAGTACCGCTTGTAACCACCAGAGGGAGCCTCTGCTCAGAACTCATCTCAAACCCATTCACAACAGTACCCCCCCCCTTGAGGAGGGGTCACCGAACCCTCATTTGAGCAACCAGGTCGGTCAGGATGAGTTCTATGATACGCACGGATAAGTCTCCTAGCATGGATGTCCGAAGCAAACACCCAAGAATTATCTTCCTGACCATAACCTCTCCATTTAACCAAATACTGGAGTCTTCGTCTAGAAAAACGAGAATCCAATATTTTCTCAACCACATACTCCAGATTGCCCTCAACCAAAACAGGGTCAGGAGGCACAGCAGCAGGAACCACTGGCTCAACAAACCTCTTCAACAAGGACTTGTGGAACACGTTATGGATCTTAAATGTCCCTGGAAGAAGCAAACGAAAAGAAACAGGATTAATAATCTCCATGATCTTATAAGGTCCAATGAACCTAGGCTTAAATTTAGGAGATGCTACTCTCATAGGAATATTCTTTGAGGACAACCAGACCAAGTCCCCCACTTTAAACCGAGGACCATCAGTCCTATGCCGGTTAGCAAACCGCTGGGCCTTCTCCTGAGAGAGGGACAACCTCTCCACTACCTGGTCCCAAATCTGCTGCATACGCTCAACAACAGAGTCAACACCTGGACAGACAGAAGCCTCCGTCTGTCCTGAAGAAAATCGAGGGTGAAACCCAGAATTACAGAAAAACGGAGACATCAAAGTGGCAGAGCTAGCCCTATTATTAAGAGCAAACTCAGCCAAAGGCAAAAAAGAGACCCAGTCATCCTGATCAGCAGACACAAAGCATCTTAGATAAGTCTCCAATGTCTGGTTTGTTCTCTCAGTTTGACCATTGGTCTGAGGATGAAATGCCGAGGAGAAAGACAATTGAACACCCAGTTTAGAACAAAAAGTCCTCCAAAATCTGGAAACAAACTGGACTCCTCTGTCAGACACAATGTTCTCAGGAATGCCGTGTAAACGAACCACGTGCTGAAGGAACAACGGCACCAATTCAGAGGAGGAAGGCAACTTAGGTAATGGCACAAGATGTATCATTTTGGAAAACCTATCACAAATTACCCAGATGGTGGTCATTCTCTGAGAAACAGGAAGATCGGAAATGAAATCCATAGAGATATGGGTCCATGGTCTCTTGGGCACAGGCAATGGCATCAACAAACCACTAGAGCGAGAGCAAGGCTTGGAGCGAGAGCAAGTCCCGCAGGACTGCACAAATTCCCTGACATCACGAGACAAGGTAGGCCACCAAAAGGACCGACTAACCAAGTCTCTGGTACCAAAAATTCCGGGATGCCCAGCCAATGCGGAACAATGAATCTCAGACATCACACTCTTTTTCCATTGGTCCGGGACAAACAATTTTCCAACAGGGCAGCGCTCGGCCTATCCTCCTGACACCCCTCCAGAGCAAGTCTCAAATTAGGCGAGATGGCGGAAAGAACTACACCCTCCTTCAAAATAACAGAGGGATCAGATAGCTCAGGAGAGTCCGCAAGGAAACTCCTCGAGAGGGCATCCGCCTTAACATTCTTAGTGCCAGGAAGAAAGGAAACCACAAAATTAAAACGTGTGAAAAACAAGGCCCACCTGGCCTGTCTAGGATTGAGTCGCTTGGCAGATTCCAGATAGACCAGATTCTTATGGTCCGTAAGGACCACCACCTGATGTTTGGCTCCCTCCAGCCAATGTCTCCACTCTTCAAAAGCCCACTTCATGGCCAATAACTCCCGATTACCCACGTCATAATTACGTTCAGTAGGAGAAAATTTTCGAGAGAAAAAGGCACAAGGGTTACTTTTAGAGGTCTCTGGATCTTTTGGGACAAAACGGCACCTGCCCCAATTTCAGAGGCATCAACCTCCACCTGAAATGGCAGAGAAACATCAGGCTGCCGTAGAACAGGAGCAGAAGTGAATCTCTGCTTAAGTTCCTGAAACGCAGAGACTGCCTCAGGAGGCCAATTCACCACATCAGAACCCTTTCTGGTCAAATCAGTTAATGGTTTAACAATAACAGAGAAATTACCAATAAATTTACGATAAAAATTGGCAAAACCCAAAAATCTCTGAAGAGCCTTTAATGAAGTAGGTTGGACCCAATCACAGATGGCCTGAACCTTGACCGGGTCCATTTCAATAACAGATGGGGACAAAATGAATCCCAGAAATGAGATCTTCTGTACGCCAAAAAGACACTTTGATCCCTTCACATACAGAGCATTCTCTCTCAAAATCTGGAATACAGTTCGAACATGTTTCACATGAGAGTCCCAGTCATTAGAAAAAATCAAGATATCATCCAAATAAACAATCAGAAACTTGTCCACAAAATCCCTGAAAATGTCATTCATGAAGGACTGGAAGACGGAAGGAGCATTAGTGAGCCCAAAGGGCATCACAAGGTACTCAAAATGCCCTTCAGGGGTGTTAAATGCCGTCTTCCATTCATCCCCGTGCTTAATGCGAATAAGGTTATACGCCCCCCTGAGGTCAAGCTTGGTAAACCAAGTAGCGTTTTTCACCCTGGAAAACAGGTCAGAAATCAAGGGTAACGGGTATTGATATTTCACAGTAATATTGTTCAAGAGACGATAATCAATACACGGCCTTAATGAACCATCTTTTTGGCCACAAAGAAAAAACCGGCACCTAAGGGTGAAGAGGATGGTCTGATATGACCCTTCTCCAATGATTCCTTGATATAAGACCGCATAGCGTCATGTTCAGGTACAGACAAGTTAAAAAGGCGACCCTTAGGGAATTTACTACCTGGCACTAATTCAATAGCGCAGTCATAGCTCCTATGGGGAGGCAAGGATGCAGATTTACTTTCGCTAAACACATCAGAAAAATCAAACAAAAAGTCAGGAACATCCTCAGCCTGGGGGAGGCAGAAAAAACAGGAGTGTTGGTATTAACACATTGGCAGCCCCAACTGGTTACAGACACAGATTTCCAATCCAAAACAGGATTATGAGACTGTAACCAAGGGAAACCCAGCACGATAATGTCATGCAGATTATATAGAACCAAAAATTTGCAGCACTCCTGGTGATCAGGTTCAACCCTCATTATCACCTGAGTAGAAAACTGGGGTTTATTCTCAGCCAAAGGGTAGAATCGATCCCCAGTAGGGGAATAGACTTCTGTAGGGGTATCAAGGGAAATCCACAACGTTTAGCAAAATCATAATCCATCAGGTTAATAGCTGCTCCAGAATCAACGAAAGCCTGAGCAGAAAATGAGGACAGAGAGCATATCAGAGTGACAGTTAATAAAAACTTAGTCTGAACACTACCCAAGACAACTGAGCGTGCAAAACGTCTTCCCCGCTTAGGGCAGACTGAAATAGCATGAGAGGCATCACCACAGTAGAAACATAACCCATTGCGCTTTCGAAACTCATGACGCTGTGCCCCAGACACCACTCCATCACACTGCATGGGCTCAGCAGCTGGCTCACAAGGCAACACCACTCCACGCATACCTCTCCGCTCACGCAAACGTCTGTCAATTTGAATCGCTAATGACATAGAATCATTGAGACCAGAGGGGACAGGGAATCCCACCATAACATCCTTTACATTATCCGACAGACCCTTCCGGAAAAGGGCCGCCAAAGCGTCGTCATTCCATTTGGTCAGGACTGCCCACCTACGGAATCTCTGACAGTATAACTCAGCGTCATCAAGCCCCTGATTTAATGCCAACAAGGCTTTTTCAGCTTGATCAGTGACATTAGGCTCATCGTACAATAACCCCAAAGCCTGAAAAAATGCATCAACATCACTCAAAACAGGATCCCCAGGTGTGAGGGAAAAAGCCCAATCCTGAGGATCGCCGCGCAGGAGAGAGATGATAATTTGAACCTGCTGCGCTGCGTTTCCTGAGGACTTAGATTTTAAGGCAAGAAACAATTTACAATTATTTTTGAAATTCTGAAACTTAGCTCGATCCCCTGAAAACAAATCTGGCATGGGGATCCTAGGTTCCACAACAGGCAACCTAGCAAGATAGGTAGCAATACTCTGAACCTCAGTGGCAAGCTGATCCACACGGCCAGACAACTGTGCAAACTCCATTGGGAGAAAAGATCCTCCCCAGCACCCAGAGATACAGAGGGAAAAAAAAAAAAAAAATGCAACAAACAGAAAAATATCTCTGACAACTTTTTTCCTTCAAAATATTTTTTCCCTTCTGTGAGTACCATACAATTTTTATGGCCGGTGATACTGTTATGTTACGGTAGCTGAGGAGTGCAGGTAAAAAAGGAAATACACCAGAGCAGTTGGAATCTATGAGATTGCAGTACCCTGACTAACCACCACAACTAGAGGCAGCCGTGGAGCGTTCCTACGATGGTCCTAGACGCCTCGTCACAGCCTGAGAAACTAACTACACCTAAAGATAGAAATAGGAAAGCTATCTGCCCCGGAGCAGAACCCCAAAGATAATAGAAAGCCCCCAAACATGTAATGGCGGTTAGACAAGAGGAAATACTGACACAGAAAGAAAATAGTATGAGCAAACGCTGGGGCCCAAACTATCTAAATAGAAAAGGATAGGAAGGGCACTTACTGCAATCCCAGAAAACCCTGAAAAACACCAACTCTACTAATTTCAAAATCACCTGAGATCACACGACCTCTACCACCTAAATTAGTTCTCTGGTGTAACAAAAACAGCAGCCACTGAAAAAACTGCAAAAAGCAAAAGTACAAAACACAGTGGCTGGACTAAACTGAGAGGGCAAAAGCCCCCGGAGGGGACCCAGAAGGCCCCACAGAAGGGCAGGACAAAATGCAAAAATATAGCAAAAACACAAAATAAGAAATAGTCTTATCTGATAGCAGGAGATGCAGGCACGACACAGCAGGCTACAAGGGAAACTGGAAAGAAGGATTCAGACCAGAACAATTGATCACCGGCAACCCTGATGGGAAAATGATTCCCTTAAATAAGACCAATCAGTAACACCTGATTCCCAATCCTCACTAGTACCGCTTGTAACCACCAGAGGGAGCCTCTGCTCAGAACTCATCTCAAACCCATTCACAACATGGGACTCTTCCCTCAGGTCGATGGTTATGGTGGGGTTGTGCAGGCATGCAATTAAATAACTCAGTCTCACACCGTCAGCGTCTTTCCATACCTTTTACTTGTTAGATGGTAAGGCAGGTCCCAGGGAGGCTGATGGGTTGATGGAGGATGAGTTTTGAGGCAACGGCTGAGCAAGGCAGGGGCCTCCTTTACTTTCCAATGATGATGAGTCCAACCAGCATAAAGCGTAGTTCACTCCTGAAACTTCAGCTATTTCAAAGCTGTACTGCCCGGTCAGTTTTGTGGTGGAGCCTTCCAGTGATGAAACTAGGTTCTTCTATGCTTGGCCTAGCTCAAAGTTCCTATTCCACCTGACCCCTGTTACGTACTGACACTTCAAAGGCTGCTTTCTGTTACCTAAGGTCCAGTAAGCCTCTGGTTTTTCTACCACTATGCGTGAAGCTATAGTGATGCTTCGGTCTCCAGTGACCGGTGACAATGTGCAGGATACTTCAATCCTAAAGCACTTCTGATTCCTTCCACTGTGCCTTTCGACTTGCTCAAACTCTCAATCTCAGCACTGACTAGGCTAAGGTGAACTGGCTCACCTGTACTAGCCTCCACTACCGTACTGTCTCTCTGAATCGACAGGAATCTTGGTGCTCCAGACAGGCACTCCTTCTCCCTCCCTTCACCTCAGGAGACACTACTACGACTCTCTTGTGCTACAAAACCACACCCCTCTACACCCCTGCTGGGTGTGTCCGAAGTATATGTGATGTCATGTAGAGCCCTTAACCGTTACCTCTCCACTCATCCTCCTGGTATTGTGTACCTTAAATACCAGGGCTACACAGATGCACTGTCTGGGCTCCATAGTATGTGCAGTGCAGTTCATGCCATGGGCTGAGCTAGCAAAAAAAAACAGATAGCTTTCAAATTGAAGAAACCGTGGGTATTTAATGAATCTGTTTTCTATGGACGTCAATGGTAAAAAAAAAAAAAAGTTGTAAATCATTTCCAAGTTTGGGAGAACCCCAAATAAACCCTCACTAGAAGACCATAAAATGTAACTTATTTCTGTTAATTAAAATAAAGTAATACAAAGGGTATTTAACAGAAATAAAAGTTACATTTTATGGTCTTCTAGTGAGGGTTTATTTGGGGTTCCCCCCAATTTGGAAATATATATATCCAAAGACCATCTTAGTTCCTCCACTATATTTGTTATATTGAGTTACAAATCAGTTTTTTTTTTTTTTTTAGTTTCTGCACATTTTTTTTTTCTCTTGCTGCTGGATCCGTTTGAAACTGATGATTACCGGTCATGTGAACTTAGGCTGTGTTCACATGTACAGTAATCATCAGTTAGAACAGACCCAGCAGCAATCCCTTATGTCCAGTCTGGACAACTTGTTTGTCAATGGATTGCTGCGGCTTAATCCGCTCTCCCCATGGGAATACAGGAATGCTCAGCTGAGCTGCTGTCTAGGAGTCTGGGGGAGTAAGGAAGATGGCTGTCAGTCAAGCCAATGGTCTCCAATATTTCTGTATGGCCAGCCTTTATACTGTGACAGTCGACCAATGAGTGTCTGTCTATAGCTACTTTTAGGAGTCCCATTAGGTAATAGTTAACATATATTTTTAATTTTTTTTATTTCTTCCCATGTTTATGGCTTATGCACATGACATTGCCTTTTAGGACCTATATCTATCAAATATTTATGGTGTATCCTTTAGATATGTCACTGTAGTAAAGGGTATGCCACACTAGACAATATCGCTAACGGGATCGCTAAAAAACGTCACTATTTAGCGATCCCGTTAGCGATGTTGTTCAGTGCGGCAGCTTCCAGCGACGAGCTTCCTGCTGTGATCTCGCTCGTCGCTGGAATCGCTCCGGACCCTATTTCATCGCTGGCGCTCCCGCTGGGTAAGTATCTAATCGCTGTGTGGCACCTTTTCTTAGCGATTTAGCGGTACTTTTGTACCGCTAAAGTCGTTAAGAAGATCGCTAACGGCGATAGCGTCGTTAACTATATCGCTAAATGCGGCAGCATTTAGCGATATAGAAACAATCCCGCTAGCGATCTCATTAGTATGCAACGCTAACGAGATCGCTAGCGGGATAGCTTAGTGTGGCAGTACCTTAAGTCTTTTCTGTGCAGCATATTTGGACTATTGACTCCATATGTCCAGCCTAAGCAACCTAGAATAACCTCTTCAAGTAGCTATCATCAGTATTTGGAATGGGGGAGGGGGGTCTACCAGTGAGGACAGGTGAGGAGAGGAATGTGGTAATGAAACAAGGTGGCTTCTTCTCAGAGTACATAGACAATGCCAAGTAGGATGACCACTATGTGTAAATGTTGCTCTTCACCACGCTCTGGAAAAGGCCATTATCAGGAATGAACCGGACTCCTGTAGTGCAGTTATGTCTTTCAGTCCTGGTAGACTGTTCATGACTGCCATTTCTACTCTATATAAACCATACATTTTTCATGCTGTGTATATCTCTACCATTGTTTGACCCAATGTTTCTCACCACAGGACCAATAATGAGCAAGAAAATGGAATGTGCCCCGACTGACAGTGGGAATGACAGCATGGAGGTGGAGCTGAAAGTTCCCAGTACAAAGAGGAAATCTGCCGAAAGCGGCTGTGAATGTCCTACGCACCTGGTTGTATGAGCACAGACAATGCTTATCCCACAGATGGTGATAAAGAACATTTCTCTATAAAGACTGAACTCAGTGTTGCAGGTACGACCCCCAACAATTTGTTGTATATGAATAGCCACTAAGATAGTGGGTTCTCCTTTGAAGCCAGTTTTTTAGGGTGGTTGGATAATAATGACACAATAGTAGTGGTGGTGTGGAAGTATCAAAAATGGGTTTTCTGGAATCTGCCAATGCTTTTTTATTTCTTGCATAAAATAACTGCAGGAAAAAAAAAAAAATAGATTTGTCCCCTTACATAGTGCCTCTCTTGAGTTTGCTATGTGGTAGCGCAGCATCCTTATTCCCTTAAATGGGGCGATTCTGCGATCCTAGGCAAGGTCTTCCTTAATTCATACACCCCCTGTATATAAATTTGCTTCGTTCATGTTTTTAGCTGATCATTTTCTCTTTTCACTGTTAGATATGCAACTGGTTCTTAATGCTTGGAGACGGATCTTTCCGGACATGTACGCAAGGATGGTAAAAAGAACCAAACCAGTACATGATCTCCGTAAGGGAAACAGGAACCCAAATCCCCTCCTAATCAGCAACAATTGCCTTCTACCGATGGAGACCATACCAATTGGCACTCTGGTTGTCCCCTTATGGCTGTGAACATAGTGCCTCTGATCTACCCTGTTGAAATCCTATCATGCTTTCTACAGCTACACTTAGCGTGTCCAAGATGAAAACCCAGGCTGAATACTGAGTGTTCATCTCCAGAACTGACTATGTGTCGACCCCTCACACAATTTGGATTACCAGGCAATTGGGTACTCAGGGAGCCCCGTAGAAAAACTATGGGTTGTGTAGCACAGGTATGCTGTGGCACTCGGTCATGTCCCGGTGGCGGAGCGCTGTATCTTGGGCTATAATTTACAGGGGATTATAGTTATTTATTACATTCGGACGCCACCTGATGTATCTTGGTATTAAATACCAGCGCTGCTATCTCTGAGGGATGGTGAGGCAAGTAAGTGTCGGTCCCTACAGGTGGGACTGGTCCCTCAAAGTCTATGTGATTGTGAAGTCGAGTGCAGATAAAAACACAGTCTCAACGGTCAGCGTCTTTCATACTTTACTTGCAAGATGAGTAAGCAGTCCCAGGAGGCGATCAGAGAGTGTATCTTGAGACGGCAGTGGACAAGTTAGGGCTCCTTTAACTCCAAAAACGATAACTAGCTTGAACGTAGTTCCCTCATTACCTCCAGTTATTCCAAAGCATGTACATGCCCAGTCAGCTTAGTGTTATGGGCTCGTGGGAAGGAGCTTGAATCTTATGTTGTCCTGCAGCCCAAGTCTTCACCCCCCTGACACCAGTTAGTACTATATAAGGGGTTGTCTGCCGCGACCTAGGGTCCGGTTATTTCCAGGTTTTCCTGTCACTGCATGAAACAACAGTGACCCTTCGGTCCCCAGTGACCGGTTTCAATGTGCTGGACTTCTGCAATCCTGTAGAACTCAATTCTAAATCCACTTCCTATTCCCGTGTCCACATCGGTAATTCAAAACACTTTACCAGCTTTGTTGGAGCCATCTTTTCCTTTTCCTTCAATGATTAGTTTAGCCGGATGCTCAGTTATACACAGGCAGTCACTCTCACTTTTGATACCGTACCTTAGACAAGGATGCTGAAGACTTTCCGTGCTATTTTCTTTCCCTTCTGTTGGGTGCTGAGAGGTGATACAGCTCTGACAGACTAAGGTGTATTCCAAACACTATACCAGACTCCACTATTGAACTGTGATGAAGCAGGCAGACTCTTTCTCCCTCAAAACGTCTTCTCACAGATGTCTAGTATCTACTCCACACGTCCTCACTGTCCAAATACAGGAACTAGACTCCTCCATCACTCTAACACCTACTACCTTGACCACTCCCTCTAGAGTATACTCCACTACCCTAGGGGTGTGTCTAGTGTGTGTAGAGTGAATGAATATTGAGCATTAAGCTGCCGTCTCGCCATACACTCTCCAGGGTACTGCGTGTGCCTACCACCAGGGCTACACACCTACAACTTCAACACTGTCCCCCAAGAAAAAACATTGCAACTCAGCAGCTGATGATTCAACAGATGAAGATGTATCACTATCTCCTTCAGACTTTGAAGACATTGAGAACCTCAGCCCATTGGATATCCTGGCAATGGTGGCCTCCAAGAGATATGATATGAGAGCTAAAGAAGCTAGGCTTGATGCTGAGAGACGTTCTTGCTGCCAGCATCTGGATTCATGTCCCAGGGATGATGACGATGGAAGCACTACGTGTAATTCCTTTGCCTCTACTCCTTAAATTTTTTTTCCCTTTGCCATTTTTATAAGAATATTAATTACCTCAATGACAGGCCAAGCCAGGATGGAACTGACTCTTTACTATGTGCAATGAATCCACAAACCCTCATCCTTTTTGTGGGGGCTCTTTGCAAACAGATGAAGTGGCAGGTCATAATCTAATCTTAATGTTTCTCTTTTTTATGAACTTTAGGTACTTAATGTTTACATTACATAGTGACTCCTCAGCTACTTTTCCTGCAGCTGGGACATATAATGGAGCATAGACACCTTGGAACACTGCAGGTGGGGTGGGCATGTTATGTGAACCCTTACAGCGTAGTGTTCTGCAAATACCGCTGCTAACCCCCTCTGCATTTTATTGATCATGGCTCATCGGGCAATGTAACAACTATGGCTGATGGGAGAAGGTCACTTGCACGTGGCTATAGACCAGCCTTCTGACAGCTCAGCATCCTTATCTTACATTGCAGTTCAGCTATTAAGTGTTTGATGGATAGGAGGGAGGACTCCTAATTTATTGAGTTCCTTCTAGACATTGTTACTTGCCATTTTATTTTTTTCAAGGTATTTGCTATAGTGAATAGTAAATGTTGTTCTATGACCTTACAGTATTAAGTATGTACTACAGGGTTTTTTTTTTCTTCTTAAATGTCAATCACGCAGGAATGCAAAAATCGACGCCAAATCTACTATCCCACGAGGAATAGAAAAAACAGTATTTCAAAATATTTTCCATTTGCTTCAGAGATGCCCATCTTGGGTTCTTAAAGGATTAAAAAATGTTTTTTTTTTTCATCTTTGTATTGCTGTGTGCAGATTACATAGGCCATGTGCACACATTCAGTATTTTACATTTGTAAGCCAAAACCAAAGGAAAAAGCATAATAGAAACACGTGCACCATTTTTGCATTTATCACCCACTCATGATTTTGGCGTACAAATATCGAGCTAAAATACTGAACGTGTGATCATGGTCTTACGTGTTGGATTTATCGGGTATGATTACTTTAATCATATAGGCACTAGATGGCGCAATAAAACTAAACTCAATTTTTCAAAGTTTTTTTTTCTTTTACCATGACTGCTCTCTGCAATGTACAGCTCTAAATTTCACCCTTCACCGGTTTATTATGTTATATAGTATGTAACAGTGGAGAAATCCAAAAACCTTAAGCTAGATTGAGATTCTTCCTATTTTAGTGTTTTTTTTTTTGTTGTTTTTTTTTAGCGTACATTTTTTGAAAAAATTTGTGCAATTTTTATATGGTGAATATTATACTTTTATGTTAATGTTTCATATGTGTGTGTTGCACTTATGAAAACACAAACTACAATCTTACCTCTTTCGGAAAAATGTAAGGTTTAGATTTCTATATTTAAGCAGAAAATAAGTGCCTTAAATGATTTCCAAAGGCCTCTAAACTTTCTTTTTCTTTTTCTGTGAGCTGCAATGTAATGTGATTGCTTGTAATGTAGGACCGTTAGCAGAGTGGAGAGTACGGGTTATGTCCTGAGTCTTCATTTTCATGGACTTCAGGATTTTATACACCGAATGACAAGTAAAGGCACCATTTCTGAGAAAATTCTTACCTTTCTTATAGAAATCTGTTTTTCTGTTATTTTAAGTGCAGAGGGGCGGACACTGCACATGCAGCTCTTCCCCTGACCACTGCCGGCCTCCTGCTACTGACATACAAGTCACTGACATGAAAGCCAAGGACAGGAGGCAGGGAGTAGGCAGAGAGATCAAAAGAGCTGCAAGTGCATTCTCCAGCACAGCTGCACTTGCAGCTCATTAGCATACCATTTACACTGGATTTCTCCAAAACTGCAAAATTGATTTATAAAAGAAAGGTAAAGACTTACTCAGCATTAAAGGGCCTTTAAAACATACCATTAGTTTGGGGTATAAAATCCTGATTACTGGTTCTTTAACGTTCAGGAGCTGTGGGAAGCCATTTCTGTACATCACCTGTATGAGCAATTCTTGAGCACTTTTAAAAGCAAGGGGCTCAATATAAAAATAAGAAATTGCTCTATCATGGTTTGAATGAGAAATAACTTTCCCCAGCTGGCGGAATATACACAATATTCACAGTATTCATTTTTTTATTTGTCTTTATCTTATTTAAATTTACCAATAAAATGTGAGCATTTCTATATAAGATTCCTTTTAAATGTGATTACATACTTTTTACTTGAATTGTGACACTTTCCGTCTCTATCTTATCAAAATGGCATCTTTTTCTGATTTTGAAGCATCATTTAGTTTTTTCAGTTATCTAGCATACATTGTGCTAATATGCTAGAAAGTGGCCCAATTGAAAAAAGTAAATGTTTAAGTTTCATGAGACAATTGAAGCTAAAGTTGGTTTTTGTAATCCGAATCATGTAGCATTAAATATATAGTAGATATCGGAGAATGAATTTTGTGGGTGGGCTAGTAAATGTACTTGTGACTTATTGTGGTTTGCTGCTCAATTTCATTAGTACTCACTTAAAATGACATTTTCTGAATTTTTTCTTTGCTGTTTGAATTACATTGGATTGAAAGAAAGATTTTCATATTTAAGTATTCTCTGAGTCCTTATTATAGCGAATGTTTATTAAAACTTCAGCCACGAGCTACAGCGTAATTCTAGGAAGCTGTAAGTGGTCAGGTCACTACCCTTCAGATAACTTTCTCATTTGATTGTCAATGTACTCGATTATCACTTTACTTATTACAGTGGATTAGTTTAAAGCACTGAGCACAAGATTTATGCCTACAGATTTATTTAATTCTCTGAATTGCAACAATGGCAACAATAGAAGTGCTATTCCATTGGGATTCTCGATTCTCTTCATACAGGCATTTAACTATTTCAAGCTACTTTACTGAATCCTGCATGTGTCCTACCTATGTTATTCATCTTAGCAGCATATAAAATGGTATATAGTTATTTTAACTTTCTCTGCTTGTCCTCTTCTGCTATGAAGTCAGGTAACTTTTCAAAGTGATTTATGATCAGTGTAGGCCTGGACACTTGTTTATCTGCTCACTACATTTATTGTGTTTTGCGGTCTCAACTTAGTTTGACGGATTGCGAGTGAGAGGAAAAAAAAAAAAAAAGTTCTTAGAACTAGCCTCCTATATATTGACAGTCCGTGGAAGCACTTATGCAGTGTTAGCATTTAAGTACAATTAATTTAAGTACGGTACATGTATCAAAGTATGCCGCAGTTAAACCATGTAGGAGACAGGTAAGACAAAAAAAAAAAAAAAAATCAATTCCCTCTACATTTGAATTACAACACATTCACCATATGCATTAGTATAGTTTATATCCTGGCTGCTGCATTCACTCTTTACACTCCATCCATATCAGCTGCTCTGTCCTTTACTCTCCATTGTATAGCACTCGCGCTCTTTTCACATTGCTAAACAGCACAAATCCACTCAGTCCCACATCCAACACACAAGGCGCTCTCACAAATCTCCAAACCATCTGCTCACTCTTTCTATTCTCCTTCTAGTAGCAGGCGATAATGCTCCAAACCCCGGCCCCTCATGTTATAGAAAGTCAAACCTTCAAACTGCTACTCAGAAACCCCTCTAATCTTATTAATATTCACTGCATGCCTTCTGTCTTAATTGTGCCCTTTGGAATTCTCACTTAGTGTGTAATAAACTCCCCTTCATCCATGACACCTTCCTTTCAAATTCTCTTCACCTTCTAGTTCTTACAGAAACCTGGATCCAGCATTCAGACACCACCACTGCTGCTGCTCTCATATGGTGGACTACACTTCTCTCATGCCCCAAGATCGGACAACAGAGCAGGTCGAGGCGGTCTGCTTTTATCACCCAAATGTACCTTTCAGGTTATCCCTCAAGTACCCTCACTTGTCTTCCCTTCTTTTGAGGTCAATGCTGTCAGACTCTACATCCCCTTCTCCTTGCGAGTGGCGGTGGGGTATCGTCCTCTCGGCCCTTGTCATCAGTTCCTGGATCAATTTGCCACCTGGCTTCCACAATTTCTTTCCTGTGACATCCCCAACCCTCATCATGGGTGATTTCAACATCCCGACTGCTCTTCTCCTCTCCCAACCGCTTCTCACCTTCTATCTCTAACCTCCTCTTTCGGCCTCTTGCAGCATACAAACTCCCCCACGCATGAAGACGGAAACTCCCTCGACTTGGTTTCTCTCCGGCTTTGCTCAGTGGATGATTTCACAAATTCCTCTCTCCCGCTCTCTGACCACCACCTTCTTTCATTCTCTATCAAGAACTGCCATCCCACTCCGGTCACCCTGACTTTCCGTACATGTAGAAACATACAGGCCATTAACACCCAGAAACTTATTTAGAACTTGCAGTCATCACTGGCCCCTATTTCCTCCCTCATGTCCAGATTCTGCACTGAAGCATTACAACGAAACCCTGCAAAGTGCCCTGGATGAAATTGCACCTTCTATACATAGAATACGACAGACGGCAACAACCGTAGCACACGCTGCAAACACGTTTCCTGCAGCGGTGCTCCAGGTGCGCCGAACGTCTGGAGATAATCTAATCTACCAGAAGATTTCACCCATTACAAGTTTATGCTTTAAACATACAACTCTGCCCTTTACCTCTCCAAACAAACCTATTTCAACACCCTCATCACCTCACTATCCAATAACCACAAATATCTGACACTTTTCACTCCCTACTGAACCCAAAAATGCAGGCTCCAACCATAGATCTCCACGCTGACGATCTGGCCAATTTCAAATAAGAAAATTGACCACATCCAACAGGATATTATCTCCCAATCTCCTCATACCATGCGCGGTCCTCCCTCCCCCACTGCATCTAGCTCACTCTCTGATTTTGAACTAGTCACAGAAGAAGTAGTCAGGCTCCTTGCATCTTCCTGCCCTACCACTTGCATCAGTGACCCCATTCCATCACATCTCCAGTCCCTTTCCCTTGCGGTCACCACTCACCTAACAAAAATATTCAACCCCTCTCTCTCTCATCTGGTATCTTTCCCTCCTCATTTAAGCATGCCATCAACCATCCATTACTTAAAAAGCCATCCCTAGCCAAAACTGTGCCGCTAATTATAGACCTGTCTCTAATATTCCCTTCATCTCTAAACTCCTGGAATGCCTGGTCCACATCTGTCTTATCCGCCATCTCTCAGATAACTCTTCTCGACCATTTTCTATCTGGTTTCTGCTCTTCACACTCAACTGAAACTGCCCTCACTAAAGTCTCTAATGATCTACCCTCTCAAGAATAAAAGGTAGCACACTGTAGCGCTATAGCTTGCAGACACAAAAATATGAAAATGAAAAATGAATTGCATCACTGCCTTAGAAATGAAAAATTGAGAAGTCTTAGCGCATAAAAAGGACAATTTATGTGTACCTGATAGCCACGTTAAGGCTCTTCTCGAATATCAGGTCCTAACTATGCCAATCCTCACTTAGAAAAGTCTGTCTGCATGGGAACATATGAATCCTCTCTCCAGACTAAAATCTACATCTCTGTGGAGGGGTAATGAACCTGTTATAATTAAAACACCTGTGACCACCAGGTGGAGTGCTCAGGCAGAAGGTAAATGAATGCATATCAAAAACTGACTGGCACATCCAAACATAAATCCAATGTGAACATATTGTGTTAATTCTAACAGGTAAGCCACAAGCAGTTAAAATAGGAATGCAGGTGGGCGGTGCTTACACTATGTAAGTAGGCTATTGAACTCAGGGAGGCACAACCCTGACGAAGAGGGCCAGTGACCCTTGAAAACGCGTAGGAAAAGTGTTTTCCCTGTGTTCTCCTCCCAGCTACTCAGTGACGTCCCTGTAGCTCCACCCCTCTCCTTCCCCGCCGTGACCTCAGCGTTGCTTCCGGCTGGGGCACGCGAGGATCCAGCGTCCTGTCTTCTTGCTGTCTAACAGCTACGCCCAACATCCGCTCCACGGGTTACAGGCGCCCTGCACACTATACCACCTGCAGTGCAGCAGGAATCTTTGCACATATTAACTGCCTGCTTGGCAAACTTATAACACCACGCCACCAACGGTGCAGTGCAGATATTCGGAGCCTCTTTGAGACACCTGAGTGCCTATATAATATAATTGCCTTACACTATATCACCAACACCAAACAGTGAGTACAACTATTATTGTATATATGTTTATCTTTGTGCATAATTTTTTAAGAAAAGAAGAACCGACTTCACATTATTCACTCTAGTGCGCTCTGCTACTGGACATTAAATAAGCAGCCCATTTTAAATTCCATATAATCGGATCATCACACATTTGTACAGGCATACACCCCTCCACAGAGTAAATGCTATCACTAGTGAGTGCACTAATAACAAGGTATAATGTATATCTAAATCGATATTACACTTTTAACACTTAAACCACCAAACCTCTTCAGTGTAACCAGCTCAGGTGCATGGACTCTTATTGTGGCATAATCGTTAACCAATACAGCCTTCTATAACCATTGGACCCACATTTTTTTCTATGTCCGAATTTATTTCCACTATGTCACCAACGAATTAACAGTAAGTACTCTACCATTCTCTAATACTCAGTGTAGTGATTAGTACTATAAGATTTTATGCTCAAAAACTACTTTTGAGGCACAGTGCCAAGCTCAGAAGGAAGGAGCGCCATATTACAGTACAGTTTGTTACACTTGTTTAAGGGTGCCATGTCACATTGGCAGAGCCTTGAGGAGCAGGAAAAGCAGAACCTCCCATAAGTGACCCATTTTTACAAATTAAACCTTTCCATGAATTCATCTAGGGGTGCAGTGGCTATATTAGTAGGGTATATACTGTATTATAAGTCAAACTGAATTTGACAGGTGGTCCCGCCCCTATCAATTTGATGGCCTCTTGATTGTGATTTGATATCCTTAAGATATCAAAGCTGTTGTGTGAGCAAGTCCATCGAAGTAGCATTGTATCTGATTCTCATTTTGATATGTTTTTATATTCCTCAGCAATGTATTTATTGGCTACAAGGATTTTAAATCCTATTAGTAATCTGTTGCTGTGTTTTTAGCAGTGTGTAATGGCAGTGAAAAGGAATCAGCCTGTGTTACTGTGTTTTTTCTAGCACTGCCATAAAACAGAAGTTGTTTTCTTGAAATGGGATATAGGACGCGTGTTTTCACAGCCGAGGTGTGACAAATGGTGCTGTTCATTGCGGGCATAGTAATAAAACAAATCTGTTTTTCTAGCCGAGATAGATAGTTATTAATGTTTCTGAAGGAGATTCCCATACTAGCAGACTGTTTTATGTAGCAATATGTTAGACAGATTCTGATATTTATAGTATGAGAACCAGTGTAGAAAATGACAAACGGATGCATTAGAAAGCGATGTTAAAAAAGCATTTATTGCCAGAACTAATTGTGACAACAAAATGGCCATCTAGCTAATGGGATACCAGACAGGCGTTATTTTCTACACACAGCTGAGCAAACATTCTGGTCAAAGAAGTAAAAAGAGACAAACACTTCTGCTGAATAAGATAGCAGATGTGACGCTCTATCTTTAAGGTACTGCCACACTTTGCGATCTCGTTAGCGATCACGACGCAATCGTTGGTGTGATCTCTTTATGTCGCTAGTAGCTGCCAAACAGGAGATCTCAAACGACTCATCAGCGGTCAGCGCTCTCTTTAACGACTTTGGCGGTCGTTAGGATGTCATTAGCATGTACTGAGCGCTTCTGATTCATAGGAATTTCCAGCATCGCTCCTGCTCTCTGCGTCCTGCTAGCCTGCTTTGCAACTTCTGCGATCCTCTGTGACGCAAAAGAGAACTAACAGATATTGCGATCCACTCCGTGACGCAAAACAGTCATATGCGTCACAAACGAGGTCGCTCGTCGTTCGCAAAAGGTGCCAAACACAGCGATTCAGGCTCACCAGCGGGACGCCAACGATCAAAAAACGGTCCAGAACTCTAGTGAACGATCAGCGACATCACAGCAGGGGCCACATCGTTGCTACATGCCACACACAACGAGGTCGCTAACGAGATCGCAAAATAGTGACGTTTTAGTGATCTCGTTAGCGATCTTGTTTAGTGTGGCATACCCTTTAAAACTGATAATCTTGCCGACATAAAATCTGACAATTCTATCATTTCTTTGCTTATCATGAGTAAAGCTCTGTAAAGTCTTATTGAACAATAAGCCTCGGGCTAAATGATGCATCAAATACGCAATAATGTCCGCATACAGTACAATACGTATCCTGGATTTGCCCGTTTTGATAATAAGACTCAATTAATGCTCAGGAATGTCATAAACTCACGCGGAAAGATAATATTATCCGCACAAAAGCCGTAGCCATCAAAAAATATGGCCTTCTTATCGCAGAGTACAATCAATTTCCAGTGGCATCTGGCTTGACGCGACGGGTCTGTATTTGCGATGAATACTACCAGTCATTGAATTATTTGTTGTGTCGGCAGCAAAAATCACACGGAAACACGCCGCTGAACAGTTGTTCTGTATAGGAATCCCCTTAAGCACCGCCGTAAGTTGTAGGCTGTCCATTAATTAAAATCATACAAGTTCTCCCTCCTATTAATTTCCAGAATGGTGGGGTTGACTGCAAAAAACAAGCTATTTATTGTATGGGGCATTGGTAGCGCAAATCGGACTTCTGCACGCAGATTATCTGTTTTAAATGAGTGAGAAATGGCCACCAGGTTCTTGACCAGGTGATAAATCAAATGCAAACAGGGTGAATCTGTCCATAAATTCTTTACGATCTATGGCCATGGCACAATCAGCTTTCTGCTTACTGGATATATGGGCGAGAGCCATATACTCTGATGGCTAAATCAACATTAAAATTAGGATTATAAGGCCTCACCGGGATCTGTTGTCCGTCCAGGTAGAGCGCGGCTGACATTGTAGTGATGGAACAGCAGCAGGTTTCTAGTATAAGAGCCGCTAAATGCTTCATTATCTACAAAGCCCAAATATAACCGTTTTAGGTATCTGGCCTAGGAAGAGATTCTTGTGGTTCGTGATCCGTGTTCCAGCGGCTATACTGTACACTTTCATGCATGTCCGGTCAATAGTATACTTGGCTGTTGCTGACAAGAGGGCCTGACTGGCCTATTCAGACTGCCGGAGATACCTGCATTCTCTTTACAAAGAGCCGCTTGCGTGATTTGCACTTTCAGCGGTTTGGCCTCAGCCGACATGAGGCAGAAAGCGTCCTTATTTCTCGTTAACTTAACCTTAAGATCGAGTCCGTTCAATATTAGCTTTGGTTGATTAAATATATCACCAAAAATTGGCCCAAGAGATCCAGAGGTTTGGAGTGGGAAGTTGCCGTAACTCTTTAACAAATCTCGCATTTGCACCATCCAAGCTTCGGTCATTATGATGTCCCGCTGTGTCTTTATAGAACAGTCCTGCGGTAAATTGCGAGGACAGCATCTGTGAAATGTAATTTAAAAGGGTCTCTATGTACGCTCTATAGCTGTAGAGATTGTCCAATTTTGAGATAACTCGGTCTCCCAGAGTAATATCGACCTGATTATAAAGAGTGGCTAGAGGATAGTTTACGAGTTCCATACATGCTGAACCCCTCTAACCCGTGCTAGCTGTAGTACCCGGCTTCGCCCGGGTTAATTAATAACTGCTGTTAGCTGTAACAAAATAGACTATGTTAACAAAAATTTATTCTGCACATAAAAAAATCACACACCAAAACGTGCGGGGGTTAAAATTTCCATTCAACACATAGCCTATGATGCTCCTGGGGTTGAGATGTGCGGGCATGCAAAATTTCATGCCCGTAAGTACAACGGTGCAGATTCCTATCCCGGGCCAAAATTATTTGCCGATTTGGAATGCGCGGGGTTAAAATTTCGACTCAAAACCTAGCCTATGACGCTCCCGGGGTCGAGACGTGCGGGTGTGCAAAATTTCATGCCCGTAAATGCAGATTCCTATGCCGGACATACACACAAGCATTCAGCTTTCTCCCATTATGTAGATAGGGCCAAAATTGTTTGGCGATTTGGAACGTGCGGGGGTTAAAATTTCCATTCAACACATAGCCTATGATGCTCCTGGGGTTGAGATGTACGGGCATGCAAAATTTCATGCCCGTAAGTACAACGGTGCAGATTCCTATCCCGGGCCAAAATTATTTGCCGATTTGGAATGCGCGGGGTTAAAATTTCGACTCAAAACCTAGCCTATGATGCTCCCGGGGTCGAGACGTGCGGGTTTGCAAAATTTCATGCCCGTAAATGCAGATTCCTATGGCGGACATACACACAAGCATTCAGCTTTCTCCCCATTATGTAGATAGGGCCAAAATTGTTTGGCGATTTGGAACGCGCAGGGTTAAAATTTCGATTCAAAACATAGCCTAGGACGCTTTCGGGGTCGAGACGTGCGGGCGTGCAAAATTTCATGCCCGTAAGTGCGACGGTGCGGATTCCAATCCCGGACAAACATACCCACATACATACACACATACATACATTCAGCTTTATATATTAGAGATAGATATATAGATATCTATATCTATAGATATCTATATCTATAGATATCTATATCTATATATCTATATATCTATTCATATCCAGACGCGTTGGAAGGAAGGGTGATAAAGAATGATCCAGCTTCCACGGCTATATGTCTGTCAGCTCTGATGCTGGTATCCAAGTATTAAATTTCTCCGGCTACCAATGCCATTTTACATAGCAATGAGTCTCGCCTCTGACACTTTTACTCAGAATCTTCTCTACTCGGTAGACACGATTCTCATCAAAAGGTATTTTTTGCAGCTCTTCCTTATAAAATGATCCCTCGACAGCTTCGCCCGCTAAATTGCTAATTTTATTAGGAGGCTTATGAAATTTATTAGAGATGGCGGTAATTAAAAATATCTCCTTGCTGACTGACTGCTCATAACCTTTTGTAAAAAGGGTCTTAAAAACGGGATATCCTGACATGAGCTCCAATTTTTAAAGAGTCTTTAATAAGTATAAGTCATACTAGCGCTATAAATATTTTTCCATATTTGCAACAAATTTTGCTTCTTTACATCGCACGGACGGGCGCGTATTGCGGAGTGGAAGGTGTGATTGTAACTGTGTACCAGACCGGGTAAAATATCGATCTACCTAAAGGTATTATGCTTCATGAGATAGCGCCACATACAACATTTTAATGTACGATTAAATTGATCCACTATAGCGGCCTTTACGGTAAGGTTGGTTAAAAAAATGAATTATGTATTTTACAAATATGCTTCATGTGTGAATTCATAAATTCTTTGCCACAATCCGGTTGTAATTTCTGCAGCGTACGTCAGTCACTTTCAAATATTAATTCGTCTTGTTGGGCATCGCGACAACCCACGCATGTTTGGAGAATACGTCAATCACAGTCAGGAGATAATTCCCATCATGATTTTCCCTCGAATATTCAAAGCTAACCAAATCCGCTTGCCACTGCGAATCAACGTCCGCGACAAATCTCATTTGTGGTGAATCTTTTTTCTTACAGGTTTATGCAGAGTGTACACATCTTGTTTATTCAATCAATCGCGTCAGGCTTTTGTATTCCGCTCTTTTTAACTTCTCTGAATAGGCTCGCAATACCGCTGAATGAGGCTGCGGCTTCAGGCGTGAAATATTGCTTCTCTAATATTATTTCAGCGCGTTTAGTCGCCATGATTGGATACATGAATGTGTGGGGAGAATCAGAAATTCAAGCGTATAAAATGGCGGATTTTAATCCTGCTATATCGTAATTGTATTAATACACGCAATAATTGTGCTAGCAGAAGGCTTGTGTAGGAGGCGGCGTAACTGCGATTTTTTTTCCTGTGTTTCTGGGGGTGTTGACAGAAGGCGTGTTTTCTGCTAGCCAAAATAAATTCAGGGACCTGCAGCCTGCTAGCAGACCTGCCAGCTGTAAAGTTCCAGGGGTCGAGCAATTCCAAGCATCTCAGAAATAATCTTAATGGAAGTATATACAGAACTCTGCATTATTCTATTTTGTCGTATCATTATGCACAATTGCTCAATTATATTTAACTATGCAGAGTTAAAGCTGCTATTTGCTTTAATATTCTAGTAGTGTTTTCATAGTTAAGCTATATTTGTTTTAATATATCCGTATATTCATGACGCTATAATTTATGTAATACCCTAGATAAAGCTGCTATTGTTTTAAGAATATATTCATTACAGTATAATTTATGTAATACAATAATTATTTGTCAAGACTCCCCTTAGTAGCGTATTCAAAGCCTGTGCTGTTTACTCTTGTATAAAGACTTATTCTTTATTACACATGTTTTGGCTAATAGTCATATTTATGCACTAGGCGCAAATTTATTTTGCTTACTATATAAAACGCATTTGTCCGCTGTGTAGAATTAATATAGAGAAAATTCCCACAGTTAGTTTTATTTTAGATAGAAGGCCAAAATTTTGTTGGATGATCTTCCAGACATATTTATGGATTCGGAGATGGGTATGCTTTATGCCTTCTATAAACACAAATGCAAGTATGACATTCTAGTTAAGAGCGGTTTTGTATATTTTTATAATGTTTTATTCTTTCTTGATTAAGAATCATGTATGAGGAGCTTTGAGATGTCTGAGTTTTAGCCTCCTTGAGCGTGACTGATCTCGAGGCCTGTATGTTACCTGATGTGTGTAGCCCTGGTGTGAAGGCACACGCAGTACCCTGGAGGATGTGCGGAGAGGTAACAGTTTAATGCTCAAACATTCACTCCATCACACACTTAGACACACCCATAGGTTATAAGAGCTAGTGAGATCTAGCCAGTCAGTCAGTCTAGCCCGGGTGGCTCCTGAGTGAGTTTCCCACCTGTGTGCAGTCTATGCAGGAAGAAAGAGGAGTCAGCAGCAGAACCTTCAGTCGCCTGTCCCAAGGACAGTGGAGTTCAGTCGACATGCTCCTGAACTAGAAGATTACTGAGCCTCTGTTAGCGAGCTCTGGGAAGAAGAAAGAAGGGATTAGCTTGTATTTTACCCTAGGAAGTGTGGAGTGCTTATGCTACAAGCGCGAACAGGGCGAAGGGCACAGTGGAAGAAGTGATAGCAGTGCCTTAAGGATTGGACTATCCTGCACGATTTCACCGGTCACGGGGACCGAAGTGTCACTATAGCTTTAGGCATAGTGATAGAAAAACCAGAGTCTTACTGGACCTTAGGTCGCAGAAAGCAGCCCTTGGAGTGTCGGTACGTAACAGGGGTCAGGGAGAGTGGGAACCTTGAGTCACTGCAGGACAACGGTAGGAACCCAGCTCTCTCAAAGGAAGGCTCCGACCACAAAACTGACCGGGCAGTACAGCTAAGGAGTTAGCTGGAGAACTCGGAGTGAACTTAGCTCTATGCTAGTTGGACTCATCATAATATTGAAAGTAAAGGAGGCCCCAACCTGTTCAGCTGTTATCCCGAAGCACATCCTCCACCCCAACAGCCTCCCTGGGACCTGCCTTATCATCTGACAAGTAAAAGGTATGGAAAGACGCTGGATGGTGTGAGACTGATTTATTTATCTGCACCCGACATCATTAATTCCATAGACTTTGAGGGACCAGTCCCACCTGTAGGGGACCCGACATCTAGCTGCCACACCATCCCCTCAGAGATCTACAGCAGCGCTGGTCTTAGTGATCAGAGAACTACAGGTGGCGTCACGAACTGTATATATACCTATCCCCTGTAAATATACCCCCCAACATACGCCTGACCGCCAGGGCCACAGACCGAGCCAGCGCTACCTGTGACAACCCCATAGACTTCCATGGGCTCGGCTCTGAGTACCCCATTGCTCTGGTAACCCACAATTGTGGTGCGTGGTCACAACAGATGCGGCATGTGCTAGCGCTACTGAGGCGGGGGGCAATCTTTAGCGCGAGACATCGTGGGTAAGTTGTGAGTCTGTGTATAATATATATATTATATATACACATATACACACAGATACAGTATCAGCCGGACACGAAAACGGAGTGATAGGGGGGAGGCTGACATGACGATGGGAGGGAGGGACGATGAGACTACAAGGGGGGGTTGTTAGGAGGGGACGACGAATAAGGGAATAGGGGACGTAGGGAGGAAATGACCTAGGGAAGTGGGGTCAGCGAGGACAAAAGGACAGGGCAAAGGGCGTTTAACCCTCTTTGCCCTCAGACGCCCCTACAAGGAGGAAGAGATTCCCCCAGCTTCACAGCCAGCACGAAGGTAAACCAGGCCCCAGGCGCTACCCCCCTTCTTACCGGGATGGAGGCGCTGTTTCAGGACCTCCAGGCAGCTTCCAGCCGGCACCCTCCGGGATGGTTGGGGGACACGATACGAGGTATCAGAGGTAGCATGGGGAGCCGTGGCAAATCCCCACGGTCAGCCAGGAGGCAGTCGGCAGCAGGGCAGAGAAGGAGACTGTCGGCGGTGGCGCCACTTTCAAACAGCCCGTCGCAGGGGCGGGGAGAGCAGAGCACAGTAAGAAGCATGGGGTCGGATGCTGCACGCTCGGCGCCCAGAGGGAAGCAGGAGGGCGAACCGCCGACCTCCAAGCAGCGCAGCCGGCGTCTCTGCACGGCCGGCGTCTCACGTGCGCTGCCATCTTGTTTCCGGGGTCCTGTAGTGAGGACCTCAGAAGGCAGGTCGTCCAGCGCGGCGCCTGCTCAGAAGATTCAAAAAAAGGGTCCGTCCTTGGGGGTGCCTGCATCGAACAACACAGGCAGGCCCAAAAGAAGGACAAGGTCCCCTGAAAGGCTGTCCGTGGACATGCCTGTGTGGGGACAGCGTCGAGCAAGGAGCCCCTCACCCGGGACCACGGTCTGTTATATAGGGGGCAACCAGGAAATCTGGCCGGGGAGGCGGTGCGGGGCCAGCATCGGGCCGGAGCCTCCGCATGTGTTACCCTGGTCAAGCACAGGTACGCTATAGTAGTACCCGGCCAGTGGGGGGCGCCATTTGTAGCTCGTCCCCCATGCATGCTCCGGGGGGGAAAGGGAGGAGACATCACCGGGGGGGGGTGGGGGGTGTTAGTCGTAGCCGGGCCCACAACAGGGAAAAGGGCAGTGGCGGGAGAAGAGCAGCAGCACCAGGATACGGAGCGGCCTGACAGGGCCTTTGATGCACCCGACCCGGACGGCGCATGGCACCAGCAAGACCAGGAGGACACAGAGGATTCCAAAACAGCAGCGGCAGGAGGGAGCTCATCTCCCGCGCGGCCCGGTAATTAAGAGTCTGTTATGTTCGTCCTTGCTGAATGACATTGTGCGGGGGAGAGAGGTTAGACAGGGACCCCCACACACATAGGTGGTAGTGCACAACACCTCTACATCGCACACTGACTCCCTCAGAAGACAGCTGATAGCCCTGCTAACCAGCCTGAAGAATGGGCTGGAACGCGTTGAGGGGTCTGGGCCAAATCCTTTGCCCAGCGCCAGGGGTAGTCCAGGCTGCCAAAGGGGGAGCGCGAGTGTAAGCGAAAGGGCGGTGCCAGAAACAGTAACTGCGGTAGAATCAGCGAAGGGTCAGGTAGATGACAGGGCACGGGAGGCAGTATACATTTGCTTTAATCCCCCTCGGCGGTCACCTTAAACAGGAGGTGAAAAAGAATTTGGAAAAATGAGTACATCGAGATATTTTCATTGTTACCAATGGACAGGTCAGGTTTTCCTAGATTTGGAAAAGCAGGTGGGGAAAAGAATGAGGAAGAATGGCGTCGAGCTCAGGCAGTACCACAAACGTTTTCAAACTGGTGGCAGTCTTTTGTGATACTGGCTAGCGTCATAGGGGAAAAGGCACCGCAAGACTGCTCGCAAATTTTCTGCTATATGGACTCCATTGGGGAAGCCTACAGAGCCGGGGGCGGACAAGGATGGCTACGATACGACGAGCAGTTTAGAAAGCGTAAGGCTCTTCTCCCATCTATGAGATGGGACCAAAAGGATATTGCTCTCTGGTTGAAGTGTATGGGCCCTAATAGTAACAGGCATGTTACCCCTTTCAGGGTTGGGCCGGTAACGCCGGCCAGACAGGAAACAACGCAGGGAACTTGGCACGAGGGAGCGGACAAAAAGGGGGAGTGTGTTGGGCATTTAACGATAGCCACTGCAGATTCCACCCCAACAATTGTAAGTTCAGACACATTTGCTCACTGTGTAGCAGTGCCACACATGGGGCCAACAAATGTTTGCGAATAGTGGCAGATCAGGAGGAAACAGGCATTGTCAAGGGGCTAACACCAAATCAATCTGCACGCGATTCTCCCTTACCTAAATAAGTACGCCAATAAGACCAAGGCGGCATTACTGATCCAGGGCTTCACAGACTGTTTTAGAATCCCTTCCCCGACATTCCATATACAACACAGTTTAAAAAACTTACGTTCGACTTAGCACCCCTAGGTGGTGAAGGAGAAATTACAAAAGGTGCTGCTAGGCCGATTGGCTGGTCCTTTTAATTCTCCGCCCGTCCCAAATTTGGTAAACTCACTGCTGGGTATTGTTCCAAAAAAGGAGCCGAATAAGTTCTGCATGATTCATCACCTGTCCTATCCTAGCGGCAAATCTGAACGACGGTATTGATCCAGGCTTGTGCTCGGTAGTATATGCTTCCTTTGACGATGCACTAAAGTGGGTTAGGAGATGTGGAAAAGGGGCCTTAATGGCAAAAACGGACGTGGAATCAGCCGTTCGAGTCAAAGGCTGCTCGGCTGCTATTGGGAAGGGGAATACATTGTGGACAGGTGTTTGCCCATGGGTTGTTCGTCATCTTGCGCGGTTTTTGAAACTTTAAGCACCTTTTTGGAGTGGGTTGTGAGAAGAGTATTCCGGGGGGATTCACTGATCCATTATTTGGATGATTTCTGGTGTATAGGCCTGCCCGGGATGCAAGTGTGCGAAAACATTTTGAGGAGTGTGGAGTGGGTAGCAAAGGAATTTGGGGTCCCACTAGCCCCTGAGAAGACAGTTCGCGTAACGATTTGTATTTCCTTTCATGGTATTGTAATTGACACAGTGAAATGGGAATGTCGGCTTCCAGAAGAGA
This sequence comes from Oophaga sylvatica, assembly GCA_033576555.1. NCBI lineage: Eukaryota > Metazoa > Chordata > Amphibia > Anura > Dendrobatidae > Oophaga > Oophaga sylvatica. The sequence continues at coordinate 53,104,366 of JARQOD010000003.1, forward strand.
AGGTAACGGCACTTAGGGCCGAGATAGATAGGGCACTGAAGCTTAATAAACTGAGGCTAAGGGAACTTAAACCTTGCTAGGTAGTCTAAACTTTGCATGTCGGGTATTGCCCATTGGTAGAATTTTTTCAAGAAGGCTAGCGGGGATGACGGCGTGAGTCAGATCGCCACATCATTTCATTCGGCTATAGCCGAAAACAGAGGGGATCTATTGGTCTGGAAAAGCTTTTTGGAGAGGTACAACGGTAGGTCTTTGGTGATGGAGGAGCTATGTAGCAATGCTGACATTGATCTTTACACAGACTCAGCGGGCAGCTCAGGTTTTTGAGCATACTACTAGGGACAATGGTGCGCGGAAAGATGGCCGGAGAGATGGATCCGCGAGGGGTTGGTAAAGAACTTAGGGAAGATTTCCAGTAGCGCTATCTTAGTTGCGGTTTCTTTGTGGGGGACGGACTGAAGAACAGTAGGGTTCGTTTTATGTGTGACAACATGGGGGTGGTAATGGCAATTAATAATATTTCCGCTTCTTCCCCTCCAGTCATCAGAGTTTTATGTCAGTTGGTGTTGGAGTGCCTATCCATCAATGCTTGTTTCACCGCATCACATGTACCAGGTGAATTTAACTCAATTGTGGATGCACTCTTGTTTTCAGTGGGATTAGTTCCGGGCACTTGTACCGGATGCAGAAGAGAAGGGGTCCTCCCCAGCTCTGGAACGTGGTCACAGGGCCGTCGAACCACTAATCAGGTCATCGTTGGCAGGTAGCACTTGGGCAGCCTATCAACGGGCGTGGCTACTGTGGGAAAAGTGGTTAGGCTGTGACGGGGACCACGTAAGGGAGGAAGACCAGATAGGGGTATTGCTAATGGGAATTAGACAAGCAGCCAATAGCGAGTGGTCAACAGCGAAAATAAATCAACTAGTTAGCGGGTTAGCCTTTGATTTCAAATTGAGGAAAATGACTGACGTGACAAAGAATTTTTTGGTTAAGCAGGCGCTTAGGGGGTTTTGTAAAGGGAAAATCCAAATTAACCAGAGAAGGCCGGTGTCCTTCGGATTATTGGAAAAACTAGGTCATCAGTTACAGCGGAGTTGCAGGACCGCCTTTGAGATAGGGTTGTTTAGGTTATCCTTCTCATTAGCATTTTTCAGGGCCATGAGGATTGGTGGGGCCTGGGAAAGGTAAGGTTGGGGGCATTCTAGCCAGCGATATTATAGCTACACAAAGGGGACTAGAATTTTGGATTAGAAGATCTAAGACCGACCAAATGGCAAAGGGAAAGAAGGTAACGTTAGCCAAGGTACAGGGTTCCATTATGTGCCCCGTGGCATTGTTTTACAAACTTTGCGGACTGCAGGCATAATCAAGGGGGACCACTGTTATGTCATGAGGATGGATCTTTCTTATCTTAATATCAATTAAGGTGTTTCGTAAATTCTTAGAGGGGCTAAGTTTGGAACATCAGTTATGGAAGCCATTCGTTTCGAATACCGAGGTAGCAGTAGGAGGTTTGAGTGCAGAGACCATAATCAGGATTGGTCGTGGTGGTCACAACGGTACCGGTCCTACGTACGGTCCCTCAGTGACGAGGCTTCGTTGATTTAAACAAACATTAACATTTCTTTGTCTTACAGAGCACACGCCGTGACTAGTATGGATCTTGCGGCATTCTTACGTTCACTGGGGAGCGCTACAAGCGGATAGAAGGACGGACGGGAGACAGTTGGGTTTCAAAAGGGACATAGCGGTAGTGAAATGGCTAGGGTTTAGGAGTATAACCTGGGGCGGGGTAATCAGGGAGTGTCAGGCAGCAGTTCTACGTCATAAAGCCCCTGACATATTGGTTTTGCATGTAGGAGGTAATGATTTGGGAGTACGCCCGGGGAAGCGACTGGTTTGCGACATTTAGTCAGATTTGGAAGTGCTGCGGGAAAGATTCCCGAGTATAAAGCTAGTATGGTCCGACAGTCCCCCGAAAATATTGGCGCGGAGCCAGGTCAGTGCAGAAAAATCAACAAAGCACGCATTAAAGTAAATAAAGAAGAAGTATCCCAATTTGTGGAGCTCCACGGGGGAGTAGCTGTACGCCATGCAGTTTTTGATCGGATGGAAGAGGAGTTTTGGAGAGAGGATGGGGTACACTTAAATGCGGTGGGGATTGACTTATGGACTGCAGGGTTACGGAAAGAGATACGGGCGGCCACAGCAAAGCCTTAGGGTGGGGTCTCGAGCACTCGAGAGGCCTGGGTGCTCTCGGCGTGGCGCTGGTGGGTCCTCGAAGTTGGCTAAATTTACAGTTTGGGGAGACTCCGGGAAGACGTGGATTTCCTTCATTGGATGGGGTTTTGATGGGGGTCTGGTGAGATTAGTTGATAACCGGCGGTGGTGCGTCAGATTCACATTAATGTTACATTGGGTGACGCCCGGAGACTGCGCGCTGGGGTCACAACACTAAGTAGAGGGCAACCTCTCCCTCGGATTATTAGTGCTTCGGGGTCTTGCGGCCAGAAGTAAGGTTGGGAGGGAGGGGCAATGCCCCGCAATGTTGAACCACCAGACCCCTTCCCCCCTTTTAGCTTTGAGGACCTCACAAGGGGTCGTTTAGTTATCAAATTATCAATAAATTGGCTGCTGTTGCCTTTTTACACCCAAGAACGGTTGTGATGGTCTTTATTAAGAGAGAGGGGGTGAGAAGGAGTAAGGGGAACGGGTTAACCAGGAATCGATCTTACCAGAGTAAAGTGCCTTGTGAACGTATTCGGCACCCTGGAACTTTTCAACCTTTTCCCACATATGCTTCAAACAATGATACCAAATGTAAATGTTTGGTGAAGAATCAACAAGTGGGACACAATTGTGAAGTTGAACGGAATCTATTGGTTATTTTAAATTTTTGTGGAAATACAAAAACTGAAAAGTGGGGCGTGCAATATTATTCGGCCCCTTTACTTTCAGTGCAGCAAACTCACTCCAGAAATTCATTGTGGATCTCTGAAAGATCCAATGTTGTCCTAAATGACTAATAATGATAAATATAATCCACCTGTGTTTAATCAAGTCTCCGTATAAATGCACCTACTCTGTGATAGTCTCAGGGTTCTGTTTGAAGCACAGAGAGCATCATGAAGACCAAGGAACACAACAGGCAGGTCCGTGATACTGTTCTGGAGAAGTTTAAAGCTGGATTTGGATACGAAATGATTTCTAAAACTTTAAACATCCCAAGGAGCACTGTGCAAGCGATCATATTGCAATGGAAGGAATATCATACCACTGCAAATCAACCAAGACCCGGACGTCCTTTCATCTCAAACAAGGAGAAGACTGATCAGAGATGCAGCCAAGAGGCCCATGATCACTCTGGATGACCTACAGAGATCTACAGCTGAGGTGGGACAGTCTGTCCACAGGACAACAATAAGTCATACACTGCACAAATCTGGCCTTTATGGAAGAGTGGCAAGAAAAAAGCCATTTCTCAGAGATATCCATAAAAAGTTTTTAAAGTTTGCAACAAGCCACCTGGTAGACACAAACATGTGGAAGAAGGTGCTCTGGTCAGATGAAACCAAAAATCTAACTTTTTGGCAACAATGCCAAACGATATGTTTGGCGTAAAGGCAACATAGCTCATCACCCAGAACACACCATCCCCACTGTCAAACATGGTGGTGGCAGCATCATGGTTTGGACCTGCTTTTCTTCAGCAGGGACAGGGAAGGTGGTTAAAATTGATGGGAAGATGGATGGAGCCAAATACAGGACCATTCTTGAAGAAAACCTGTTGGAGTCTGCAAAAGACCTGAGACTGGGATGGAGATTTGTCTTGCAACAAGACCATGATCCCAAACAAAGCAAAATTCACAATGGAATGGCTCAGAAATAAATGTACCCAGGTGGCAGAATGGCCAAGTCAAAGTCCAGACCTGAATCCAAACGAGAATCTGTGGAAAGAGCTGAAAACTGCTGTTTACGAATGATCTCCATCCAACCTCACTGAGCTCGAGCTGTTCGCCAAGGAAGAATGGGCAAGAATTTCAGTCTCTCGATGTACAAAACTGATACAGACATACCCCAAGCGACTTGCAGCTGTAATAGCAACAAAAGGTGGCACAAAGTATTAAGTTAAAGGGGCCGAATAATATTGCATGCCCCACTTTTCAGCTTTTGTATTTCACAAAAATTTAAAATAACCAATAAACTTTGTTCAACTTCACAATTGTGTCCCACTTGTTGATTCTTCACCAAAACTTTATATTTAGTATCTTTATGTTTGAAGCATGATATGTGGGAAAAGGTTGAAAAGTTGCATGGAGCCAAATACATTCGCAAGGCACTGTACAGTCATGGCCAAAAGTTTTGAGAATGACACAAATATTAATTTTTACAAAGTCTACTGCTTCACTTTTTCTAATGGCAATTTGCATATACTCTAGAATGTTATAAAGAGTGATCAGCTTAACAGCAATAACTTGCAAAGTCAATATTTGGCTAGAAAATGAACTTTATCCCCCAAAACACATTTCAACATCATTGCAGCCCTGCCTTAAAAGGACCAGCTAACCTCTTTTCAGTGATTGCTCCATTAACACAGGTGTGGGTGTTGATGAGGACATGGCTGGAGATCAATCTGTCATGATTAAGTAAGAATGACACCACTGGACACTTTTTTAAAAAGGAGGCTGGTGCTTGGCATCATTGTTTCTCTTCTGTTAACCATGGTTATCTCTAAAGAAACACGTGCAGTCATCATTGCAATGCACAAAAATGGCCTAACAGGGAAGAGTATCGCAGCTAGAAAGATTGCACCTCAGTCAACAATCTATCGCATCATCAAGAACTTCAAGGAGAGAAGTTCCATTGTTGCCAAAAAAGCTTCAGGGCGCCCAAGAAAGACCAACAAGCGTCAGGACCGTCTCTTAAAAGTGTTTCAGCCGCAGGATCGGGCTACCAGCAGTGCAGAGCTTGCTCAGGAATGGCAGCAGGCAGGTGTGAGTGCATCTGCATGCACTGTGAGGCGGAGACTCTTGGAGCAAGGCCTGGTCTCACGGAGGGCAGCAAAGAAGCCACTTCTCTCCAGAAAAAATATCATGGACAGACTGATATTCTGCAAAAGGTACAGGCAGTGGACTGCTGAGGACTGGGGTAAAGTTATTTTCTCTGATGAATCCCCTTTTCGATTGTTTGGGACATCAGGAAAACGCCTCATTCGGAGAAGACAAGGTGAGCGCTACCATCAGTCTTGTCTCATGCCAACTGTTAAGCATCCTGAAACCATTCATGTGTGGGGTTGCTTCTCAGCCAAGGGAATCGGCTCTCTCACAGTCTTGCCTAAAAACACAGCCATGAATAAAGAATAGTACCACAATGTCCTCAAAGAGCAACTTCTCCCAACCCTCCAAGAGCAGTTTGGCGATCAACAATGCCTTTTCCAGCATGATGGAGCACCTTGCCATAAAGCAAAGGTGATAACTAAATGGCTCAGGGAACAAAACAGATTTTGGGTCCATGGCCTAGAAACTCCCCAGATCTTAATCCCATTGAGAACTTGTGGTCAATCATCAAGAGACGGGTGGACAAACAAAAACCTAAAAATTCTGACAAAATGAAAGCATTGATTGTGCAAGAATGGACTGCTATCAGTCAGGATTTGGTCCAGAAGTTGATTGAGAGCATGCCAGGGAGAATTGCAGAGGTCCTGAAGAAGAAGGATAAACAATGCAAATATTGACTTGCTGCATTAACTCATTCTAACTGTCAATATAAGCTTTTGTTACTCATATGTTTACAATTATTATATTTCTGTCTGTGATAAAAACATATGTCAAACACACAAAAACCAGAGGGCAGCAGATCATGTGAAAATATAATATTTGTGTCACTCAAACTTTTGGCCATGACTGTATATACACACACAGCTCTCTTAAGTACGTGAATTTAGACATGTAAATAATTAATTCTTTACAGATGTCACGATGATAGCGGAGCCCCAGACTGCTGAAATGCCTATGAGCCCGTACAGTGCCAACTCACCGAGAAACAGTTCGGTTTCTAAAGATCCTAAAAAGCAACGACGGGCAGCGAGAAAGAAAGGGAAAGGTTCGCGTGGTATGAAAACTTGTTTTGCACTAACGTCTGGAGAAAATGGCGGTTGCCTCTGCTAATGACTATAGTTTTATTTAGATTGTAAACTGAAGCCCAGGAGAATTATATTTACAAAAGAGAATATACCGATGCTAATGAAGAACCTCATAAATGTTCCAGAAGCCACCACTAAATTCGTCCAACCCACAATGAAGGCCCATAAGTGTATGTTTCGATATATCTGCTTACTCTTAATACAGTGAATGTTACACTTGCTTCATCAACGATCCCATTGTTCCACATATATCTAGCACATGTACAATCTCTCCCCACAGCTAAATGTAAACTCAGGAGAAAAACACCTACAGCACCTCTACAACCACTACAGCTCAAGAAGAATAACGCAGCACCATTCTTCACACCGATACAGCCCGCTATTGGACCTGTTAGAACACAGCCGCAGCTCTGTGTGACGCAACGCGCTGGATGCCCTGTGTCAACGTTACAGCGAGAAATACCTCATTCAAGCGCCGCTCAGCCATCGACCGGCCTTGTGAATGACACAGAACGATACCCAGAAGTGATAGCGCCACCACGTAAACACAAGCAAATAACAAAGCATACTTCAGAGCCAGCAGCAAGCACGTCCAGCGCCATGAATGACACAGCCCAACAGACTCGTAGGAGCTTGACCGTGAGATTGATCAGCTCGCTGGTGGTAAGGAGCCCTCCATAGAACCGTTCATTATATGGCTGGCGCATACTATACAACCGTCACCACCATCTATAACTATGTCTGCTAATTCCTCCGGGGTCAGTCTGTCAGATGTCGCTAATTTGCCCAGCACATCTCATGGCACTGTATCTAATTCAGTTAATGTTGTGAAGAGGTTAAAAAAGCTGTTACTACCTACACTTAAGGTGTGTAAAAAGCTGTGTCAGTAACTGCTAACTAAACGGATTCTGCGGTGTCGGTACCTGCTAGCGATACGGATTCTGCATCTGAGGCAGCTACAGGCTGGCTCCATGAGGTGGTCGGATGGGGTCCCGCTGAAGCTGGTGTGTTTAAGAAGCAGCTAGACCGCTACTTACGGTACAAAATCTGGACACCCAAAAAACTGTTTTTTGTGTTACTTTTGAAAGATTCACAACACATGCTAATAAGGCCGAGCTATACGCACTTCGCAACCTACAGGTGGACACAGATACCCGTTGGTGCCAACCCATTATGACTTAAATATGACTGGCTAAGGCCTGCATGAAACAGCTAAAACCGCACTACCCCGCTATAATAGGGCTAGAGTTAAAGCGAGCTCTAAAACCATTGGTCAACGCTAGACGAGCACTATGCGCTAGAAGGCGTCGTGGGGGTACGTGTCCTGCAATAGCTCTACAGACTCCCCAGGTGTCCCCACAGCATTCAGGCCAACTCTGACAAAGCCAAGATGCCTCTGAAAGTGCTAGTCACACAGCTACACAAAATTCACAAGCCTCTGATGATGCGGCTGTCGCTGATGATGTTGGGGGCTCCGATCATACAGTATTTTGACAACACTTCCATCATCATCAGAGGGACAACCGCAATGTCAGCGTGCGCATACATACCGATCATTTTAGATTTGTAAATTTGGAGCATGTACGATCATTTATCGAGGTGTGAACATTGTTCACGACAGTATTCAGTCATTACTGGATAGAATCAGGGACATTGAACCTGGTGACTTTGTGCAGTTAAGGCTTGAAGGTGGCGATGCTTTAGACCCCATTTTCACTACAAAGCAGACCCGTGAATATTTTAATTCTAAATCTTTTTTTAAATGCTGTTGCCCGCGCACTTCAAAGTAATGCTGAATGATTGGCAAGCAACTCCCTAAAACTCGTCATCACCACCATTAAAAACCGCCGTGGCAGCGTAGAAAGACGCTTGAAATCTATAGCGAGCAGCCAAATCATTAAACAAAAGATGCAGTGGCTGTATGATTTTAACAATGACAGTACAAATCTGTGTTTGGCCGCTAGTGTGTGCGCCCTGAAAGACGACGCGGATGTCGGTGATGCGGTTTTACTGAACCGCTCTATAAACACACGGCGCTGGGCATCCCTGATGCTCGATTAGTGAGTTTTAGCGACATTCCAGCATTTAAAAAATATTTGGGGGTCACCATTAAAGTACTGTACTACAGTCAGGGTGATTGCCGCTACTTTTAGACCGACAATGCGGCTACTGGTAAAACCGTATTCATATTGTTACATGATAACCACTACTACGGTATCAAAAATATGAAAGGTTTTATCGGAAGGGATTACTTTTGTGAGCTCTGCAATTCACTGTATACTCGCAGGAACAACCATTCATGCCAATATTTTTGTAAAGCTTGTCAAAGAGGGTTGTGTGGAGAGCACAGATGTACAGCGAACCCCGCGTTGTCCCATCTGCCGAGTTTGTCGCTCTAGTGAGAGTTTCGATTATCACAATTAGCTGTGGATAATCCACCATTTTGCATGCTTAAAACATTTTGTGATGAGTGCCAGCGTTTTGTGTTCAAAAATAGTGAGAGTGAACATCGATGTGGTGGTTTGCGCTGCCATGTATGTCACGGGCGTGTAAATAAATTTGATGCCCATCTTTGTTACATGCGACTGTATGTAGCAGAGGACGAGACAGATTGTTATATCTTTTACGATTTTGAATGTATACAGGAGACCGGCAACATCATAAAATTACATTTATGCTCAACACTGAGTGTGATCAATCTTGGGAGTTTGAAGGTGATACCTGTACTCATGAGTATGTTTTGTTCATTACCAGCAGGAAATTTTCAGGCTATACGTTTATAGCACACAATGCGGGACGCTACGATTCTTACTTTATTGTTAAGGAACTGATTTTTGAAAAACTACAGGTAAAGTGGATAACCCAAGGTGGCCGGCTCTTGTGTGTGATGCTGCCCCATTTGTCTAAGGTTCATAGACTCACTAAATTATCCCCATGAAGCTCAGTAAATTACCGCAGGCCATGGGATTTTCAGGCGCCAAAAGCCATTTTCCACACTTTTTTAATAGCCGAGAAAACCAAAACTACGTAGGCCCCATACCTGATGTTAAATATTACAGGTTAGAGTACATGTTGGCTGGCGAGAAGGTAGAGTTCCTGGCGTGGCAGGAGAATCAGAAACACTTTTTGACTTCAAGACTGAGCTAAAATCTTATTGCAAACAGGATGTTGAAAGTTTGAGACGCTCCTGTGAGATCTATAGAGAGCGCATTATGGAAATGACGCAGAAAAATGTTAAAAAATACTGTAAAGTTTAAAAATGGGTATTATACCTACCGTTAATTCGGTTTCCAGGAGTCCATCCTGACAGCACTATGGAGGACGTCCTCCTCCTCCTTACAGGGACAGGAAAGCACACGAGAGGTTAAAAGGTCCCACTCCTCCCCCTATACCTCAGTGATTTGACAAGTACCATACCATGGATTAATGCCAGTGATAACACTTTAATTTACTTAAACATATTACATCATATGAATTAGCATATATATCAAGATAGACAAGGGAGGGAACTAACCGTGCTGTCAGGATGGACTCCTGGAAACCGAATTATCGGTAGGATAATACCCATTTTCCAGGACGTCCCCCTGACAGCACTATGGAGAGTACCAAAGAAACCCTCCTTAGGGTGGGACTACGGCCTGTAATACTTTTCTACCATATGCCGTTTGCTGTCCTGATAGCACATCTAATTTGTAGTGCTTGCAAAAGGTATTTACCCGAGCCCAAGAGGCTGCCTTACAAATTTGTTCTAATGATGCTCCTGCTCTCTCAGCCCATGATGCTGATAAGGCTCTAGTAGAATGGGCTCTTATCTTTATAGGACAAACTACACCTTCAGATGTGTAGGCTTTTGTGATTATAGTGGTAATCCATCTCGCAATGGATGCTTTTTTACCCCTATTTTTACCTCCGAACAAAATAAACAAATTAGGGTCTTTCCTCCAGAGCCGAGTGGCCTCCAAATAATCAATCACTGCCTGTCTAACATCCAGGGAGTGTAAGGCTTGTTTTTATGTTTAATGGTTTTTCACAAAAGGACGGGAGTACGATTTCTTGATTACGATTTTGCAAAGAAGCTACCTTGGGCATGAAAGCAGGATCAAGTTTTAATACTATGTGATCCTCTCTGATCTGCAGATATGGGTCTTTAATGGATAGTGCTTGAATCTCCCCTATTCTCTTGGCTGTGGTGATGGCTACCAAAAAGGAAATTAGACCTACCGGTAATTCTTTTTCCAGGTAGTCCCTCAGGACAGCACAATGGAGGATGTCCTCCCTTGACCTATAGCGGGACAGGATCACAGAGAGGTTAAAAGGCCCCACCCACCTCCACCCTCCAGTGTTTTTTCAAAGTACCACCGAAGGATGGCAGGAAATGGTCTAAACGCGCCCTTACAAACGCGTATGTAAGAAACCATTGAACAGCTTCTTCTTTATCTCTAGCCTTGGCAACTCGACGGACCATCCACCAAAGATTGATCCCTTGCAATCCTAAAGAGAAACATAAGGGAGGGAATTAAGGGTGCTGTCCTGAGGGACTACCTGGAAAAAGAATTACCGGTAGGTCTAATTTCCTTTTCCCCTTACGTCCCTCAGGACAGCACAATGGAGAATACCAAAGAAACATCCCAGGGTGGGAACAGAAGCTCAAGGACCAAAGTCCCAGGTAAGAACCAGGCTAGATATAAAAATGATCTGAAAGATCAAAAGAAATATAGATATCTAAAGAAATTCGTAAAGATAATCACAGTAGTGAGTGTCCGATATATGTTTATAATGGCCAATTCCAGTATGAATGTGGTAAACCAGATATGCCGCAGAGACGGAGAGTGAAACAGCCGTTGTACCCCAATACCACTAATGAACCGCAGAAAATTACAGTTATTGTGATAGATATAGACACCGCAGCCACAGAATAGTCTTAAAAATCTTATTGCCCAGCCAAAAATATTGTGATAGTTACAATCACCACACGATGAGGACTGTACAGACCAGTAATCGGCTGGATGTGCTTAACAACACGGGACTGTTCTTTCATTGGTCCTCCTGGGCTCAGATTAAACCTTGGTTAGAGACCGGCTTACCATACTACGAGGAGACCTGCAGGACAGAGACCCTGGACTGCTGAAAGATCAAGCCGAATAACAGTTAGTACATGGAAAATGGCAGAGCATTGGGATGTATGTACCCTACTCATTCTGGAGATCATGTCTACTCCGAAACCTTAGAAGTCTCAACTCCCAGTAAGGGTTGGATATTATTGTAACTAAGGAAATACTCCATCTGGCAGGTAATATCTCCTGCTAGTACCAACATTGGGCTTCTCAGTAGGAGTGTTAAAAGGAAGATAAGGATCACCACTCTTGCTTTACTGATGTTAGACACGGGGAGTCTGGACTCTGGAAACGATGACAGTAAGCGGTGGGGGGGGGGGGGGGATGTTGGTAAAAATCCTTTGACACAGGATATTTGACTGTCTCTATGTGAGTTATTAGCTACGACATTATATATACAGTATGTGCCAAATTATTTATATATTATATCGTAAAAGGCAACTTTCTTAGAGATGTTTATACACCCCGACTGCCCTGGTGGGAGGAACCATATTTTAAAACTAGAGGGAAGTAGTTTCCTTCCTCTCGAGATGGAGATTTTTTTACTGTGAGTCAGAAGGACTATGAGGCCTTAACTGTAAGAGACCTGGATACAGATTCTTTTACATTAGGAGCCCTGACTGCTGTACAAGCAGTGGGTATGAGATCTTCTGCCACATGACAGTGCCGCCGATTTGCCATAAAGTACAAAGGCCATAATGCCGACCCTGGTAAACGTAATACAACGGATCTAGGGGTCAAGAATCTGTTTACCGGGTGTTGATCAAAGACACTAGTCCGACTGCCATATGTGGAGACGGGAAGGTTTCCTCCTCACTTCATGAGATTTCCTGCTTTCAGCACAGTAGTATGTCCACTTACAGGATGAGCCCCAAAAACGTCTGTCTCCCTTTAAAACCAACTATGGAAGAGACTTGCCTTTAATCCTCAAGGCAGTAACTCACTTGAGAGTTCTGTTCCAATCCTGAAGAAATGCTAAGTTACTAGGCCAATTTAGGCATAGCTGAACATCTGGCTAAGCCTAGTTGCAAAGAATGAAGCAACCGAAGCTGGACCTGGGTTCTAAAATATAAGGACTCTATAACCAGAGTTGGCCCGAGACAAATGTGAAGTGGTGGGCCGACCATACACTGTGCGGCCACGCAATAAGGCACCAGTCAGAAGGTCTAAGCCAGAGGCACAAACCCACAATGTCCGATGTACTATGAAGCACTGAGGTAATATAACACACGAATGACACGTCTCGAGGCACTGAAGCATTATGATGCAATATGCACAAAAGCACTATGATGCAATATTATTACAGCGGCATCAATTCCATGGTGCTGTACATGAGAAGGGGCCACACACAAAGCCACAGACACAGTCCACAGCAAACAAATTCCCAATGACAGGGTGATACCGAAGGGAGAGAACCCAGTCCCCGCGGACCCACAACCTGATGCATATAATGCAGAAAGACTATGATGCAGTATGATGCAATAAAATGCACCCAGCCACTATGATGCAGTACAATTCATACAGACACTATGATGCAATACGATGCAGAAAGACACTATGATGTAATATGATGCAATATAATGTAGAAAGACACTATGATGCAATATGATGTACTATGATGAAATATAAAGCAATGTAATGCAGAAAGACACTATGAGGCATAGACACTATGATGCACCTTGATGCACAAAGACACTATGATGTAATATAATGCAATATAATGCAGAAAGACACCCATGAAGAATGATGGACCTTGATGCAACCTGATGCATAGAGGCACTATAAAGCAACATGATGCAATCTGCTGCACAAAGGCACTATGAAACACCAAGATGCACCCTGATGCAAAATGATGTAATATGATGCATAGAAGTACTATGTAGAACTATATAATATAATGCATAGAGGCACTATGAAGTACTATGATGCCCAAAAGCACCCTGATGTAATATGACGCATAGAGACACTATGATACAAAGTGATGTACAGAGGCACTCAATATGATGCATAGAATCAATATGAAGTCTAGAGGCACTATGATGCAATACGATGCCCAGAAGCACTTAATATGATGCATAGAGACACTATGATGCAATACGATGCCCAGAAGCACTCAATATGATGCATAGGGGAACAATGATGGAATCTGATAAATGATGTAATATAACACATAAAGGCACTATGAAGCATTCTGATGCAATATGGTGCACAGAGGCAATCAATATGATGCATAGAAGCACTATGATGCCGTACCACGCACAGAGGCACTCAATATGATGCATAGAGACAACATGATATATGATGTAATATGACACAAAGGCACTATGAAGCACTATGATGCAGTACAATGCACAGGGGCAATCAATATGATGAATAGAGACACCATGATGCAATACAATGCACAGGGGCACTCAATATGATGAATAGAGGCACCATGAAGCAGTACAATGCACAGGGGCAATCAATATGATGAATAGAGACACCATGATGAAGTACAATGCAAGGGGCACTCAATATGATGAATAGAGGCACTATGAAGCAGTACAATGCAAGGGGCATCAATAAAATGCATTGAGGAACAATGATGAAATATGATATATGATGTAACATGACACAAAGGCACTATGAAGCGCTATGATGTCGCACTATGATGCAATTATGAATGCACAGAGGCACTCCAAATATGATGCCCAGAGGCACATCAATATGATGAAAAGAGGCACTATGATGCAGACAATGCGCAGAGGCACTCAATATGATGAATAGAGGCACTATGAAGCAGTAGAATGCACAGGGGCACTCAATATGATGAATAGAGGCACTATGATGCAGACAATGCACAGAGGCACTCAATAAGATGCATTGAGGAACAATGATGTAATATGATATATGATGTAACATGACACAAAAGCACTATGAAGCGCTATGATGTGCACTCTGATGCAATATGATGCACAGCGGCACTTAATATGATGCACAGAGGCCCTCAATATGATGAATAGAGGCACTATAATGCAGCACAATGCACAGAGGCACTCAATAAGATGCATTGAGGAACAATGATGTAATATGATATATAATGTAACATGACACAAAGGCACTATGAAGCGCTATGATGTCGCACTCTGATGCAATATGATGCACAGAAGCACTCAATATGATGCACAGAGGCACTCAATATGATGAATAGAGGCACTATGATGCAGTACAATGCACAGAGGCACTCAATAAGATGCATTGAGGAACAATGATGCAATATGATATATAATGTAACATGACACAAAGGCACTATGAAGCGCTATGATGTCGCACTCTGATGCAATATGATGCACAGATGCACTAAATATGATGCACAGAGGCACTCAATATGATGCATAGAAGCACTATGCTGCAGTACAACTGCTATACCATGCTTGAAGGTGTCCAAACAAGAGACCAGGTCCCAGTTTAGAGCCAAGAGAGCAAACTCTCAGAGTTCCAGATAAATCTCCAGCCTGAATAGTAGTTCTCATTTGTCAGATTGACCCCACCCGAAGGAGCTAATTAATGCCCCACAGCTGGAGAGCAGTGTTCATGGAGACGATGTGCTGCATTAACACTATGAGCCCTCCTATGGATGGAGTAGTTAAGTTGTAACTTAACTGAAGTCAAATCATGAGATGTAGCCTAGACTTATGGCCTTATTATAGCTTAGAGGTCCAAGGCCTGACTGCATACATGTGAAACACACCTCAGCATATGAGGCTCTATGCTTCAGCTTCGGCACAAAGGCATGAGACTAGCATCAGTCCAGAGGCCTAGGCCATCAACACATTCCATGATGCACTCACCTGTGCTGGCTCCATACCTGCTAGAAAGACAGGGGGAGCTGGAAACGCCGAGAGCCCAGTATGGAGGGAAGCGGCGTCCCACCAGGAATGCTGCATTACTGCCAGTGATTTCCTCTCTTGTGCCCTCCGAGATCCAGGAAACCTGTCTGTTGCCTGTCTCGTTCTGCACCTCCGCGTTCAACCATGGAACGCACGCTGGCCTCAAGCTCCGGCGCCCTGACGTCACCAGAAGCGCCATGGCACCGCACAACTTCCGGTATCTTGCGCTGGAATGCCGGCCAGTGTCAGAGCAGAGAGCCTCCACTAAGGAGGAAGCGGCTCTACCCAGGAGCTTCATCCACTCACTGGTCTTTGTGGCTGAGGTACTCCCCCTAGGAGAGTTTCAGCCCCGGTGCTACTTGACAGGGGAAGGATTGGATCCAGCAGCACAATCCCCCTGGGTCTTGTAAAACGTCCACCTTCTATCTTCGCTCCACTCCTGGAGCAACCTCTCATACAACCGTCCCCTGTAGGGACAGGAAAAACACTGGAGGGTGGAGGTGGGTGGGCCTTTTAACCTCTCTGTGATCCTGTCCCGCTATAGGTCAAGGGAGGACATCCTCCATTGTGCTGTCCTGAGGGACGTAAGGGAAAAAGCTGTTTTCATCGATAAGAGTGAAATAGGCAAATCCCTATTTGGTGTGTAAGGAGTTTTACAAAGAGCCGCCAGAACTAGATTTAAGTCCCAGGGGGAGATAACTGTCTTATAGTGGGCCGCAATCTTTGGATTGCTTTGACAAATCTAACTACCCAAGGATGTGAGGCCAATGGATAGTCCATGTAAGTACTTAATGCTGAGATTTGAACTTTAAGTGTACTAGGTCTAAGACCCATATTAAATCCTGCCTGGAGGAAATCCAAAACTCGAGGAACATCCGGGACCCCAGCTACAGTATCAGACCTGCCACCTTCCAGACAGAACTTCTTGCAGATTTTATAATATATTGCCGAAGTTACAGGTTTTCTGCTGGCCTGAATCGTTGTTATGACCTGATCTGATAGACCACAAGCTTTTAAAATGTCCCATTCAGGATCCAGGCTGACAGGTGCAATCTTTCTGGGTCCTGGTGTAGAACTGGTCCCTGGTGAACTATGTCCTTCCACTGGGGAAGCTATTGGGTCTTCTGTGGTCATGGCACCTAGAAGTGGAAACCAGCTCCTCCTTGGCCAGAACGGAACTATTAGTACGACTCTTGCTCCGTCTTCTCTTATCTTCCTCAGAACCGCTGGTATCAGTGCTATTGGTGGGAATGCATAATTTAGAGGTTCGTTCCACCTCTGACTCAAGGCATCTACACCTTCTGGATTGTCCGCTGGGCTCAGTGAATAAAACCTTGGTAGCTTCAAATTTTTCCTTGTAGCAAAAAGATCTATCTGAGGTGTTCCCCATCGTTGACATAGTAAATGGAAGACCTCCTGGCTCAGCTCCCACTCGGTCGGGTAGATCTTCTGTCTGCTTAGATAGTCTGCTACTAAGTTCTGCGAACCTTCCAGGTGTACTGCGGTTATAGAAAGGACCATTCGTTCTGCCCATATGAATATCTTCTCTGCTAGATCCTGCAGAGATCTGTATCGAGAGCCTCCCCGATGTTTGATGAAGGCTACTGCTGTCATATTGTCTGACATGTTGGTTTTTTTTAAACGGTTTTGGTTTCTTCTTAAAGACTCCCAAATCGCATACAGCTCTCGATAATTTGACGACATTCGTCTGATTTTTTCTGGCCATTTGCCCTGAAGAATCTTCCCTTCTAAGTGGGCTCCCCATCCCCAAGGGCTTGCATCTGTAGTTATTACTATAAATGGAGATGGAATCCAAAGAACTCCTCTTCTGAGATTTCTGCTTTGCATCCACCAAATTAAAGATCTCTTCACTTTTGCAGAAAGCTGGATCTTTTTGTCTAGGGATGATTGAGGACGATCCCACAAAGATAGAACTTCTTTTTGTAGGGGTCTTGAATGAGCCTGTGCCCATCTGACGCATGGAATGCATGATGTCATTACTCCCAGAACCTGCATAGCTCTTCTTATGGTAACTCTGCTCTTCACCATTTCTGCAACCTTCCTTTTCAAGGATTGTTGCTTGACTTCTGGTAAGAAGGCTGTCCTGGATCTGGAATATAGGAGTACCCCTAGAAAAACTCTTCTTGTACTGGGTGTTAAATGAGATTTTTCTCAATTCACCCCCCAACCGAGACACTCCAGCACCGCCACTGTTCGTTCTGTGTGATGATTTAGAATTTCTGCTGTTCAAACCACTAACAGAAAGTCGTCCAAGTAAGGTATTACTATGATTCCTTGGTTTCTCAGATAGGCTACGACTTCTGATAATAAAATTCTTCTTCATGAAGGAGGCCGTTAGCTCTCCGAAACGCGTAGGATGGTATTGTGGCTCTATCTGCACACCGTAGTTTGAACAAGGACATCACGTGATCACACCACGTGTCAGCGTCCGGATACTGCAGACGCTCTCCGGAGCACTGTGAAGGAGGAGGGCCGTGCTGGAGCGGTATCAGCGCCTGTGGACTACCGACGCTTCCCGGAGTGCAGCCGTGTAGCAGCGCTAGTGAGGAGGAGAGCTTGCCACCGGCCGGGGCAGCTCTCCAGGACTCTTTCTTTTTCATCAATACCGGATTGCCCTGAATGTCATCTCAAGCTAAGTATCATCAATCTTTCGGTCAGGATACTGAGCACATTAATACTCTATATATTAGGTACCGCTAGTGGATTGTTTTTGCTATCACCGTTTACACTCCCATTTAAGCACATAGGACTACCAGGACTTTCTTTCTGTTTGCCACTTCACGATGTTCAATAAGCAAACGGGTATATGGTATATTGTATAAAGCTGTTTTCCTAAAGAATCTTGCACTCCAACATTGCACAGTTGGCACTTTTTGGGTATATTTATACCATATTAAATGCACCTTATTTTTCAATTCAAATGCACATTGTATTTGTACATTTGCACATCTAGAGATTCACCTCAAGTACTTTAGCATTGGTATTTTTCTCCTAAGGGATTACTCAAGGCACACATATATATATTTTTATGGGGTATACGTGCAATTTTTGTTCTTTCTAATCCTAGGAGCCTTTTTTAGATCTATTAGCCCTAATTTATGTGGTTATTGATTTTATTTCTTTCTTCTTGCATCTAGTGTTTTAGTGCATGAAAGCACCTACTATCACACAATATAAGTCGCTGATTCATCATTCAAATATCCATGTATACAACTTCTTGAAACTACAGGTACGTGTTGCGATCAGTATTGTGAGTGTTTGATTCAAAGCGCGAGTACTGTTTAGCAATTTTATTACTCTCTTTTCTCCTTGTGGTAGGAGTTTTTGTACTTGCAGCGGATCTGGCACATATATACTTGCGCCGCTACATCTGTTTTTAGACTTCTGATATTAGCTTCGTAAAAACTCTGGGAGCAGAAGCCAGCCCGAACGGACGGCCTTGAACTGGAAGTGGCAGGTACAGTCTGGTAGGCTTACGGCAAATCTCAGAAGTTCCTGCGAGGCTGGATTAATCGGAACCTGATAGTACGCACTTTTTAAGTCTAGGGTACACATTACCAAGTTTGTCTATCAACGGGATTGCCGACCTTATTGACTCCATTCTGAATCTCTTGTAACGAACAAACTTGTTCAAAGGTTTGAGATTCAGAATTGTCCGCGACTCGCCTGATGGTTTCATTATTGGAAAAAGAGAGGAATAATGTCCATCTTTTCCTCTGATCCGGGAACTGGCACTATGACCTTGGAAGAGATTAGGTCTCGAAGATCTTGAAACATTCCTGAGTTTGCCTGAACCACAGTGGGAGATATGTATCTCTGGGGCGGATAGGATGTCAGTTCTATTCATTAACCTTCTTTTATGGTTTGTAAGACCCACTCGTTTCTGGTGACCTGTTTCCAGTTCTCTGCAGAGAACAAGAGTCTGCCCCTATGTCTCTGGCATCATTGTTTCCTAGATCTTGATGAAGATCCAAACAATGAGCTCTTATTTCCTCTGTTTTGAGTGTAGAAACCTTTATATGTTCCCCTGCTAGCTCTTCCTGTGTCTTTGTAAGATGGTTGTCTACGGAAAGCTGGTTTCTTCCGAAAGGACTGAAACTTTTTGGGTTTTTCCTCTGGAAATCCTTTTTTGCTATCTGATGCCTCTAGGATATCATCTAACGCCTGACCAAATACCTTTGAACCTGCAAAGGGTAAGGAACAATTTATTTTTAGAGGCATTATCCCCTGACCAGGATTTTAACCAGATAGCTCTACAGACTGCATTAGACAATGAACTATTTCTGGCAGAAAACCTGACCGACTCAGCTGAGTTATCTGCCAAAAAAGCCGTCGCTGATTTAATAAGTGGAAGCGACTCCAACTGACCCATCCAAAAAACATAGACCTTGCTACTGAAGTAGCCGCAATATTGGTCCTTATTAAAGCCGCTGATGATTCCCAAGCCCGTTTAAGAAGGATGTCCGCCTTTCGGTCCATGGGATCTTTAAGACTTGAAGAGTCCTCAAATGGAATCAATGTCTTTTTCGCCACTTTTGCAATTGGCATATCAACTTTAGGAATCTCCTCCCAAAGTTTTGAGTCCTCAGGATCAAATGGAAGATGACTCTTAAAGTCACGTGACATTACCAGCCTCCGCTCTGCGTCCTTCCACTCACTCAGAATCATGGTTTTAATATGGTCACTTATAGGAAAAACTTTCTGTATCTGAGCTGTGAGACCTCTGAACATCAAATCCTGTCTGGATTGAGGCCGTGGAACATCTTCCATATGCATTGTATTTCTCACAGCCTGGACAAGATCTTCCGTATCTTCCACCGGGAACAGGTACCTCCTGGCCTTTTCCTGGTTTCTGCCTGTACTTCGCCTTCTTCCTGCTCCGAATACTGAATATCTGAATTTTCTTCTGATTCCGGTTCCAGGTCCTCTTCCAACTCCCACCTAGGTCTCTTATGACATGGACCCTGACTAGTGGGCTGCTGTTGTGAACTAGCAGATAATGATGCCTGCACTTCTTCCCTAATCAGGATCTTCAAGTCAGATAATAATGAAGATCTTTCTTGCTCCAAAACTGCTGCTGTGCAAGAACAGACCGGTTTTTTTATAAGCGTCAGGAAGCTTCGTGTGACATGTGGAACAGCGATTAGATTTCACTGAGGCTTTGCCCGATTTTTTCACTGCCTGCAGAGACGTCGATGAAGTATCCTTGTCCTAAGTAATACAACAATATGTATACTAAGGACTGAGTCTGGATGATGAAGCTTACATAGTGAGGGTGCAGTTTTTTGCGCTATGCGCACTTACCCCCGCATCCTCCTCTCTGGATTTCTCAGACTCCATGTCCTGCCGCAGAAAGATTCACCTTGCTGCCTTAGGACTGCTATGGTGGCTACAACGCGTTCACTGTGTTTAAATCACAGAATGGCGCTCAGTAGTTCAAACGCCACCATACACGCACTCTTAATATAGCGCTTCTGCGACGTCTTTAGCGCTGCCTCTACTGCGTTCCACCCTGGAACGCACAAAGATTGGCGACACCTGCGCTCCTAAACACAACGCGCTTTCCATACCTTTTGCGTTCCACTCCGGAACTCATGAAGCTTAGCGGTGCACCTGCGTTTCCAAATGCGACGCTCTTCGGCCTTCCTGCGTTCCATTCCAGAACGCACGCTGATTCCTCGCGTTTGCGTCACCGGAAGTGACGCTCCGCTCTCAGACGAGGCCTGTTCGGCGTTTCTCCCTGGACCAGGAGGAAGACGCCTGAGCAGAGAGCCTCCCACCGGGAGGAGTGGCTCTTACCCGGGAGCTCGTCCGCCCCCGGTCTTTGGAGCAGAGGGACTCCCAAGGAGGGAGTTTCGGCCCTGGACCTCTTGACAGGGGGAAGGATTGGACGAACCGCACGATCCCCCTGGGTCCGGTAAGCTGCGCAGCGATCTCTCGTGTGTCCCTCCATGCAGGGACAGGAAAAACACTGAGGTATAGGGGGAGGAGTGGGACCTTTTAACCTCTCGTGTGCTTTCCTGTCCCTGTAAGGAGGAGGAGGACGTCCTCCATAGTGCTGTCAGGGGGGACATCCTGGAAAGGAAAGATTGTGGAGAGCAGTTGTATTAACCCTTTTCAGCTCATCACCCTGGCCTCGGTATGTATGACAATGTACCGGTTTAAATTTCTGCTAAAAAAGACGATCACCATTTTACCTGGTGATAATTATCACAAGGCAAAAAAAGAATTATTCTTACCGTTAATTCGGTTTCTAGTAGCATTCCACGACAGCATAGGAGGTTGTCTCCTTTCCCTATTGGGGGACAGGAACACAGAGGTTAAAAAAACCCCTCCCACCTCCCATTCGTCAGTGTTTTACCACCACATTTAGGAACGGTTACCTTTAGTACTCTTAGAACTTAATCCAAGAATTTCGGGAGGGAATTGGCGCTGTCGTGGAATGCTACTAGAAACCGAATTAACGGTAAGAATAATTCTTTTTTCTCCAGTAGCCTTCCACGACAGCATAGGAGGTATACCAACCAATTCAATTTTAAGGGGGGTTATGGCCTGGAGGACTTTCCGGCCAAAGACTAAATCTCGATTGGACCAGAAGTCCAATCTGTAGTGTTTCGTGAAGGTATGCAGGGAAGACCAAGTTGCAGCCCTGCAAATCTGCTCGGACGAAGCTCCAGCTCTTTCAGCCCAGGAAGCTGCCATGGACCGGGTTGAGTGGGCCTTTAGGGCCGCTGGCGGATCTAAATTCTGGACTAGGTATGCCTCTGTTATGGCTTTCCTTATCCAGGCGGCAATCGTGTTCTTCGCCACTTTTTTACCTCTATTTTTACCGTATAAGTGTATAAAGAGGTTCTGGTGAACTCTAAACGAAGATGCGAATTCTAAATAATGAAGAACGATTCTTCTGACATCCAGCGTGTGGAACTCTTGTTCTCTAGGGTTCGCTGGGTTCTGACAGAACGAAGGCAAAATTATGTCTTGCGAGCGATGAAAGTCTGATACCACTTTGGGTAGAAATGATGGATCAGGGTGAAATATAATAGAGTCTTTTATAGATAGATAGGGTTCTCTAATTGAGAGAGCCTGTAACTCCCCTACCCTTCTGGCTGTAGAAATGGCTATTAGAAAGGCAGTTTTACATGAAAGTAGGTAGGGGGAACATGAGGTTAGAGGTTCAAAGGGAGGTCCTGTGAGACCTTTGAGCACTATGTTTAGGTCCCAAGGTGGAACAATGGACTGTTTCTTAGGGTGCAGTCTGAGAGCCGAGATCATGAATCGTTTTAATCCATTTATGGCATGCTAAGTCCTGGTCGAATACCGAACTTAGCGCGGACACCTGGACTTTTAACGTGTTTGGTTTGAGACCTAGGTCTAAGCCTTTTTGTAAAAAATCTAAAATCTTAGAAATGTTGGGACGAAGTGGGTCTGGCGTATCAGGATGATACCAGGAGGAAAACTTTTTCCATATTTTACTGTAAATAGCATTAGTTACTGGTTTCCTGGATTTTTGTAAAGTAACTATTACTTGATCCGAAAGACCCTTTGTTCTGAGGACCTGGGCTTCAACAACCAAGCTGCTAGATTGAGCCTTCAAGGATCTGGATGATGAAGATGACCCTGTTGGAGGAGATCGTTTTCCAGTTGTAGAAAAATTGGTCCTTCCACCCGAAGTTGTAGTAGGAGGTGGAACCAACTTCTTTTTGGCCACATCGGAGCCACTAAAATGACCGGAACTTGATCGTCCAGAATTTTCCGCAGAGTTCTTGCTAGTAGAGGTATTGGAGGAAACACATAGGCCAGCCGAAATTTCCAGGGATGATTGAAGGCATCCACTCCTTGACACCCATCCCCTGGATTTAGGGAAAAAAAATGTTTTGACCTGAGCATTTTGGCCCGAAGCCATCAGATCTACCTCGGGAAGACCCCACATTTCTGTGAGTGAGGTGAAGATTTTCCTCTTCAGACTCCATTCCCCTGGCTGTATGTCTTGGCGGCTCAGAAGGTCTGCCTGGGAATTTTCCGAACCTTTTAGATGTATTGCTGATAGTGAAAGAAGATGGGATTCTGCCCAGTTGAGGATAAGGTTCGACACGGTCCTCAGACAGTTGAATTTGGGGCTTCCTTGGTGTTTGAGGTGAGCCACCGTAGTCATGTTGTCCGAGAGGACTTTGACATGATGTCCCGAAATTAGAGAACCTGCTGCCTGGAAGGCTTTGTAAACTGCCTTTAGTTCCCTGTAGTTGGAGGATCTGAGGCTGTCTTGCTGACTCCATAGTCCCTGGAAGGGAATTTGTCGAATTACAGCACCCCATCCTCTCGAGCTTGCGTCTGTAGTTACTGTTAACAATGGAGTCTGAATCCAGTCTATCCCTTTGCGCAGGTTTGATGGATTTGTCCACCAAAACTAGGGAGGCATTGACATTCCCTGGTGTCAGAATCTTCTTGTTCAACAAAGCTGTGCTTCCATTCCAATTCTTTAGAATGTGTGCCTGTAGAATTCTGGAGTGGGCTTGGGCCCATGCCACCGATTGTATGCAGGCTGTCATGGAACCCAACAGGGACATGGCTGTTCGTAGTGTAGGGGTTCTCTGCTTCCTGAAGGACAAGGCTTTGGTTATCAGGATTTGGCAGTGGTCGTCCGGCAGACAAGATCTTTGATTCTCTGAGTCTAAAAGAATTCCAAGGAATCTTATCACTTTTGAGGGTTGGAGCTGAGACTTCTTTAAGTTCACGATCCACCCTAAGTTCTGCAGGATGTGTAAAGTTTTGGCTACCCGTAAATCGAGGGTCTCGGCTGAGGGACCGATGATTAACAGGTCGTCCAGATAAGGGACTATAGCTACATCCTGCTTCCGGATATGCGCCACTGCTTCCGACATAATTTTTGAAAATACTCTTGGAGCTGAAGAGATCCCGAAGGGAAGCACAATGAATTGATAATGTACTGTTTAGAGACCTAGCTGGACTGCAAATCTCAGATACTTCTGATGAAGAGGGTGTATCGGGATGTGGAAATAGGCGTCTTTGAGATCTATGGTTGCCATGAACGAGTGAGGAGTTATCAGGGGAATTGCTGATTTTACGGATTCCATCTTGAACCTCTGATAGGTTACTGATTGGTTGAGGGTTTTCAGGTTTATTATAACCCTTGCGTTCCCTGATGGTTTCTTCACAATGAAGATACGGGAGTAATGGCCTTTTCCTCGTTCGTTCGACGGAACTGGTGAAATTGCACCGGAGGCTATCAATTGTCGCAACTCCGTAGCAACTAAGGTTTGATTCTCCTGCGATGGAAGGGAGGTTACTCTGAACAATGGAGGAGGGGAAGTCTCGAAATCTATCAGAAGACCTTCTTTTAATACATTTAGTACCCAGTGGCTGTTGGTAATTTTTTGCCAACTGCGCCAAAATCTCGAGAGTCTCCCCCCCACCGGCTCGGAGTCATTGTTTTTTCTGTTGTCCCTGATTGGGCACAAGGATGTTTTTAGGCTTCCCCTTGGTATGACTCCATCTTCCTGTTTTCCCCTTACCCCTATACTGAGGGGGTTGAGTCTGGAACGGTCGAAAAACACGCTTTTTCGGAGGTCTTTGCTCTGGAAGAGCTTTCTTTCTATCAGTGGCTTTCTCCAAGATTTCGTCCAGGACCGGCCCAAATACGTAGTCCCCCTTGAAGGGGATGGAGCATAGTTTTATTTTGGAGGTGACATCTCCACTCCACATTTTAAGCCAGAGCGCTCTCCGAGCCGAGTTTGTTTGGACCAAATTTCTTGCCGCAATACGAATGGACTCCATTGAGGAATCAGCTAGGATCCCCGCTGCCTTATGGAGAATAGGCAGGGAGTCTAATATATCAGCTCGCGGAGTACCCTGGGAAATGTGGTTTTCCATTTCCTGGAGCCAGCGATGGAGAGATCTGGCAACGTAGGTGGACGCTATATTACATTTTAGGGATGAAGTGGAGGTCTCCCAAGATTTTTTTAAGGAGACTTTCAATCTTCCTATCCATGGGGTCCTTTAACTGAGACGAATCCTCAAAAGGAAGTACTGTCTTTTTTGCCACTCTTGCCACTTGGGAATCCACTTGGGAATATCCCACTTGATTAGATTTTTATCAAGGGGAAAACGATTTTTCAATTCTGCAGGGGTCGTGAGACGTTTTTCCGGAAGGTCCCACTCCCGCTCTATCATTTCCGATATGCTTTTATGCACTGGAAAACCCACCGACCTCTCCGCATGAGACCCGCCAAAGAATTCATCCTGTACTGAATGAGAAACTGGTTGGTCCTCTAACCCCATGGTACTCCGCACAGCATTTACGAGCTCTTCAGTATATTCGGAGGAAAACAGAAATTTCCTGATTTCCGCCACATTATGTAGTAAGGGATTCTCCCATTTAGATGCGGATGATTCTTGTGAAACGTCGGAATCTGAAAGCTCTGGCTGGAATTTCCTCTTTTTTGAGGGAGGCGGACCAGGTGAGGGTGGATTAGGCGGTGGAGGTGTTAGTGCAGCTATGGAGGTTTGAACCTCCTGTTTAATTAGGACACGCATTTCCTCTAATAGCGAGGGGTGCTCTGCTCTGACCACCTTGTCAGTACATTTTGGGCAGAGCTTTTTATCCCAATTCGGTGGTAATTTTAGTGAACACATAATGCACTTATTCCCTTTTACTGAGGATCTCTGGACGGAACCTTCTCCCTAAAATTAGAGGGAGAGGGGTATATTTTACTAAAGTACCAGGAGCCTCTTAAAGGGGGACCCATCCCAATACCTACAGTAGCTGGGGGAGCGCTGGGCTCTGCAGCTGCAGGGCTGGACGTCTCCATGGCAGGTTTCAGCCCAAAAGGCGCTTACCTGCGGACGTCTTCTAGCAGCTTTATATACGTTTGTATAGCGGCTGCCCAGCGCTTCAAAAATCCCCCTCCGGTCCCAGCACAGGCCGATGGAGCGAGTGCCTGCGTTGGCCCGGAAATCACCAGGGCTCCATGTGGAGTGTATGACCCGGAAGTGTCCAGGAGTCTCTGCCTCCTACTTCCGGGTCAAGCGACGCGCAAGGAGGGGGAGATGCCGGAGGGCTGCGGGAGGCCTCCGGCGGGGGGAGCCGGCACGCTTTACCCCCTGAGAGGGCGCAGGGCAACCGGCTCATCGTGGTCCCGAATCCAGGAGACGGGAGCAGGACCGGAGGAGGGAGGCGCGAGGCCCCGACCACCGCTGCCCGGCAAGAGGGTGAAGATTTCTACTTAGGTACTGCTGCAAAAAAAGCCGGCCACGCAGCATACGATGTTCTCTCTGTGCCCCAAGGGGGACAGGAATACACTGACGAATGGGAGGTGGGAGGGGTTTTTTAACCTCTCTGTGTTCCTGTCCCCCAATAGGGAAAGGAGACAACCTCCTATGCTGTCGTGGAAGGCTACTGGAGAAAAAAGCGCTACTCATCCCCCGCTATACAGTGGCTCATGTATGTAGCCCTCACCGAGAACATTGACATTCAACATGCCTTGAGAGGTGGTGAAAAATGAGTAACAATATTTTCTAGATGGTTATGCTTATGTTAGGCGGCCAACACATAGCCTTTGAATTTCAGTGTTGTTTTTTCCACGGCTGTCCGATGTGCTGTAATGAAAATATGAAAATGAAAATAAGGTCACAAACACCACCTACGGGCAATTATATTATACCTTTTTAGCTAAAAAGGGCTACCTACAGAGCTGCGGGTACACAATTTCACCAGTCTGTAAACAAAACTAAAACATACCCAGTAGGGCACCCCAACATCTACGACAATTTTGGTTTCATTAAGAAAAATACTTTTGCATTGCTAAAGACAAGGTCTATCCCCTGAGAGATTTATTTTTCCTGTTGTTCCAGTAAAACTCAATAAATTAATGTTCCCCTTTGCAATACATGCACTGTAAATTCACAGGCAGTGGAATGAACACATAGTGACTAAGAACGCTACCTGACAAGTACCTGGTGCACTATAGAGCTCGAGATGGCAATAGATAAAGGGTACCGGATCGCCCTCGTCTATAAAAAATGGCATTTTCCCCAACACCACCGATGATCTATTTGCCCCCTACATTAAATTACAACTTAGGGATAAGCAGGAGGCCTCAGGTTATCCTAGCTGGTGCACTGATGATGCCAAGAAAAGGCACTATATTGACTTTTCTTGAAAAAGAGGGTGTACAGTTACGTCCTGAAATATAGCTGTTAACCCTGCTAAAAGACAGATCTCCAAGCTTTTCTTAAATTCTTTATGGGGAAAGCTTGCTCAGCGATCTAATCAAACATGCACCAGCATTGTTAGGGACCCGGTTGAGCTTTTTAGGTATTTGTTCCTACCCTACTAGGACATTTCAATGATGAAGAAACCACAACCATTAGCTGGAAACATGCGGATGGACACACAGTCAACAAAAACACAAACATCAACAGCTAGAGCTCTATTCTCTGCTGGACCGGCTGCAGGAGAGGTGCCTTTATCACGACACAGATTCGGTTATTTTTGTGCACAGGGAAGGTGAGTGGCAGCCGCCTCTAGGCGATTACCTGGTGGAGTTGACGAGTGAAATACCAGATGGCATACATCACAGTTTGTAGCTGTAAATTTTTGGCCCTGCAGAAACAAACTCTCCTCCTTTTTGTGTGTGGCATGCTTTGCATGTATTATTTTTCTCCATTAGTTCTCTGGCATTTTTCCAGGCTATTTATTTATTATTTATGTTTTTTGTCATTGTTTTTCACACGGTTATGATTATCACAAATATCTATGAATACAGTTTGGACGTATTTACTGAATTTATTTTCTAACACATTTGTTGTTATCCTTAGTCTGAAGAAGGTCAGGACACATGACCGAAACGTCATTTTTTGGATTGTTCTAATAAATACATCTCATTTTCATCTCATCTGAGTGCCAGATTTATTCAATAGATTATGTTACTGGGTTTGGCATCCCATATCTGAGCACCACTATTTGATATAAGGAGTGACGTGTTACTACATTTAATTATTTAGCCTTTTCACGGGCACCCTTATCAGTCCTATTCTATTATTTCCTATTGATATTATATCACGCATGAAGATATGACCGATACGGGTTTTTCCTACAGTGATACCCAAATAGTGTGTCGACGCCACCACAATGTGGAATTACCGGGCAATGGTGTACTCGAGCGGCCCATGGAAGTCTATGGGGTTTTGGTCACAGTACTGTGGCTCGGTCTGTGGCCCTGGCGGTCTGGCGTATGTTGGGGATATATTTCAGGGATAGGTTTTGCAACATTCGTGAGCCACTCTTAGTCTTCTGGTATATTGTACCAGCGCTGCTGTAGATCCTTGAGGGGATGGTGAGGCAGCTAGTTCGGGTCCCCTACAGGTGGATGTCCATCAAAGTCAAATGAAGTTAGTGAAGTCGGGTGCAAGAAAAGAAACAGTCTGACACGTCAGCGTCTTTCCATACCTTTATTGTAAGATGTTCAGGCAGGTCCCAGGAGGCTGATCCACAGGAGAGTGTATCTTGTGACAGCAGCTGGACAAGTTAGGGCCTCCTTTACTTCCAATACAATGAGTACAACCAGCTGAAGCGTAGTTCCCTCATAACTCCAGCTAATCTATGCTGTACCGCCCAGTCAGCTTTGTTTAGGAGCCTTCCTGCGAAGAAGTGAATTTATCTTGTCGTGCACTGACTCAAAAGTCTTCACTCCCCCTGACCCCAGTTACGTACTGACTATAAGGGGCTGTCTGCCGCGACCTAGGGTCCGGTAGATTCCTGGTTTTCTTATCACTATGCTTGAAACAGTAGTGATCCTTCGGTCCCCAGTGACCGGTTAGCAATGTGCAGGACTTCTTCAATCCGTAAGCACTATTCCAATAAACCACTGTGCCTTTCGCCTTGTCCACGCTGGTAACATAAGCACTCACACTAGCCAAGGGTCGAGTAGTCACTTCTTTCTTTTCCTTCACTTCAAAGTTAGTTACAGATGCTCAGTTATCAATAGGCAGGAGCATGTCTCTGAACCTTATACCGTCCTTTAGACAGGATACTGAAGACTTTCTGCACTAAACTTCTTCTTTCCTTCCAGTGTATGCTGATGAGGTACAGCTCTGACTAGGCTAAGGTGAATGAGACCACCTGTACCAGCCTCCACGATCTGAACTGATGATAGAGCAGGCTGGACTGCTTCCTCCCTCCAGACGTCTTCTCTCTCTGAAGTCTAGACACTCACTCCACACGTCCTCACTGTCCGAAGACAGGAACTAGACTAAAAATCACTCTAACACATACCTTGACCACTCCCTCAAGAGTAAACTCCACTACCCTAAGGGTGTGTCTAGTATATGTCGAGTGAATGAATATTTAGCATTAAACTGCTGTCTCGCCACACACTCTCCAGGGTACTGCGTGTGCCTAACACCAGGGCTACACAATAGCAGCTATTGTTGCTCAAGTCACAACGTCAGGCGAATTTTTACAGATCTCTGGTAATGAATTTAAATCTCGTGATTTAGAACGGGAATCCAGACACTTGATTGGTTTGGAACTACACAGTATCACCATAGCCGAATATATTAAGACACATAGGATCCCCAGGGGCCTACGAGTGTCACTGAGACCTACTCTTTTTCAAGACAATACAGACTTTTGCCAGAAATTTGAGCAAATTCTAAATAAGTGCTCTCTGGACCTAATGACTTTGACCCTTGATAGTCTGAACACGGAAATCAAAACTTGTCAGGAGAAAGTCACGAATATAGAAACTCAGTTGAAGGACTCTCTTCCTAAGGAAGAATTTGAGACCATACAAAATCGTACAAAGGAGAACTTGGACCACTTCAGAAAAGAAACGGAAAAAAAGAAAACGCCAGAAATTTATACGTGACACTCAAGACTATCTTAACAAAAAAGTCTATAGATGGCAAGGCTCCTCCTCCCGCATATACCAATGCTACCACAGAAATACAGATGGCACGTCTTCTGGCTCGGACAGCGATCATACAGACCGCAATCGCTCGTCTATGTCTACTTCTACTTCTTTTTTAGGCCAAAACAGACGACAGCATCAACGAAGAGGACGAGGCGGGGGGGGGGGGCCAGTGCCACAGACTCCAGTCGCATAGGGCATTCACCAGGTCCCAGGTAATACGAACTTAGTTTACAACATTTCTTCAAAATTTCTGAGTACAGTACAAATGAATGTTTTACAAAAAGGTCTTTCATTGTCCGTCTCGATTTAACACCTTTCAATTAGACCTAGATCTACAGAGATTTTACAGGAACCTCAGATTGAAGGCACATTTCTATGAGAAACAAGACATCTCCAGACCTGCTCTCTCACCTACACCTATTAACATTAGGGATTTAGGCATTAGACCCCGCAGTACCATCTACCACCCAAGATTTATCATCAGTGGAGACTTTCATTTCTCGTATTGAGAGAGAGGTTGCTAATTACACAAAGAATATCTCAAAAGGGGATTTAGTATACCGCACTAACCTTAGTCCTGAAGATAGACTAGCACTAGGATCACTTATGGAGGATAACGAAATTACTATTAAGCCAGCGGACAAAGGAGGTGCTATTGTTGTTATGGACCGTTCATATTATATTGATGAGATACATTCACAACTGTCCAACCAGGAGGTCTATTTGCCCCTCTCACACAACCCTACTTCACAACTGAGGGAACTCATAGCAAGGGTGTTATCTAAAGCACTAGACAATAATATTATTGACTCCAAAACAGCAGAATACCTCACAAAAATGGATCCTATGATCCCTGTTTTCTATACACTACCTAAAGTCCATAAGAGACTTGATAAACCTCCAGGACGTCCTATAGTCGCATCAACAGACTATCCTCTCTCCTCTTTCCATTTTACTGGAAAAAGTACTCACTCCACTCATTAAAGAGACGCCATCTTTTTTGTTAGATACTGGTTCCTTTGTAAACCTTATTAAAGGTATAGGCGTATTACCCTCTAACACATTACTAGTCACCTTAGATGTGAATAGTTTATACACCTCTATTATACACACAAAGGGTATAGAAGCCACGAAGAGAATTCTTGACGGATCTCCATTGACAGGACCAGTTTCGGCATTTCTGATAGAACTACTAGAGATAGTACTTGAAAATAATTTTTTTATTTTTGAAGATCAATTCTTTTTGCAAAGACAAGGTACCGCAATGGGATCTAATGTCGTGCACCCGTACGCTAATGGATACATGGCCTATTTTGAATCTGATTATATCTACCCTAACCCTTTATACCAGAAACATTGCATATTGTGGCGTCGCTATATTGACGACGTGTTCTGTTTATGGCACGGATCGGTGGGTAGCTTAATGGAATTTTTTAATACCATCAATGGCGTGTGGACCGAATTGACATTCACTCTTAATTATAGCCACACAGATATTAACTTTTTGGATACTAATGTCCTATTGGATACCAATGGGAATCTAACCTTGGACATATTTGTGAAGTCTACAGATAAAAACAGTTTGCTTCTTTTTCAGAGTTGCCATCCTATGGCTGTTAAACGTTCTATTCCCATTTCCCAATTTGATAGAGTCCGGAGGATTGTTAGTGACTAGGGTTGAGCATTCCGATACTGCAAATATCGGGTATCGGCCGATATTGACTGTTCGGAATTCCGATTCCGAGTTCCGATATTTTCGTCATATCGGATACTGGAATCGGGATGTCACTGTCACTGTCAGTGTCCGTCTGTCGGGTCTGTCAGGAGTCAGCGGCACTTACCTGGCAGAAGATCTCCGGCGGTCACGTCCTGGACTGCTTCATGGCCGCCATCCTCTTCTCCCCGGCGGTCACATGCAGTTTCTCGCGATAACTGCAGTGACTGCTGGGTAATCCCGGCCGTAAAGCAGTCAGTCCGATGACGTCACCGCCGGGGAAGCAGGTAATCAGCTGTGCTGCGTTGCAATGACAGGCTCTGCCTGTCATTGCGATGTAGCAGAGCTGGATCGTCGTGGGACTGTCGTTATGGACTGCGTCGGACAGGTGGTATACTGTTGGTTTTTTTTTTTCTTTTTTTACAGGAGATCGATGGCGTCGCAGGAATGAGAGAGTAATAAAAAAATGAAAACTGTGTTGTCTCTTATTTCATTAAAAGACTTTTTTCTTGCTGTGTCTTTTTTTACACATTTAAAAACTTTGGGATTAATAATGGATCGGTGTCTTATTGACGCCTCTCCATTATTAACCGGGCTTATTGTCACCGTGCAATCAACGGTGACATTAACCCCTTATTACCCCACTTGCCACCGCTACAGGGCAGTGGGAAGAACCGGGTAAAGTGCCACAATTGGCACATCTTTTGATGCGCCAAATGTGGGGCTGCTGTAGCCTGGTATTATCAGGCTGTTGAGGGCCAAAATCCATGGGCCTTGACAGTCTAATACCAGGCCGCAGCAGTCTGCATTTTACTTGGCTGGTTAACAAAAATAGGGGGACCCCTACGCCGTTTTTTTTTCGAGGGATCCCCTATTTTTGTTAACCAGCCAAGATATGCAGACTGCTGTGGCCTGGTATTATCAGGCTGGCAAGGTCCATGGATCTTGGCTCCTTAACAGCCTGAAAATCCAGGCCTCAGCGGTCTGCTTCATCTGGCTGGTTAACAAAAATAGGGGGGACCCCACGCCATTTTTTTTTCGAAGGGAACCCCTATTTTTGTTAATCAGTTCCCTCTGACGTCACTGATGGTGTCCCTGGCTGACCTGAAGTGAAAGTGGAAAGCAATCAATTAAGCTTTCCACTTCCTCTCCTGTCAGCCAGGAGAGGAGCTCATTCATTTGGGGGTTTACTGTGAGGCTGCAGCATTAGCTGCGGTCCCTGCAGTAAACATTAACCCTTTCTGAAGGATTACACCGTGGGACCTGACTGCATCGGATTGGTAAGAATAATTTTGCTTTATTATATTTATTTTTATTACAGGAAATGGTTTTAGCAGGTAAATAAAATATGGTCAAAAACTGTGATTATTTCATTAAACTTTTTTATTAATGTGTGTGTTTGATTTTTCTTTCATACAATAGGATTAATAATTGATAGTTGTCTAATTGACAGCTCTCAATTATTAACCTGGCTTAAAGTGACCTTTCAATTGCAAGGTCATTTTAACCCCTTATTAACCCATTCGCCACCGCTACAGGGCAATGGGAATAGACGGGCAAAGTGCCAGAAAGGGCAAATCTAATTAGAGATTTGCCCTTTTTGGGGTGTCTGGGGGCAGATGTTAAGTAGCCGGGGGGGCCAAAAAAAATGGTCCCTCTCTGGGCTATTATATCTGCCCCCACTCACTGGCTTTGTCTGTCTGGTTGCGAAAATAGGGCGGGAGCCCACGCATTTTTTTTTCAGCAATTTTACACCATAAAAATATATAAATATATATATACATATACATATATATATAATATATATATAAATATACTATATATTAAATATATATATACTCATATTATATGATATACACACACACACACACACACACATGTCATTGAATTTGTGACACATAATATATATATATATATTTATATTTATAGTTCATACACTTCTACATAGTATAATAGCCGCTAATTCAATTGCCGGCTTTTGTGAAAATGCAGAACCCGACATGAAATGACACTTGGTGTACATAGGGTTAACCATGTCTTTTCATGTAGTTTGATATCTGATTTGCACAAACAATTACATGAGTGTAAAGGGTATGCCACACTAAACAATATCGCTAACGGGATCGCTAAAAAACGTCACTATTTAGCGATCCCGTTAGCGATATTGTTCAGTGCGGCAGCTTCCAGCGACGAGCTTCCTGCTGTGATCTCGCTCGTCGCTGGAATCGTTCCGGACCCTATTTCATCGCTGGCGCTCCCGCTGGGTAAGTCTAATCGCTGTGTGGCACCTTTTCTTAGCGATTTAGCGGTACTTTTGTACCGCT
This sequence comes from Oophaga sylvatica, assembly GCA_033576555.1. NCBI lineage: Eukaryota > Metazoa > Chordata > Amphibia > Anura > Dendrobatidae > Oophaga > Oophaga sylvatica. Next base: position 53,138,480 of record JARQOD010000003.1, read on the forward strand.
AAAGTCGTTAAGAAGATCGCTAACGGCGATAGCGTCGTTAACTATATCGCTAAATGCGGCAGCATTTAGCGATATAGAAACAATCCTGCTAGCGATCTCATTAGTATGCTACGCTAACGAGATCGCTAGCGGGATAGCTTAGTGTGGCAATACCTTAAGTGTGCAAAATTTCACACCTGTAGGGGTTAATTAAAGGTGTAAATTCGTAGCAAAAAAGTCCGTTTATTTTACAACGAATTAATTAATTAACCCCTACAGGTGTGAAATTTTTGCACACATAGACTGATGTAATTGTATGTGCAAATCAGATAGCAAACAACATGAAAAGACATGGTTAACCCTATGTACACCAAGTGTCATTTCATGTCGGGTGCTTCTGTCTTTTCACAGAAGCCGACTTTACCCGGCAATTGAATCAGAGGATATTTTACTATGTAGAAGTGTATAAACTATACATATATGTATGTGAAATAATATATATATATATATATATATATATATATATATATATATATATATATATATATTCTATGTGTGTATATTTAGTGTTTACAAGGAAAGAATGGGGTTTTTTTAGTTACGATATTTTGTTCCCATAGACTTACATTGGATTCGTATCGGTATCGGGTATCGCCGATATTTTAATGGTATCGGCGATACCATTCCGATTCCGATACTTTTGGATATCGGAAAGTATCGCTCAACTCTATTAGTGACCCATCGTTACAAACACAACGCCTTAATCAAATGGAGAGTAAATTTATTGAGAGGGGCTATCCTCTATCCTTACTTCAGAATTTACGGTCATCTCAGAGAGATGTGGCAAGATCCCCTAATAGGACAGCCAATAGAATACCTTTCGTCCATACGTATCACCCCTATATGTACGGATTACACCACAGAATCCGTAAACATTGGCATTTACTTAGGGACAGTTACCCAGGAATCTCTGAATTCCAGGCACCTTTTTTACCATGCTTTAGGAAGCCTAGCAATCTTCGTAATAAACTTGTAAGAGCGGATGTAGGCTCTATACAGACGATCCCACGACAGACTTTCCTTCGGACCCAACGCAAGGGTACCTTTCCCTGTCTACACTGTGTGCAATGCATAAATATCCTCAAGGGACCTAATCTAGCACATCCTTGTACTGACATTAATATTCCTATCAAAAATTACTTTACATGTGATTCTTCTTCAGTCATTTATGCTATTAAGTGTCCGTGTGGCAAACTGTACATAGGGGAAACCACACAAGCCATTAGAGACAGGATTTCTCATCATAAATCAGACATTAGATGCCAAAAAAACCATCTTCCTATTCCTTTCCACTTTAACACATCAGGGCATACCATTGCCCAACTACGTTTTATGGTATTAGAGCAGGTACAACTGAATAGAAGGGTGGCAGCCTTATTAAAAAAACTACGCTATAGGGAAGCATACTGGATCCATTCATTAAGGACCCTTGAACCACGGGGTCTCAATAGAGACTATGATATTTCTAGCTTATATTGATCTACTATTGGTGACTATCTATCTTTTTAAGGTACGAAATAATTCTCAATAATTCCTATATGTTTTATTCAGATCCAGAATGCTTTCCATAACTTGTGTGCATTTTCGCTCATAATCTATACTATAGTACATTTTCTATTTTATTGCTCTGAGTTTGTATTGTTCCACTAAATATGATCTTTATATCTTTTCAGGCAAATAATTAATTATCAGCATTTGATACTCACCTTTACAATGTTCCAGCGCAGCAAATCCCTTTATCTCTGTCTATGGACACTGTGCACTTCCTGTTTGCGTTCCATGAGCGTCTCACCTAGCAAGCACCGCCCTATGACAAGTTTCATGACTCACTTCCGGTTGACGCTACATTTTGCGTTTCACTTGCGTTCCACCAATAAGGCACAGGTATTTTAGGTCACTTCCGGTCGCCAGAACGCCGGAGTATAACTGTCTCACATGTGCATAGCTCACACAGCGCCATTTTCCAATAGCAATTGCACTTCCTGATAGCGCTCCTAAATATGTGAGTACAGTCACCTTGCACATATGATTAGGTGGATTTTACTTATATCACTATGAACCGTTTTCTGATTTATACGGTTTATTTCACAGAATCTCTTTTTTCCTACAACAACAATCCGGTAAGGCTCACCTTTACTTTTGCACTATGGGCATTTATACTGCTATCTTGCGATTTGATTGCTTCTTATTACTTCGTATTGGATTGGACTATACATTTAAATTATCTAGGACACTAGTTTGTCCCTTAGGCTACTACTTTACACTATGGGCATTTAATACTGCTAGTTTGCGATTTAATTCTTTCATATTACTTCATATTGGATTTGACTATGCATATATAGCATTGAGGACACTGGTTTGTCCCTGGCGCTACTATGTTATTACATACCTGAATAGGTTTCTTACCTCATTTTTTTATCATTATTACGTTAGTGACTATATATGTTATATATTATGTTTGTCATTGTTTTTCACACTGTTATGATTATCACAAATATCTATGAATACAGTTTGGACGTATTTACTGAATTTATTTTCTATACACATTTGTTGTTATCCTTAGTCTGAAGAAGGTCAGGACACATGACCGAAACGTCATTTTTTTGGATTGTTCTAATAAATACATCTCGTTTTCATCTCATCTGAGTGCCAGATTTATTCAATAGATTATTTATCCAGATGCACAAGGGGTATGGGGGGGTTCATCTTTATACTGGCTGGAGTATCATGTCAGATAGTACAATGCTGACTTCACACTATAGGCATGTGCTATATTTACGATCTTCGGGCATGATTATGTGCTATATATGCTGGTGGAATATATGTTGAATGTTATTTTCATATGCTGTATATTATACCCGATTTTGTACATGACAGGGTTCTTGGACATGTGTCCCTTTGATTTTATTCTGTTTTTATGTGATTTTGATGTGCTTTGCTAAATAAAGTTGTTACCTTTTTCACATATATCATTGTTGGTGCAGTGTGCGTTCAAGTACGGCAGTGCTTTTCTTTTTCTTGGGTCAATGATTTATTTCTGCCGATTCGCACCTCCCTTATCAATAAAATTGGATTGTAGTGCGCCCAAATCCCCGTTGCTTTTGTGCAGAAACAAAATCAACACGGGGCAAATTGTCTTAAAAGTGAAGGTAATAACAATTAATGTCGGTAACTCACAATCTGTTAATTTTGATAGTCTGAAAGATCTAGTTCAGGACTACCCGCGTAATTCTGACACAGAAACTCAGAAGCGTATCGTCGTACAGCAACGGGGCATTGTGAGAAATAAAAATATTGGATTATTGAATCTCGTCCGCTACAAAAAACGCTAAAGTTAGTTTACACAAAGTGGCGACTATTAGACGAATTCACCACCCTGCCGTTTGGCTATTAGCAGAGTATTGTGATGGATACGCGTCACGCGTCTACAACACTCGCTCTCATGCATTTTAGCGGGCCCGTCTAATTCCGGGAAGAGTTATTTTGTAAAACAATTGCTATATAATATTGAAGCAAATTTTTCACACAAACAGGATAATAATGTTTGGTTTTATTCATGCTGGAAGAAACTATATGATGAAATCTCTTTTCAAAACACCAGATTTGTGGAGGGTCTGCCGAATACATTCAAAGATGACGAATTATTCCACCGGACAAGGTGAATTTGGCGGTTGTTGATGATCTCATGGAGAGTGCTATTGTGAGATAGAAAAAGCATTTACCAAGTATGTGCACCACAGAAATCTCAGTATTTTCTACCTGATACAAAACATAGTTAGGTCCATAAATATTTGGACAGAGACAACATTTATCTAATTTTGGTTCTAGACATTACCACAACGAATTTTTAACAAAACAATTCAGATGCAGTTGAAGTTCAGACTTTCAGCTTTCATTTGAGGGGATCCACATTAAAATTGGATGAAGGGTTTAGGAGTTTCAGCTCCTTAACATGTGCCACCCTGTTTTTAAATTACTAAATCACCACCAGAGGCTATATGCATTAAAACAGCGGCATTAATGTTGCCTTATTCTGGATCGCTGGTTTACTATGGCGGTCAGGAATAAGTGAATCACGCTTCCCCCCGCCGGCACAATTCCCACTGGTAACATCAGTACATGGCAGGTGACACCCTGCTGCATCTGCCCCTGATGGTTTTGGAGCCAATTGTCACCTTAAATAACGCTGTACTTAAATATATAAACAAACGTCCAAACCAAAACCCTAATATAGCTCATACAGGAAAAAAAAAAAAAAGTCAACAATATTTTACAAAAATTTTTTTTTATTTTTTGCATCATATTAGTCTGTAAAAAGCAGCAAATCATAAAAAAAATTTAAATTTGATAGCTATAATCATACCGACTCAAGAACAAATCAGTCTCCTTTACCGCACAGCATGGGCACAAGATTAAAACAATATTTGAATTTCTGCTTTTTGTGCTCAAAAAACGTTACGTACTCCAAAATGGTACCATAAAAGTCTCTAACTTGTTGTGCAAAAAAAGCTGTCATGCAGCTCTGCTCACAATAAAATAAACAAATCTAAAAAAGTTATAGCTCAGAAAATGGAGATGAAATAACTTTATTATAAAAATGCATTTTTATTGTGTGATAGTAGCAAAAAATAAAGAAGATTTAAATCTGGGATCAACGTAATCGTATCAACCCAAAGAATAAAGTCGTCTTATCACTTATACTGCACGAGGAATGTCCCAAAAATAAAAATAAGAACTGTTCTTGTACTCCTCTTTTTGTTCATTCTGCCTTAAAAATCAGAATAAGACTTGGCTCATTTATCCTGTGCTGTCCGCTGAGCACTTACATATAGTATCAAAGAACAAATTGTATAAAATTAAAGGTCAAGCACACAAATATGGATCATGAAAAAGGAAGTGCAATAAAATAGTAATAAAAATCTAAATTTTATTAGTAATACTGACTAAAATCAAGAATAGCCGAGTCAGGTAATGGAGCACGTAACATAAATTAATTATATTAAAAATTCATTATGCTCCTGAGAGGTTAATAATTAATATTGCATAATGCCCAAACATTTGTATTCAATGTACAAATAACATGATCACACCTTAATAGTATGACATGTCATGAGATATCAGGTAAAAACAAATCACCTTTTTATATTAATATTTTTTATATTCACAATGTAAGTGCAAAAAACTACAAAAAACTGAAATGACAATTACATGAATAATGCAGCATAAGATGTGTGAGCCAATAAAGAGAAAAATAAAGTGCAAGAAGACAATGTTGAGAGTGAATATACTAATGGCAAAGATAAGGTGCATCACAAAAATCAAAGAATATCAGCATCATTTAGCTAAGGGAAGCGTGCTGCCAGGTCCCCTACACGCGTTTCGGCGCTTGCTTTCTTCCGGGGGCAGCGAACGCTTACATAGCGGTTTCTGTGTAAATTCACAAAACCGTGATTTCAACAAAACCCTCAATGGAGCCAGTCACTTATGAGGCACATAGCTGCTTTTGGCTCAGAGACCAGACTGAGTCCAAAGTGACTCCGTGTGAAGAGAATATACTGCTAGTGAATGTTGTATTTGGTATATAAAGAGCCACATTGACAGCAGCAAAAATTATATCACAAACACAATTTTCTTGTGACTTTATGGATGGACTCAATTTTCCAAAAAAAAAAAAAAAGCATGAAAGGGACATGTGTTATCTGTGTTTTTCCAATTCATTTATATATCAGTCCCCTATGGTTAGAAAATAGAATAGAAAAGATACCGCAAAATTCATCTGGAATGTCACGGCCTGACAATTGTAAAGGGAGCTGCCCGCAGTGGACCTTGATGATTTGCATGCCCAAGAGTATTCAGTGTGGCAGAACATTCCTTGAACAGAACTTCAAGATTTTTTTTTTTCATTTCATTGTGATGTATATCCATCCTTTGATTCTTGGTTTTGCAATTTCAATGTTGAGGAATATATTCACAATAAACACTGAGTGTTTATTTTGCCTCCAGTATCTGAAAGCTTCTAGAGGTTCATCAATTAACCTGCAAATGAATGTGCCTTGTACAGGAATGGCACCTGGGGGTTTATCTGTGCTGTACAAACACTAATATCCCATTTAAATAAAGCCACAAGAAATCAGCACTAATTTCAAAAGGAAAATGTCCCTGGCGTCTGGTCATACAGTGCTTTTTATTTGTGATTGCCTCATGTACTCTTCATATAAGCTTTTGGTTGGTTTTGAAAGAAATTGTTTATACTGCAAGTTTAGCAGTGTGGTTGTAAATAGCATATTGAGTTATAAAGTGATGTGTGTTCATAGAGGAATTTACAGGAAACTTGTCAATGAAGCCAAAGAGCAACAAAAAAAAGCTGTAAAAACTATTATCTTAAAAAAGAACTGAAAATCACATTAAAAATCTGCAAGTTTTCTGATATGGATTTCTCTTGAAATTATTGGATTTTCCACCTCATAACACAGATCACACTGGGTTTTGAGTTTAAGCCAGAAACACTAAATTCCTCTTCTATAACTCAAAACCTTGGAGTTTCTGCTTTGTTTCCACTTCCAAAACGCAACAAATACTCAATACAGATTAACTACTAGAGGCTTTGTGATGTACCTTTATGTCATAGAGGAAGCTGGTGCCGCTCCACAAAAGGCCGATACCGGCTGAGCTCCAAACTCTGCTGATAATTCCTCACATGATTCTGCCAATCACTGACAGCGCCATTTATGACTGCTGCTTGCGAGAGATAGAGATGTACTGTATATCTATCATTAATCGCTCTCTCATTTCCCCAGTTAAAAATAGAAATGTAATAAATCTACATATTTGTTATCGCCACATACATAAAAGTCTATTAAAATATAAATCAGTAACTCGAGACTCTAGACTTCGAAGTGAGCAGACGTGTCTGCAGTGGCGTAGCAACTGTTTGTGGCGCCCGGGGCGGCAAATTTTAGGCCACACCCACTTAGCACTGCTGATCACACTGTTTCATAAGGAATAGGCTGTACACAAGGACAGATCAGGGATAGGCTCTATACAAGGGAAGGTCAGGGATAGGCTGTACAAAGGGGAGGTCAGGGATAGGCTGCATATAAGGAGAGATCAGGGATAGGCTGTACACAAGGGGAGGTCAGAGATAGGCTGTACACAAGGGGAGGTCAGGGATAGGCTGTACAAAGGGGAGGTCAGGAATAGGCTGTACAAAGGGGAGGTCAGAGATAGGCTGTACACAAGGGGAGGTCAGGGATAGGCTGTACACAAGGGGAGGTCAGGGATAGGCTGCATATAAGGAGAGATCAGGGATAGGCTATATGCCCACGTTTGTCCCTTTATCCTACTCAGTACACGCAGCAGGGCTGTATCCACATCAGACAGTATATACTGTATACAGGCAGGGTCTTACTTCCGCACACACCTGGAGCCGGCGCCATTCCCTGCCCTCACATCCTGCACTACCTGGTGCCGAGCACCCGAACCGGTGCAGCACTGACCGTGCACAGAGGGCGCCCCTTCCTTCCACTCCCCGCCTCAGACCCTGCACTTACCTGGTGCAGCCAGTGACCGTGCATGGAGGGCGCCCCCTTCGCCCCTTCCCTCCGCTCTTGGGAGAGACCGTGGCACCGTCTGTGGTAAACAGCGCTGGGGATATCCGAGCCTGCAGGGCAGGAGGTGCAGCCTGCAGCCTCCATACACTGCCTGTGCAGGGCTCCCACCACTCACTTCTCCTATCCCTGTGCACTGTGTGCAGGGCTCCCACAGCACAGAGCAGAGGATGGGAGTGCAGTCCGGAGCGCGGGGCTGCTGAACTATGCCTCCGCGCTTCTCCCACAGAGGACAGGAAATGCTGCCGTGCCGCCCCCACACATGTGCCGCCTGGGGCGGACCGCCCCCCCCACGCTACGCCACTGCGTGTCTGTCTGCTCTCTGCAAGTCAGAGGATATAACAAGGCGCCGTGCTACTGGCAGCCCATTGCAGCAGCAGCTACTCTTTTGTTTCTTTTGTCTCTGTATGTAGTCTGTCCTTTTGGACATTCTTTTGGACTTTCTACTGGCTTTGGTACCTTTATGGACTCCTAATTTGCAACCGCGGATTGATGGATGGTTTATACTCTGGATCGCACTGTTCCTGTTTGACGGACCATTGTGGGAAGGTGGAAACTATTTACCCATACAACTAACTGCCTCTGGACACGCAGCTCTGGATCAGTACCTGGATCTGCCACTACTACGTACATTCCCCTACAGGTACATGCAACTCCTAAATGGATACCAGTAATGCGACACACCCATGGACATGAATTTAATGCAACCACTACCAGCTACAGTTCCACAATACACACAGCTTCAACCCTGTTGGTTACTGATGCAGCCATCCGTGTACAGAGGAGAACACTGGAAACAGTCAGATATGGCGCGGACTGGAGCAAAGGACAGGGACACTGATGTGCTGGTTGCCCCTAAGTCTGTCACTAAACGTGTTGTATATTCAAGGGATCGACTTCTGGAGCTGAGCAGGATGAAGGCTACTACAGCTGCGGACATACCACTTATTCCCTGTGAAGTGTGGAGACCTTTCAGAGGCTGCAGAGCAGGAAAAAAGGTGAAGTCCAGGAGAAGAAGGTTTAAACCTGCAGTCCCATCCATTATCATGGGTAATGTACGATAGCTGGGAAATAAGACGGATGAACTTCTAGCTCTGTGTAAAACCCACTTGGAGTACAAGGAATGCAGTCTCATGTGCTTCACAGAAACCTGGTTACATGGGGATGTTCCTGATTCAAGTGTTTTGATTCCAGGGTTTCACATGGTCGGGGCTGATAGAGACAAAGCTAAGTCTGGTAAGAAGAAGGGTGGTGGAGTGATATTATACATTAATAACAGATGGTGCAATCAGCGTCATATTACTGTTAAAGAAATTCACTGCACTCAAAACATTGAACTCTTAGCAGTTGGCCTCAGGCCCTACTATTTACCTAGAGAATTTTCCATTTGCATTACAGTAGTCCTGTATATCCCTCCATCCGCAGATCAAGAGGCGGCTGGGGAAGTATTGTCAGGGGTGTTAGACCGCATTCAGACAAAGCACCCAAACTCGTTAACTGTAATCTCTGGGGACTTAAACAGAGCCATGATCTCAAAGACTCTTGCAAAGTTCTATCAATATGTAAAATGTGCCACAAGAGACAGCAGTATACTGGATCTCCTCTATGCGAATGTTAAAGATGCCTATTCATCATCTGCACTGCCCCCCTGGGGAAATCAGACCACAACCTCATACTATTGTCTCCATCATACCAAACTGTTGTCAGTAAACAGCCAGTCACAATAAAATTAATTAGGAAGTGGAATCCAGAGGCAGAAGAGGCTCAACGAGACTGTTTTGACCTCACAGACTGGGAGGTGATTTGCGACAGGGGAGAGCATGATAATGTAAATGATATTGTCGGGCGAGTAACGGATTATATAAATTTTTGTACTGACACTGTTGTACCAGCTAAAAAGATTCGATGTTATGCAAATAACAAGCCTTGGATTACAAAAGAATTGAAACACTTACTAAACAAGAAAAAACTGGCATTTAAAATGAAGGATACTAAGAAACTGAAATTGATACAAAGGGACTTAAAGGGGAAAATTAAGAATGCCCGTGAGGCGTTCCGAATTAAATTAGAAAATAAATTGTCACAGAACAATTCCATGGAGGTGTGGTCGGGCATGAAACAGCTAACTGGGTTTAAGGCAAAGTCGGAGCATGGGGAAGTGGATCTTCCCTGGGCTAATGAAATGAATGAGTTTTTCAACAGATTCACCAGCACAAGCACAGCGTCATCAGAAATGGGGGATGGATCTGGGAAAAGATCTGCAGCATTAACATTGGGGGATAAGCTGCCTGCCTTAACTGTCTCCCAAAGCGACATGAGAAGACAGTTTAGCAGACTTGTTATTGGCAAAGCAGCTGGGCCTGATGGCCTCAGCCCACATGTCCTCAGAGCATGTGCCAACCAACTGTGTACTGTCTTCCTGCACCTGTTTAACTGGAGCCTTCAATCACAGGGGGTACCAGAACTGTGGAAGACCACCTGCCTGGTGCCGGTTCCTAAGACCACTTTTCCAACTTCCCTACAAGACTATCGTCCAGTGGCCTTAACATCGCATGCTATGAAGTCCTTGGAGAGAATAATACTCGCCTACTTGTGCCCGAGGGTGAGGGCCTACACTGACCCCTGCAGTTTGCGTACCAGCAGAGATTGGGGGTGGATGATGCTGTAGCGTCTCTGCTACATACAATGCATTCGTTCTTGGACAATGATGGAACTGCAGTGCGCGCTATGTTCTTTGACTTCTCTAGTGCTTTCAATACCCTACAGCCGCTCTTACTACGTAATAAGTTGACTGCTTGGCGGTAGATGAGGGGATGGTGAACTGGATAAGTGACTACCTGACAGACAGGCCGCAGTTTGTAAGGATGGGGGAGGTGGTATCTGGCAGTGTACGGAGCAGTGTGGGAGCCCCTCAGGGTACAGTGCTGTCACCCTTCCTCTTCTCATTGTATACAGCTGACTTTCAGTATAAATCTGATTTTTGTCACCTCCAAAAATTGTCAGATGACTCCGTGATTGTAGGGGGCATTGTGGGGGACCGGGGGGAGGAGGAATATAGAAGGGTGGTTTCTGACTTTGTGGATTGGTGTCAGACTAACTGTCTAGAACTAAATGTAAAGAAAACCAAGGAGATGGTGGTGAGTTATAGAAGGAAAAAGGAAGATTACATACCAATCACCATTGCTGGCCAGGAGGTTGAGATTGTTGAGAGCTACAAATATTTGGGGGTTCACCTTGACAGTAAACTCGATTGGAGGTGTCATACAGAAAAGGTTTACAAGAAGGGAATGAGCAGACTGTACTTTCTGCGGAAGCTCAGGTCGTTCAATGTGTGCAGTAAAATGCTGGAGATGTTCTACCAGTCCGTTGTAGCAAGCGCCATCTTTTTTGCTATCATTTGCTGGGGCAGTAGTGTGCGAGTAGCTGACGCTAATAAACTCAACAAACTTATCAAGAAGGCAAGCGCAGCTGTTGGCCTCCATCTTGACTCTTTTGAGGAGGTATTGGAGGATAGAATTCAGAAGAAGTGTAGGGCAATAATGAACAATAACACACACCCACTATACGAGCTGTTCTTGAATCAGAAGGCACATTCAGCAGCCGTCTAATCCTACTAAGGTGCAAGAAGGAGAAATTCAGGAAATCGTTTGTACCTACTGCTATGGGGATGTATAATAATTTCCTAAGGGTGGTAGAAAATAATGACTGATGGCTGGTGTACTAATGTCAATTAACATTATCTTATATATACCTGAACTACACACTTTTATTTATTATGTAATGTTGGTACACCTGTGCAAGATTTGTGTCCTAATATTTTATGTACTGCTGTTTGTATTGCTGCTGTAATACTGTAATTTCCCCCCGGGATCAATAAAGTGTATCGTATCGTAACCTGTAGAGGTGCATCCACCAAAAAGGCAATAAAAAAACCTGATATGCAGCCTGAAATTATCTCAGCGTGTAAAATACAAGCCCTCAGAGTTTTGGAAAATATCAGCATACACCAAACTGCATTTTTTTTTTTTTTTACAAAGTTCTGAATTTTTTTTCAACCGCTGGAATAATAAAAGACAAAACTATGCATGCATGAATTATGTTGACAAGGTCATTTTTACCATACAATTAATACCACAAAAATACACCCCCCAAAACTGATGGAGTTGTTTTTCATTCATTATTTCTCCTCACTAGCATTTTTTTCCCCCATTTCTCAGTTCATAATATGGTAAAATGAATGATGTCAATCAAAACTACGACTCGTCCCACAAAAGAACAACTTCACATATGGCTATACAGACGGAAAAATAAAAACGTTATGGCTCTTTAATTAAATAAATGAATAAATAAAAGCAAAAATAAAAAAAGGAAAAATAGCTGCATCCTAAAGGGGGTAAAAGCAATGCTGTAAGTCTGTATAATCACTGTATCTCCATTATTGGAAAGGTGGAATGTATGGCTGATCTAGGAAATATGGCGCTCATTAGTTTATATTTTGGCTCTTTCTAGGATCCATTTCTAGTTTTGACTAATAAACAAATCCACGCGCAAATGCAAGAAGTTAAGTGTTTCTCACATCAAAAACCTATCAAAAATAAAGTATGGCATATTTTATTGTAAGTGGCATGGAGAGAAAGGGCAACAAAGAACGTAGGAGCGCTTGAATTAATGGGAAGATGGCCGAGATGGGAACATTTTGTCACTTTTTTTGACATTTTAATTTCATCCCACATTAACTAGTAATGGCGCCAGGTATGCCATCCTTTGTGATAAGTTCAAAACAGTGAAAAAGACTTTCTGAATCCACATCACTGAATTTTGCATCAGCTAATTGAATGCTGTCCTACATTTTCTTTTTTTCTGTCAAAATGGCTGACATCACAAAAGCCGTGTTGCTGTAGATACACTACAGTGATTTCATCAGGCACGTTCATTTGTATTTGTAACCAATGATATCCAGAGCAAACACTAGATCCCTGGAAAAAAGTGTTAGGCCCCGTGCACACGTTGCGTATTCACTTGCAGATTAATCCACGCAGATTTTCCTAAATCTGCAGGTAAAATGACCTGCTTTTTACCTGGGGAATTAGCGCTGACTTACTGCGTTTTTTGTGTGGATTTGCCCTGCGGTTTTACACCTATAATGGAATAGGTGTAAAAATGCTGCAGAATCCGCACAAAGAATTGACATGCTGCGGATTTAAATCTGCAGCAAATCCACCGCATGTGCACAGCATTAATTTTTCCCATTCACTTTCATTGTACTGTAAATGACTTGCGGATCTGCAGGGTCAAATCTGCTGTGCATCTGCAGCACAATCCTCAACGTGTGCACAGACCCTAATGAAAACATTTTGGGAGTAGCAAGTGTGGCGCCCCTGAGGGTCCAGTCACCACTAAGGTACTGCATCTCAGAGATGTGGTATCCCACCTTTCAGGTAAGATGGGGATACCAAACCTGGCTCTGACATCACTGCATCCATCACACACACTAGCTGTAAGGTTCTTTGTCTCTGTTGACATGTTCCTTGAAACTCAGTCTTCCGTCAGCCATTTTGCTTTCTGTCTTTCTGCAGCTCTTGCCCTCAGTTAATATGGAGTTTCCAGTTTTCATGTTCCCGCCCTGATTCTTCCCTCTTGCTTCTTAAGCAGCCTCAGCTGAACAATCAGTGCTCCTGAATCAAGCCTCAGTCAGTCTGTGACCTGACTCCTGGAAGCCTTGGACTTGTACTCCAGCTATTCCCTACTGAGGAACCTTGGAACACTTTTGGACTCTGGAAACCTGCTGTTTGGTGAATCCATGTTTGCAGAGGAATTACGGTACAGAGAAGAGATCCTGAACCTGCTTTGGAGATTTATTGTAGTGCTTGAAGTTACTCTGGCCTGCTGTGTCTCCTGTCGCTGTTCCTGCAAACTGTGTGAACTTTTCAGCATGCTTGTATGAAGTAATACAAGTCATTTCATTACCTATGTCTCCTGTGTTTTCCTCGCACCCAAGCACAAGACGCTATAGGAACTGTACACTATACATGACACTAGCTCAGTTCCTCTAGCATGCCTGTAACTAGCAAAGTGTGTTGGATGGTGGGTGGAGTTTGTGGGAAGTGAGAGTGAGTCTTCCATTAGGGGAAGAAGACAGATGTGCATAGGCAGCTCTCAGGTAGGGGAGAAGGGAAGAGATAGAAATGTGCAGCAGGCTCCAGGTCCTGTGGAGCTGCTCACAGAGAAAGAGCAGAAAGATGGTTCCCTGTAGGGAAAAGGGATTTCTCAGAGGCACGGCTGAGCAAAAGGCTACCCGTGGGGCTTGTTCCAGGCTGACTGACATCAGCTGGGAGAATCCAGGTCACAGAATGGACTCGGCCCCTAGACTAGTGGAGCGTACGAGCCGCCCGCCAGGGCCATGGAGGTACTATTAACTTCTATTGGGGATGTCACGGCAGCACAGCTCGGTCCGTGGCCCTGGGCGCTCACCTTAAAAGGGGGATATTTACAGGGGAATAAATGTTTGTATGATGATTTATGACGCCACCTGTAGTACCTGGTCAGGGTGACCAGCGCTGCTGTGCAGATCCTCTGGAAGGGATGGTGTTGTGCAGCTAGATGTTAGGCCTCCTACAGGTGAGGCTGTGTCCTTCCAGGGCAGGTAGATGTGTAGGGATGCAGGACGGAGGGGAACCCAGCAGGGTAGGGACAAGAAGGTGGACACACACACGCACAAGTCACTTTGGTACCTTTACTGAAGATGTTGTAGGCACCTCCTGGAGCACTGTAGGGTGAAGGGTGCACATCCAGATTCTCCCACTAAGTAGGTTTAAGGCCTCCTTGTTCCTTGCCTTTCCGTAATGAGTTCCTGGCCTGCCTGTAGCTGGGCCTAACTAGTCTCTATCCTGCATCCGGCTGACCTTGTGGTTGGACCTTCTCTTGAAGTACAGTGTCCCTGTTTGCAGGGCCCTGCTTGCCTGAACTCAGTCCTCCTGGCCCTGTTACGTATCAGCTCTGTGGTGCTCCTGGGACTTGTAGTCCTCCAGGAATTCCGGTGTTCTCCTACTGGGTCGTGGAGATCCCTGTAGGCTCGGACCCGGCATCTGGTTTATACTTGCTGGGGTGAGCTGGTTAGGCTCCTCTGCCCCTTTGCTACTCTCCTCTTGCCTTTGGCCTACTCAGGCCCTCACAAGATCATACACACTGGCAGTTGATGTGCTGCCTCTTCTGCCGCTCTCAGAGCGTCAGCACCTCCTAGCTCTTTACTGAACTGAGCTGAACTCACTCTGCTGCAGACTGCAGCCTTCTGCGCAACTCTGCTGAGCTGCACTTAACTCAAGTCTGAGAAGACTCTTCTGAGCTCTGACTGAACTTCCTGCCTTCACCTTCCTTTTATATTCCTATTGGGGCTCCCTCTGGTGGTCTTAGGGGACGGGTGAAGGTGTGTGTATGCATAGTGAGACCTCTAGTGGTTCAATCCTTCATGCACCCTTCTAGGATTTGTGGAACTGAGCAAAGCTGGGCTCCACACGTACAACAGGACTCAGCTAGCAAGCCGACAGCTGTGACAACTTTAGGGGGTCACAGCCACAAACATCTTCTCCGGGAAGGAAAGCTATATAGAATCAAGGAAATGCCTGAGTCACATTGTCCAACAGGATTTGCAGCTACCGGACTGGGACACTGCTTTGTGAGGTGCTGGGAAAGGAGTGTGAATCAGCACAGTGAGATGGCCAGGGAAGGCATATACTGACAGGGAGCTTTTGACTGGTGTTCTCCATCTACCTGTGAGTTGGCTGGATGCCATACCTGGTGGACATGGCACCAAGTGGGCACCTGTACAGCATGCACCTGAACTGTAAGGCCTTGGCAACTGCAAGTCTCCTCAAGTTCTTCATGCAGCACACACTCCACTCTGCTACATGCCCCAGCACCATCACTCGCTCTCTATATCACCTCTCCGCCCTGGGACAACATAGCTTCACCTGTGGGATACTTTCCCAACTCTGCTGCATCTCGCCATCTGTCCCAGAGGAACTGCACCGCAGCGCTGGTCACCTCTGACCAGAAACCACAGGTGGCGTCACAAACACTTTACTACAAATTCTACCATACCCTGTAAATATTCCCCTTTTATTGGACCCCCAAGGCCACAGACCGGGTCACTGCTGCTGTGACATATCCCTTTAAGACACTGGCCTGGTACAGAGTACCCCACTGCCCTGGCGGCCGATCCACAATTATATTACAAATATAACTTATGCCATCATTAAATGTTTGTATAGACGGAGAAATATCTATTTTATTCCTATAAGGACTTGTTCACACCACCGTATTATCTTTCCAAGTACAAAATGGACAGCACTTGGACCAATGTTATCCAATAGAGCGGTGTAGATGACCAACTGTTTTCTGAATGTGAAAAAATGGCAGCATGCACAAGAATAGCAGCATGAGGCTCACCCTTTCAGGTCTATGGGTGCGCACATCAGATGATGTTACGACTCGGTGAAGCAAGCCTCCAAGAGTGGACCCTCTGGATCATGGCACCGAGGGCCCCGGGCGAGCTGACCAGATGTAGCCGACCCCTATACAGGGATCGTTAGGGGCAGGCCTTGGGGTTCTAGTACCATGAAAGCCAGTACCGAGAGGGGCGGCTCTTTAGGGAAGCAAAAAGCCCCTCTAAAGGACAGAGAGCAAGGGGTAACAGAGCGGAGCAGGGAACCAGAGGTAGAACCGAGGTGGAACTGGAGGACTGGGTAAACCTAAGTACAGCAGGACTGAGCTGTAATTGAGGGAACCTGGAGCGATATACAGGAGGTTAAGCTGAGACACAGGGCAGGCGGACACGGCTGAGGCGAAGGGCAGGCATCACTGAGGCGAAGGCAGGCATACACGGCTGAGGCGAAGGGCAGGCGGCCTTTTTTTTTTTTTTTTTTTTTTTATCTGAAGAGGTTTAGATGAATTTTTTGGAGAGGTTTACTTCAAAAATTTTTTTTTTTATTTTTAAAAAAAAAAAAAACATTTTGAAGTAAACCTCTCCAAAAAATTCATCTAAACCTCTTCAGATAAAAAAAAAAAAAAAAAAAAAAAAAGTCAAGCACTTTTTCCCCCCTTCAGTAGTTTTTCAAATTTTGAGGAAAAAAAAAAAAAAAAGTCAAAATTCTCCTCATATGATACACAAAGTGGAGACAACAATTTTCAGATTATGTGTCAGCGACTGTAGCTATGACCTGAGAAATCCCATATTTGCTGTAGACCTGTGACTATGACAGAAAACTGACTGCATGTCATCTCTTGTGTACGTAGTAAACCACACTTGGCTCATGTGTGGCCCGCACAGGACATGTCACTTTGCCATGTGTCACAGGCATGTAAAGCCCGGGTCTCACATAGTGATACACCAGCGATCCTGACAACGATCAGTATCGCTACTGAGCTGCCACACAGGCAGCTCAGGGCAGCGATCAGCACAGGGACACTGCGGGTAACATCGCTTAGTTACCCGCAGTGTACCTTGGATACCAGCGCCCTGATGCAGGGAGCTGGTAACCAAGGTACACGTCGGGTTTCCAGGCGCTGCGCGGTGCCTGGAAACCCGACGTGTACCTTGGTTACCAGCTCCCTGCATCAAGGCGCTGGTATCCAAGGTACACAGCGGGTTTCCAGGCACAACACCGCGCCTGGCAACCCACTGTGTACCTTGGTTACCAGCGGATCGCTGGTCTCTCGCCTGTCACACGCAGCGATCCGTGCCTGTCAGCGGGAGACTAGCGATCAAAAAAAATGTCCTGACATTTCTGACACGACCAGCAATTCACAGCAGGGGCCTGATCGCTGGTACGTGTCAGAAATAGCGAGATCGCTGCTGAGATCGCTGTTTCAGGAATGAACCGGACTCCTGTAGTGCAGTTATGTCTTTCAGTCCTGGTAGACTGTTCATGACTGCCATTTCTACACTATATAAACCATACATTTTTCATGCTGCGTATATCTCTACCATTGTTTGACCCAATATTTCTCACCACAGGACCAATAATGAGCAAGAAAATGGAATGTGCCCCGACTGACAGTGCCGAAAGCGGCTGTGAATGTCCTACGCACCTGGTTGTATGAGCACAGACAATGCTTATCCCACAGATGGTGATAAAGAACATTTCTCTATAAAGACTGAACTCAGTGTTGCAGGTACGACCCCCAACAATTTGTTGTATATGAATAGCCACTAAGATAGTGGGTTCTCCTTTGAAGCCAGTTTTTTAGGGTGGTTGGATAATAATGACACAATAGTAGTGGTGGTGTGGAAGTATCAAAAATGGGTTTTCTGGAATCTGCCAATGCTTTTTTATTTCTTGCATAAAATAACTGCAGAAAAAAAAAAAAATAGATTTGTCCCCTTACATAGTGCCTCTCTTGAGTTTGCTATGTGGTAGCGCAGCATGGCCTTATTCCCTTAAATGGGGCGATTCAGCAATCCCAGGCAAGGTCTTCCATATCTCATACACCCCCTGTAATACTATAATTGCTTGTTCATGTAAGGGTTTAGCTGATCTTTTTCTATTTTCACTTGCAGATATTCAACTGGTTCATTAATGCTCGGAGACGGATCTTTCTGGACATGCTACGCAAGGATGGTAAAGACCCTAAAAATTACATGATCTCTCGTAAGGGAAACAGGAACCCGAACTCCCCTCCTAATCAGCATAGACCAATTGCCTTCTCACCGATGGAGCACCATACCATATCTGGTATGCTGGTTGTCCCCATTATGGCTGGTAACATAGTGCCTCTGATCTACCCTGTTGGAAATCCCTATCATGCTTTTACTACAGTAATGTGGCTGTGAAGGATGAAGCCCCAGGCTTGAATACTGAGTGTTCATCTCCAGAACTGCCTACAACTTCAACACTGTCCCCCAAGAAAAAACATTGCAACTCAGCAGCTGATGATTCAACAGATGAAGATGTATCACTATCTCCTTCAGACTTTGAGGACATTGAGAACCTCAGCACATTGGATTTCCTGGCAATGGTGGCCTCCAAGAGATATAATATGAGAGCTAAAGAAGCTAAGCTTGATGCTGAGAGATGTTCTTGCGGCCAGCATCTGGATTCACGTCCCAGGGATGATGACGATGGAAGCACCACGTGTAATTCCTTTGCCTCTACTCCCTGAATTTTTTTTTTCCCTTTGCCATTTTTAGAAGAATATTAAATTACCTCAATGACAGGCCAAGCCAGGATGGAACTGACTCTTTACTATCTGCAAAGAATCCACAAACCCTCATCCTTTTTGTGGGGGCTCTTTGCAAACAGACGAAATGGCAGGTCATAATCTAATCTTAATGTTTATGAACTTTAGGTACTTAAGATTTACATTACATAGTGAATCATCAGCTACTTATTCTGCAGCTGGGACATATAATGGAGCATAGGCACCTTGGAACACTGCAGGTGGGTGGGCATGTTATGTGAACCCTTACAGCGTAGTGTTCTGCAAATACTGCTGCTAACCCCCTCTGCATTTTATTGATCATGGCTCATCGGGCAATGTAACAACTATGGCTGATGGGAGAAGGTCACTTGCACGTGGCTATAGACCAGCCTTCTGACAGCTCAGCATCCTTATCTTACATTGCAGTTTAGCTATTAAGTGTTTGATGGGTAGGAGGGAGGACTCCTCATTTATGGAGTTCCTTCTAGACATTGTTACTTGCTATTTTATTTATTTTTTGTTAAGGTATTTGATCCTGTGAATAGTAATTGCTGTTCTATGACCTTACAGTATTCGGTATGTACTACAGTTTTTTTTTTTATTTTTGTATTCCAGCGTGATTGGCATTTGACGCCAAATCTACTATCCCACGAGGAATAGAAAAAACAGTATTATTTAAAAATATTTTCCATTTGCTTCAGAGATGCCATTCTTCAGTTCTAGGATTAAAAAATGTTTTTTTTTTAAATTTTTATTTACTGAGCCCTGTATGTAATCACAGCATCCAATACAATCCACATATGTAACCCCAGCATTTTATACACTCCGTGTATCCAATCCCAGCGTGATACACTCCAAACCGTGGTAAAGTCCTCGTATCTAATACCATAATATGTAATACATTACACTGAGCACTGTATCTAATCCTGGCATGTTGTACAATTCATGTATCTAATCCCAGTGCATGATACAGTATGCGTATGTACACTCATCCTGTGTGATACACTCCACTGAGCATTGCATTTAATCTCATTTATGGCCAGATGAGGGCTTTTTCCTTTCTTTTGGGGGGTGAGTGTGTGTCAGTGTGTGTGCATGTTTCTTTTATGTTTATATATAATTTTGGTTAGGGGTAATGTTCCTCTGGAAGCTGCAATAGCTTTGAAGGACGAAGGACTCTGGACTTTTTGGTTTTGATGCTGGTTTCTTTTGTTTCTGTTACTTATTTTAGCGATGTTTTACTTCTGTACAGTTTGTTATTTATTACAGTATGTATTGTTTATATTTTTATAATAAAAGAGTTGCATTTAATCTCATTATATGTGATACACTACGCTGAGTCCTGTACCTAATCCCAGCATCTAATACAATCTGCATTTCTAATCCCAGTGCATCATACACTCGGTGTGGCCAATTCCAATATGTGATACACTCCAGGTATACAAGCCAGTGTGTGATACACTGTGTATCCAATAATAGTGCGTGATTTATAATCTGCATATCAAAATAATGCATCTAGTCCCAGTGCACGTATCTACCGTAATCCATCATATGTAATACACTAAACTGAGCCCTGTATCTAATCCCACCATGTGATCCAGTCCACATATCTAACTCCAGTAATTGATACACACTGCGTAGCTAATCCTAGTGTGTGATACACCCTGCATATCCAATCAGAGTACATGATACACTCTCTGCATCTAATTCCAAGGGATATAGTATGCATATGTAACTCCAGTACGTGATATACTCTGTGTATCTAATACTAGCACATAATACACTCCGTATCCAAATCCAGCGTTTGATCCATTCTGCATATCTAATCCCAATTACACAGGGCAGTAGTGGGAAAACAGGGACGAGGAACCTGGACCCTGAACTGCCCCTCAGGCTAAGGGGGTGCCCTGTTTTTCCTTGATTTCAGGGTACCCTTGAAGGTAGGGAGGCTCAAGTCACCTGTCTGTCCCTATCTCCTGTTTAGCCCTGAGCTAAACCCCCCAACCCCCTCCCCAGGAGGCGAGACAGGGAATAAAGTGAACTACACCAATATAACAAATAGTAAGAAAAGACAGACACCTGGGGGTTAAATCAACTAAAAAACAAAAAAACTTAGCTTTCTCTGCTGCAATGCACCGCACAGCAGAGTAGGCACCAGATCAAGGTAATGACTGAAGTACCACTGCACTCAGCAAGCTCCTGACTCCAGCTTGGTTAATTTCCAAAGAGCAAGTGTATCACCAGCAGTCAGCTAACGCATCAGGTGAGCTTTTAAAGGTTAGTGGGAGTGGTCGCACCTGCACCAGCCAACTCAGCAGCAATGTAATTACACCAGCGGCCACTGGGGGAAAAGACTGAAATTAACCCCCAATGGCCTGAAAGGAAAAAAGTTTTAATATGCAAAGCAAAATCTGCCACAGATCCAAAAATGGATCGTGACACCCATCCTGTGTGATAGACTACTCTGATACCTGTATCTAATCCCAGTATAGTAATACAGTCCACATATATAATCCTAGTGTGTGATGCACTCTGTGTATCTAGTCCAGCGTGTCATACAGTCGAAGTATCTAATTCTACTAATCTCAAGGCGTCTCCCACTGTGTGGTACACTCTGCACATCCAATCCCAGTGCGTGATACACTATCTGTATCTAATCCCAGAGCGATACATTCCAAGTTTCTAATCCTATTTTATATGATAAATTCTGCTGAGCCCTGTATCTAATCCCTTAATATGTGATACACTGCACTGAGCCCTGTATCTAATCCCAGCTTGTGATACACTCCATGTATCCATTTCCAGTGTGTGATGCACTTTGCAT
This sequence comes from Oophaga sylvatica, assembly GCA_033576555.1. Lineage (NCBI taxonomy): Eukaryota > Metazoa > Chordata > Amphibia > Anura > Dendrobatidae > Oophaga > Oophaga sylvatica. The sequence continues at coordinate 53,160,146 of JARQOD010000003.1, forward strand.
ATAAAATCTCAGTGCATAATACACAATGTATCTAATCCCAGCACGTGATACACTACACTGAGCCCTGTATCTAATCCCAGTGTGCAATACAATCTGCATATGTAAGCCTAGCATTTTAGACTCTCCGTGTATCCAATAACAGTGCGTGATACACTCTGCGTATCCAATGTAAATGCATAATACTCTCTGTATCTAATCCGAGCCTTTACAGTCTGTATATCTAATCCCATCCTGTGTGATACACTCCATTGAGCCCTGAATCTAATCCCATATATGTGATACAATCCACATATTCAATACCAGTGCGTGATACACTCCATGTGTCTAATCCAAGCGTGTGGTACACTCCGAGCATTTAATGAGTGATACAGACCATGTATCTAATCCCATCATCCCATCATATATGATACACTACACTGAGCCCTTTATCTAATCCCAACATAGTGATACAATTCAGTTATTTTATCCTAGTGTGTGGTACACTCCGCATATGCAGTCCCAGGGCGTCATACAGTCTGTGTATCTAATCCCACTAATCTCAGTGCGTGATACACTCTCCACATTCAACTCCAGTATATGATACATGTTGTGTATCCAATACCAGTGTATGGCACACTCTGCATATTCAATAACATTATGTGATGGTAGACAATCCATATCTAAGGCTGTGGTTCCACGGTCCGGAACCACAGCGCTTTGGACGGAGCGGAAATTCCGCTCCGTCTAAGCCCCGCCCCCTTTCTGACGCGCGCTCTTTCCAGAGGTGTTCAGGACACCTCCGGAACACCTCCGGAAAGAACGCAGGGCTACATAGCCCTGTGTTAAATTCTGTTGCGGCGACGCACCGTCGCCGCAACATGCGAGGACATGCTGCGGTCTGAAAAGACGCGCCGCATGTCCGTTTACGCAGGTCTGCCACCTGCGAGTTGTTACGCATAGTGGAGACGGGATTTCTTGAAATCCCCTCCACTATGCTGTAACATCTGGACGCTGCGTGTTTGGCGCTGCGCCAGCGCACATCGCCAAACACGCAGCGTTTACTGATCGTGGAAACTCACCCTTACACCAGTGCGATACAGTCCGCATATCTAATCCTATCCTATGTGATAAACTCTGCTAAGCCCTGTATCTAATCCCATATGTGATACACTACACTGAGCCCTGTATCTAACCTCAGTGCGTGATACACTTTTTGTGCCTAATCTCATCATAAGGGATACACTACAATAAGCCCTGTATCTAATCCCTGCACGTGATACAGTTGTGTCGACCCGCCACCACAATTGTGGGTTACCAGGGCAATGGGGTACTCAGAGCCGAGCCCGTAGAAGTCTATGGGGATTGTCACAGGTAGCTGTGGCTCGGTCTGTGGCCCTAGCGGTCTGGCGTATGTTGGGGGAATATTTACAGGGGATAGATATATTTACAGTTCGTGACGCCACCTGTAGTATTCTGGTAATTTATACCAGCGCTGCTGTAGATCTCTGAGGGGATGGTGATGCAGCTAGATGTCGGGTCCCTACAGGTGGGACTGGTCCCTCAGATCGGGAGTTAGGTAGGGATTGTGCAGGCATGCAATAATAACTCAGTCTCACACGGTCAGCGTCTTTCCATACCTTTACTTGTAAGATGTTCAAGCAGGTCCCAGGGAGGCTGATGGGGTTGGTGGAGGATGAGCTTTGAGGCAACAGCTAAGCAACTTAGGGGCCTCCTTTACTGTCCAATGAAGATGAGTACGACCAGCCTGAAGCGTAGTCCCCTCTATGATTCCAGCTTATCCAAAGCTGTGCTTCCCAGTCAATTTAGTGTTAGGAGCCTTTCTATGAGGGAGCTGAATTCTTATTTTGTCCTGCAGAGACTCAAAGTCTTCACTTCCCCTGACCCCAGTTACGTACTGACTATAAGGGGTGTTTGCCGCGACCTAGGGTCCGGTAAATCTCTGGTTTTCTCTTCACTATGCTTGTAACAATAGTGATCCTTCGGTCTCCAGTAACCGGTAGCAATGTGCAGGACTTTTCCAAGCCAAACGCACTTTTCCAATAATCTTCCTTCCACTTTGCCCTTCGATTTGCTCGACTCTTAATAGATAGTTCAGTCTTTCTTCCAGTGGGGCACAGCTCTGACTAGACTAAGGTGAATTAGACCACCTGTACCAGCCTCCACTTTCTGAACTGCTGACAGGCTCAAAACTGGACACGTCTACTCTGTCCAAGGACAGGAAACTGACTGACTAGAAATCACTCCCTTCCACACCCCTGCTGGGTGTGTCAGAAGTGTACATGATGTCATGAAGAGACCTTAACTGTTACCTCTCCACTCATCCTCCTGGTATTGTGTACCAGGGCTACACATTCCCCCATGGTAAACGACAGCACTCCCGGGCTGTAAAATACAAAAGAGACATTTTTGTTTATGCATGAAAACATTAACAATAACAGTAATTCGTCCCATCCGGGAGGTGAGGATATCTTGAACGTTGCGAACAATAACATTATAGATAGAAATACAAAAGTATTAAATAGCATTCGATAAATATACAGTATACTTGTGAAGGACCCGCACCAAACCTTCAACGTGGGTCCTGGGTGGGCTGCAGGACATCCAAATGCAGACCTCACTCAGTGCCACACCACACGGGTTTTTGGTTCAGAGGTAAGTCAAGGTTTCATGTGAAACCATTAAAAAGAAAGGCACAAAGTGCAACTATTTACAGGATACAGTTTTTGGGCTGGCTCAGTCCTCAGCCTCTGAGTCCATTGTTAAACGAAGACATAATAGGGAAAACACATATATATAATAGACTTTTACAATGTTCACATAAATTCGTTATAATCACTGCTGATATCTAATGGGTAATTTCCCTTTTGTGATTCTCTCTGATCTACGTGGTGTAGTTTCAGGTATATCAAGTTGCGATCTGTCTGCACTGCGTAACGGCAAACTATAGAACTGCCTTAATCTTTCTATGGATCTGGCAAGCGTACTGATGGCTGGGCGGTGTGAGTCAGCTTCACCAGGGGATCCCATAGTATGGGGCGCTGCTTCAGATGATCCATCTTGAGGTTCCACAGGTTGAGGTGTTGCTGGGATGGGTAACTCCTGAGCGGGCTCAACTGGCACCACAGGCACAACTGGAGGTAAAACTTCCTCTTGTGGCTGATAAAACTGCAACACTGGAATTATCACAGCATCTCCCAGTCGGGGCCAATCCGCAGGAAAATCTCCCAGATCTGTGTGTAGGACCTCTTCCTTTCTTTCTCCTTGATTGAGGACAGGGTTCTTTTCACAACTCTTTAAGTGTTCTGGACACAACTTCAAATGATCTCTGGACACAGTGGTTGTTGTTCTTCCTCCGTCTTTACTGACGACACAGACTTTTCTATTGTCATATTTAGAATCTTGTATGACGTAGGGTTCTTGCTCCCACTGATTATCCAGTTTATGCATCTTCCTTTTTCTCTTTAATACTACCTCTCCAGGCATCAAAGGCTTGGCAGGAGCATTTTGGTTGTAAACATCTTCCTGTTTCTCCCGTGCCTTATTGAGACTTTCCTCCACACAGATTTGTACTCTTCTGTATTGCTCTTGCCGATTGACGTCCCAGTTCTCAACAGCGTAGTCTGCCTCCGGTTCTACCACTCCAAGTTCTAAATCCATTGGTAGTTTTCCGGGCCTTGCTCTCATAAGATAGGCTGGAGTGCAGTTAGTGGAACTGACAGGTATATGATTATACAAATCAACCAAATCAGGTAGTAAATCCGGCCATCGATTCCTGTCTTCCAACGGTATGGATCTCAACAAGTCAAGGACAATATGGTTCATCTTTTCACAGAGACCGTTGGTTTGAGGGTGGTATGGTGTCGTTCTAATTTTCTTGCACCCGTACATATGACAGAATTCCTTGAATAAATCGGCTTCAAAAGCAGGTCCCTGATCGGTTAAGACTTGCTCGGGATACCCATGCGGTCTGCAGAAGCTTGCTTGAAAGGTCTTCGCGGCCGTCACTGCGGTCTGGTCTTTCACTGGAACGACTACCAGAAATCTGGAGTAATGGTCCACCATGGTCAACGCGTATGAGTATCCAGATCTACTCGGTGACAGTTTGACGTGGTCCAGGGCCACAATCTCCAGGGGACGAGTCGTCCGGATAGGTTGCAGGGGTGCCTTCTGACTACCGTAGTCCTTTCTTCTGAGACCACAGGGTCCACAGTTCCGACACCACCTCTCGACGGAGCTGCGCATCCCTACCCAGTAGAACCGGCATCTCAACAGGGTCTCCAGCTTTCTCCAGCCAAAGTGTCCTGCTTGATCGTGGTACGCTTCCAACACCATTGGGACGTCTTCCTTGGGGACCACTATTTGCCAGACCATTTCATGGGTTCTGGGGTTGACGTATCTCCTGCACAACTTCTCACGGTATAGGAACAACCTGCTTTTCTCGTTCCACAGGAGCTTTGCTGACATAGGTGCATCCTTTTCCAAAGAGGAGCCTTCCTGTCTTAACAACTCCTTGATGCGGCTGACCACTGGATCACTGTCCTGAGTCTCTTTCCAACTATGATGGGGTAAAGGATTTAATGTTGCACCATTCTGCTTTCTGTGGACTCGATGCTCGTGGACTACCCCATTTCGATGGAACGCGGGTAGCTCAATTTCTTCCAGGTCGTCCGATTCTTCTTCCGTATCAGAGTCATGCGGCATTCGGGACAACGCATCAGCATTAGCATTCTTTCGACCTGCCCGGTACTTGATAGTAAACTGGTAATTGGACAACCGGGCCATCCATCGCTGCTCCATAGCACCCAGCTTGGCGGTTTCCAGGTGCGTTAACGGGTTGTTGTCTGTGTACGCCGTGAACTTATTGGAGGCCAGATAGTGCTTAAATCTTTCAGTGATGGCCCAGACCAGCGCCAGAAACTCCAGCTTGAAGCTGCTATAATTTTCCGGATTCCTCTCAGTTGGCCTGAGTTTTCTGCTAGCATAAGCGATGACTTTTTCTTGGCCATTCTGCTTCTGACTGAGAACTGCTCCCAGCCCTTCATTACTGGCGTCGGTGTACAACAGGAACGGTTGGCTGTAATCAGGATAGGTTAAGATCTCATCACCTGTCAGGATCTCTTTCATCTTTTGGAATGCTTCAGCCTGTTCTTTACCCCAATTAAAGGGAGGGTTTCTGCTCTTTAAGGATTGTCCTACCAGGAGGTCCTGTAAAGGAGCTGCCTTCTTCGTGTAATCTTTCACGAATCTCCTGTAGTAACCCGTTAGTCCCAGGAACTGTCGCACTTCCTTAAGGTTCTTCGGCTCCGGCCACTTCTGGATGGCAGTGACTTTCTCTGGGTCCGGCGCTACTCCTTCCGAACTGACGATGTGCCCCAAGTATTGTACCTTCTGTTTGAGTAGATGGCATTTTGAGGGTTTTAATTTCATCCCGTACCTGGACAGGGACTCGAATACTTCTGCCAGGTGCTTCAGATGGTCCTCATAAGTCTTGGAATACACGATGACGTCGTCTAGGTATAGCAGCACGGTTTCAAAATTGAGATGTCCCAGACAGTTTTCCATCACTCTCTGAAATGTTCCTGGGGCACTGCTGAGCCCAAACGGCATTCTGTCGAACTCACAGAGCCCCATTGGGGTGGTGAAAGCCGTTTTCTCACGATCCTCCTCAGCCACAGCCACTTGCCAGTAACCACTAGTCAGATCGAGGGTAGAAAAGTAGTTAGCCGTTTTCAGAGCAGCTAATGATTCCTCTATACGTGGTAACGGGTATGCATCCTTGTGTGTTATGCGGTTCACCTGCCTGTAATCCACACACATTCTCATACTACCATCTTTCTTTTTAACCAGAACTAGAGGGGCTGCCCAGGGGCTACAACTATCCCTTATCACCCCAGCTTTCTTCATATCATTCAACATTTCTTTAGCCTTCTGATAATGAGCTGGAGGTATGGGCCTATACCGCTCTTTGATGGGAGGATGACTGCCTGTAGGGATGTGATGTTGTACTCCCTTAATTGTCCCAAAATCAAGGGGATTTTTGCTAAACACTTGGGCGTACTCTTGCACCACCCGTAATACCCCTTGCTTCTGGTGAGCGGGAGTGGTGTCCGTCCCAACATGGAGTTGCTGACACCATTCCGCCACCTGGGTTGCTGGGTCATTGTCCTCCTCTATTTGACAGGAGTCTAAGGACTCAGCCGGGAGAATAGAATTATTATCAACAGCATGAAGTTTAGCAATGGTTGCATAACGGGGTAAATTTACCTCATCATCTCCCCAATTGAGAAGCCGTACCGGTACTCTTCCATTCACCACCTCTACTACTCCTCTAGCAGTCATAAGTGTAGGTCTATGTTCTGAATGGTGGGGTTCTACTACAGCTTGGTAATTCTGTCCTCTCAGACCTATGGCTGCCCTGCACCAAATGATCATTTCACTCATTGGGGGTATCACAATAGGATCCGAGTCAGTGACCCGTACATTACCAATTTCGCCGTCGGTAAGCTTCGCTTGCTGCTGACACACCAGGGCCCGGATCTCTCTTTGGATTACTCCTCTCTGCCTTGGTCGGGCAATCTCAGCGAGCTGTTGGAGTAAGAACACCACTTCTCCCAAACAATTACCGATAATGTTAGTACCCAAAATGATATTTAAACCGTTCTCCTCATTTACAGTCTTTACTACCAGAAGCCCTTGGTCTTTCAACTCCTCTCGGCCCACCTTTACATCTACACATTTTGTTCCGAGTACTTCTACAGGAAGACCATTCGAAGCATACACAGTAAAGTCAAGGCTCGGAGGTTTAAGACTGTCCATTGACCAGTACTTGGTATATAGAGCATCAGGTATTAGGGTCACCTGCGACCCAGTGTCTAACAATGCTGGAACAGCAATACCATCTAGAATAATAGACAGGTAGGGTCGCCCGCCCACATACCTGCGGTTCCAGTCTAGGGGGCCTGACGGGTATTCTCCTGGGTGTTGGCCCTTGGACCCAGGTTCTGCCCGTTTAAAGGACACTGTGTAGACAGATGACCTTTCCAGTTGCAGCGATAACAGATGATCTCTCGACGAGGAGGGTGTTGATCAGAGGTTGCTCCTGGGGGTGGCGTTGTCCTCCTCCGGGGGGGCGACGTCTTCTTTCTTCTCCGGTGCATCCACGGAACGTCCTCTGGGCAGTCAGCTAACAAGATCTTCCCTTCCTCCTCTTTCCGCAGCTGCAGGGCACTCATCACAGTGGCCAGATTTTTAGTCAGCTGGCGCACCTCTGAGCGCAGACAGTCCAATTCACTAGGAGGTGTCATCTGCGCTTTGGCTTCTGCCACTAACGGGAACAGGGGGTTACTGCCGGTTCCAGAGTGACTTCACCCTGATGATGTTGGGTGGCCACCTCAGGTTTGCCCAGGGGCCGCAGCCCTTTTATTGCCATGTCCTTTAGGGCATCAAAGGTAGCATCCGGATGATCTAAGGACCACCAATTTACAGTTCTGCGTTCCTCTGGGGATCTCAATCCCTGTATAAATTGTTCTTTCAGCATTCTATTCTCGTCGATAGCATTTAAATTGTTAATTTGCTTGAGGGCTCTCAGGGCTCCCTGTAGTCGGCAAGCATAGTCCCGGATGCTGTCACCTGGCTGTTGTGAACAGTGATAGAAGGCCATCCGGAGATCCGTTTCTGTGCGGTCTTCAAATATGGCATGCAGCTTAAGGAAGATCGCAGGTACCGACTCCTGATCAACGGTATCCCAAGTCTCCACTTCCCTCTCAGCAGCGCCAGTTAGCTGCCCTATTAGCACAGCAGCTTTTTGTCTCTCAGGCATGGAGTACATTTCTAGGATGCTGCATAACTTCCGCTTGAAGCCTGCTAATGTGCCTGGCCCACCGCTGTATTGGGGAAGCCATTTCGCCCCAGGCATATATGGGAGCGTTAGTGGCATGATCGGGACTACCGGACTGGGTGCAGGGCCTGCGCCCCCATCTGGCGCTACAATACCAGACGGTGCGGGATTGGGGCCTCCGGCCGGGGCCGCACTGTCAGCCGGTTGTTGTGACATCTTAGCGCCCCCTTGGTTAAACGGAGCCTACCGGTTTCAGACGCTGCTACTTCACAGGCACCGCAGTGGGAACAGGACCTTCGTCGCTGGCGCTCTGATGTCAGAGCGTTCACTTCCTGTTGCAGGACCTGCCGCTGAGTCAGAGCCGGGGGCGTGTCCAAGACTCTGCGCGCTCTTTCAGGTACGCCCACCTTCTTCTCCAACGCCTTAGGGCGCGAATCTGGCGGCAAATATGGCGTATTTGGCGCCAAACAACAGCAACAGTCTTTTTCGCCAAAACACTCCACAGGCACACAGGGCTCGCAATGCTGCAAGTTTCGAATCCTGTTCGTGACGCCAAAGTTTTTGTGTCGACCCGCCACCACAATTGTGGGTTACCAGGGCAATGGGGTACTCAGAGCCGAGCCCGTAGAAGTCTATGGGGATTGTCACAGGTAGCTGTGGCTCGGTCTGTGGCCCTAGCGGTCTGGCGTATGTTGGGGAATATTTACAGGGGATAGATATATTTACAGTTCGTGACGCCACCTGTAGTATTCTGGTAATTTATACCAGCGCTGCTGTAGATCTCTGAGGGGATGGTGATGCAGCTAGATGTCGGGTCCCCTACAGGTGGGACTGGTCCCTCAGATCGGGAGTTAGGTAGGGATTGTGCAGGCATGCAATAATAACTCAGTCTCACACGGTCAGCGTCTTTCCATACCTTTACTTGTAAGATGTTCAAGCAGGTCCCAGGGAGGCTGATGGGGTTGGTGGAGGATGAGCTTTGAGGCAACAGCTAAGCAACTTAGGGGCCTCCTTTACTGTCCAATGAAGATGAGTACGACCAGCCTGAAGCGTAGTCCCCTCTATGATTCCAGCTTATCCAAAGCTGTGCTTCCCAGTCAATTTAGTGTTAGGAGCCTTTCTATGAGGGAGCTGAATTCTTATTTTGTCCTGCAGAGACTCAAAGTCTTCACTTCCCCTGACCCCAGTTACGTACTGACTATAAGGGGTGTTTGCCGCGACCTAGGGTCCGGTAAATCTCTGGTTTTCTCTTCACTATGCTTGTAACAATAGTGATCCTTCGGTCTCCAGTAACCGGTAGCAATGTGCAGGACTTTTCCAAGCCAAACGCACTTTTCCAATAATCTTCCTTCCACTTTGCCCTTCGATTTGCTCGACTCTTAATAGATAGTTCAGTCTTTCTTCCAGTGGGGCACAGCTCTGACTAGACTAAGGTGAATTAGACCACCTGTACCAGCCTCCACTTTCTGAACTGCTGACAGGCTCAAAACTGGACACGTCTACTCTGTCCAAGGACAGGAAACTGACTGACTAGAAATCACTCCCTTCCACACCCCTGCTGGGTGTGTCAGAAGTGTACATGATGTCATGAAGAGACCTTAACTGTTACCTCTCCACTCATCCTCCTGGTATTGTGTACCAGGGCTACACACAGTCAATATATCTAATCCCAGCATGTGATACTCTCAGCATATCCAATTCCAGTGTGTGATAGTCCTCGTATCCAATCCAGTGATACAGTCCACATATCTAATCTCAGTGCGTGATACACTTCTATGCACGCCATACAGTCTGTGTATCTAATCACACTAATCCCAGTGTGTATCCGATCCCAGTGCATTATACGCTATCTATCTAATCCCAGCGCAATACTGTCTGCATATCTAATCCTATACTATGTGATATACTCAGCTGAGCCTGTGCATCTAATTGCAATGCATGATATGCCCTGTGTATCCAATACCAGTATGTGATACACTCCCTGTATCTAATCCCAACTTGTTACAGTACCCGTATCATATTTATATCTATACAGTAATGATAATTGTATAAATATTTTTTGTAACCTCTTTACGACCAATAACGAACATGGTGCCAGCACTGCCCATGGCTGATTAAATCCCCAGATGCTGTGATTGAGATGTCCCTCTCTCACCCTCCATTGGCAACCCTGTGACAAAATCACGGGAGCTGATGGTTGTCATGGCACCAAGAGGATAAACAATAACCTCCTGGTGTACCAGGTGGCCTGTTACACCCAGTGTTTGGGTGTAACAGGCAATCTGCCTGAGTAATCACACACGTCTCATGCATTGCAATGCTGGTGCACTGCAATGCATGATGTAAAAACAAAAAGAAGTACACACAATTGGCAACGCGTGAACACCATTAAAAAAGCATTCTCTGGGGTGGCTGTGGGCTGCTATTTTTAGTCTGGGAGGCCAATATTCATGGCCCCTTACCAGCCTGAGAATACCAGCCCCCAGTTATTTGCTTTAGCTTGGATGGTTTTCAAAAAATGGGGGCGACCCCACACCGTTTTTTTTATTATTTAAATAATTTAAAAACGGCATGGGACCGCTCTATTATTGATAACCAGCCTTGCTAAAGCTGACAGTTAAGTGTTGTAGCCCGCAGCTGTCAGCTTTACAGGGGAACGCCATTTTTTATTTATTTATTTATAGCGCAGATGCCGGCTGATGAATACTCCCATACTGTTATTAGAGGCAGCAGGCGTAGGCTGATGAGAGAGTAGTAGTCCCATTAGCTGATGCCTGTGACCAGAGAGAAGCTGTCAACTTCGGACAGGTGAGGGATATTATTTTTGTTTGTTTACAGGGGACAAATGCTTCAGGGGATTAGGTGTTAAGGTGATTATAATGTGATTTTTTATTTTATTCTTAATTTTACAATTGAATACAACTTTCAGCAATGTCCTCTGCTCACGCTGATCATCGGCAGAGCAGAGGGCAATGATGTGAGCTGTCTTCAGCATCCAGGGTCGGTGAATAGCACGAACAGTCCCGCTGATTCCCAGGCGCCAGTACGTGTCACACTGATGACACACAGATGTCATCCATGTGTCATCAGTGTTCACATGTGTTGGATATTTTGCTACCAGTGCTGCAGCTAAAAAACAGACGTCAGCGTGCTTTGCCCACGGACACATGGTCTGTGGAAACACACTTACATGTGCACAGACCTATTCACTGGTGTGTGAAACAGCCCTAAAACAGAGTTTTACACCATATATGGGGCACGGTCATGGCATCATATTATGTTATAGTTGGAAAGGACTCAAGGGTCATCGTGTCCAACCCCCTGCTCAATGTAGGATTCACTAAACCATCTCAGACAGTTGTCTGCTAGCCTGTGTTTAAAGACTTACTTTGAAGAAGAACTCACCACCTCTCATGCCAGCTTGTTCCACTTATTGATCACCCTCACTGTCAAAATTTTTTTTTAATATCTAATCCGGTATTTCTCCCTTTCAGTCTCATTGCATTGCTTCTCGTGTTTCCATGTGCAAATGAGAATAATGATGATCCCTCTACACTGTGGCATCCATTCAGATATTTGTAGATGGCTATTAAGTCTCCTCTTAGCCTTCTTTTTTTGCAAGCTAAACATTCCCAGATCCTTTACCCGGTCCTTGTAGGACATACTTTGCAATCCAATCACTGTCCTGGTAGCTCTTTTCTGAACTTGCTCCAGTTTTTCAATGTCTTTTTTTAAAATGTGGTGCCCAGAACTGGACACAGTGTTCCAGATGCGCCCTGATCAAGGAGGCGTAGAGGGGGATAATTAATTCATGTGATCTAGATTCTATACTTCTCTTAATACATCCCAGTACTGTGTTTGCCTATTTTGCTGCTGCATCACACTGCTTGACTCATGTGCAGTGTGTGGTCTGTTAGTATGCCAAAATATTTTTCGCACGTGCTGTTGCTTAGTTCTATTCCTCCCATTCTGGAGATGTAATATTCATTTTTTTTGAACAGATGTAGAACCTTGCATTTCTCCCTGTAAAATACCATTCTACAGTGGGTACGGAAAGTATTCAGACCCCTTTAAATTTTTCACTCTTTGTTTCATTGCAGCAATTTGGTAAATTCAAAAAGCTTTTTTTTCTCATTAATGTACACTCTGCACCCCATCTTGACTGAAATAAAACAAATGTAGAATTTTTTGCAAATTTATTAAAAAAGAAAAACTGAAATATGACATTGTCATAAGTATTCAGACCCTTTGCTCAGTATTGAGTAGAAGCACCCTTTTGAGCTAGTACAGCCATGAGTCTTCTTGGGAAGGATGCAACAAAGTTTTTCACAACTGGATTTGGGGATCTTCTGCCATTCTTCCTTGCAGATCCTCTCCATCAGGTTAGATAGTGAACATTGGTGGACAGCCATTTTCAGGTGTCTCCAGAGATGCTCATTTGGGTTTAGGTCAGGGCTCTGGCTGGGCCAGTCAAGAATGGTCACAGAGTTGTTCTGAAGCCACTCCTTTGTTATTTTAGCTGTGTGCTTAGGGTCATTGTCTTGTTGGAAGGTGAACCTTTGGCCAAGTTTGAGGTCCAGAGCACTCTGGAAGAGGTTTTCATCCAGGATATCTCTGTACTTGGCCACATTCATGTTTCCTTCAATTGCAACCAGTCATCCTGTCCCTGCAGCTGAAAAACACCCCCATAGCATGATGCTGCCACCACCATGTTTCACTGCTGGGATTGAATTGGGCAGGTGATGAGCAGTGCCTGGTTTTCTCCACACATACCGCTTAGAATTAACACCAAAAGTTCTATCTTCATCTCATCAGGCCAGAAAATTATTATTTCTCATAGTCTAGCAGTACTTCATGTGTTTTTTAGCAAACTGTATGCGGGCTTTCATATGTCTGGCACTGAGGAGAGGTTTCCTTCTGGTCACTCTGCATAAAGGCACAACTGGTGGAGGGCTGCAGTGATAGTTGACTTTGTGGAACTTTCTCCCATCTCCCTACTGCATCTGTGGAGCTGAGCCACAGTGATCTTGGGGTTCTTCTTTACCTCTCTCACCAAGGCTCTTCTCCTCGATTGCTCAGTTTGGCTGGACGGCCAGGTCTAGGAAGACTTCTGGTGGTCCCAAACTTCTTCCATTTAAGGATTATGGAGGCTACTGTGCACTTAGGAACCTTGAGTACAGCAGAAATTTTTTTGTAACCCTGGCCAGATGTGTGCCTTGCCACAATTCTGTCTCTGATCTCTTTGGCCAGTTCCTTTGACCTCATGATTCTCATTTGGTCTGACATTCACTGTGAGCTGTGATGTCTTATATATACAGGTTTGTGCCTTTACAAATCAAGTCCTATCAGTTTAATTAAACACAGTTGGACTCCAATAAAGGAGTAGAACCATCTCAAGGAGGATCACAAGGAAATGGACAGCATGTAACTTAAATATGAGTATCTGAGCAAAGGGACTGAATATTCATGAACATTAGTGATGAGTGAACATGCTCGCCACTACTCGTTACTCGCCTGAGTTTCACTGTACTCGGCGAGCACCGAGCATTTCCGGTATTATTCGGCGGGAGCTCTGGTCTCCACCCCACAATTTTGGCGCTCTTTAGAACACCAATGAACATGCAGGGATTGTCAGCCTCGCACTGTAATGCCGCAGTCATCTTTGTTGTGGTATTACAGTGATTGGCTGGCCGCACAGCGTCATCAGGTCTATAAGAGACAGGACGCCGCCCTGCTCGGCGCATTCAGCTCCTGATTCAGACAGTGTAGGGAGAGTTGCTGCTGAGATAGGGAGAGATTTGTGCTTTTATTGGCTAGTGTAGGTCTACCATTGTTCAATCCACAAATCCAGCTAAAACAACAGTCATTTTAAGGGATAATTAGGGGGTATATAGATTGCAGTGCTAGGTAGACTGTGGAGTCTATGTGCGCATATCCACATCAGTGCAAGACATGCAGGCACTGTATGTGTGTATAGATCTGACTGCATATTTCAAAAGGGTCCATTACTGTCTGGTGTTGCGTATTATATAAACCTAGCTGCAGGTATCCGTGGCTAGGATTTTTTTTTTTTTTGCACCTGAATCCTGCTAATTTTATTACAAAGCAATCCAGTTCCCATTTTTTCTAAATTTAATTACTTGGTCACACTGCAGGCTATGGCCAGGTCATTTTAATACAACAGCGTGAAAATCTGGCAATTTAAAACTGCTTTTTTTGTCTGAGGCATCAGATCTGAGTGCACAGAAAATTCAGGGTTTTTTTTGTTACTGTAGTATTTTTTGGAGTGTGTTACAACATTTTTGGCCACCATTTTGCTGACCAAAAAATCTTTAGTTGGCAAAAAAATATTTACCTACAGTTCTTATATTTATCACTGTGTTTTAACGCCACACGCATCGCATATCATTGTGATAACTATTTTACAATTTTAATACTCCAACAATTTTTTTTTGTGTCATAGCCTAGTTATTTACACAATTTCGGAGGTCCAAAAAAAATCCTGCCCACATATGTAACAGTGTTCTATTTCTGTCAAACGCCAGATCTATCTGTGGTCTACAAATTGTGGCATTTCCGGCCTATATTCCACTGTATTTGGTGTCTGTTACCCTAGTTCTGTACAATATTTTGGGGTATAAACTAAAAAAATACAGGCTACATAGAGTGACCAGTGTGGTATATGTGTCAAACTCCTATCTCTCTGTGTGTAAAAAATTGTGGCATATCAGGGAAACATTACCCTTTTTTGCTGTGTATTACCCTATTTGTAGTCTTTTTGGATAAAAAATAATTTATAAAACTCCAGGGCACATATTGAACAGTCTGTTATCTCCATCAGACGCCAGTTGTATCTGTGCTCTACAAATAGTTGCTTTTAAGGCCTACCTTGCCCCTTTTTTCTGTCTGCTACCCCAGGGCTAGTATACACTATTTTTGCCTAAAAACTAAAAAAATACCAGCCTCATATTGAACAGTCTGGTATCTCAGTGGCATGCCTCATCTATCTGTGGGCTAGAAAGTGTGCTTTTGAGCCTTCCCTTCACCGTTTTTTGCTGTGTATTACCATAGCTCAAAACACTTTTTTGGTGTAAAAAGTACAAATATACGGCCACATATTGAACAGTCCGGTATCTCTGTGACACTCCTCATGTATCTAAGGGCTACAAAGTGTACTTTTGAGGCTTCCATTCACCTTTATTTGCTGTGTGTTACCCTAGCTGTAAACACTATTTAGGGGTGAAAATGTAAAAAATACAGGCCACATATTGAACAGTGTGGTATCGCTTTCAGACGGCTGAGCTATTTGTGGCCTACAAATTGCATCAATTCAGGCCTACATTCCACTGTATTTGCTGTCTGTTACCCTAGGTCTATACACAATTTTTTGGGAAAAAATAAAAACAATGGCCACATATTGAACAGTGTGGCATCTCAGTAAAAATACTTCTGTTTCAAGTTGTTATGGCTGCTTCAGGAATGTGTCTTAAATGCACCAACTACTACCACCATCATCATCTTCTGCCTAGAGCCACTCACTGTGCAGATAGAAAGTCTGAGGAGCAAAGGGTGAATGCTCGGGCGATGTTATACTCTGTCTCTGGATTACGAAGGTGGAAATTTCTAGATTATATCAGGACTAGAAGAGCCAGAGCAAGAGCACGTGGAAGAGCAAGGGGCCAGGACTCGAAACTACTGAAGCCTTGTGTTCCTGGGCCTGATTCTGACAATGTATCACCTACTAATTCGGAACTTGTTGGACGAGGACGTAAAACAGGAGCCCTGCAGTTTCTATAACAGAAGCTAGAGATTTTGACATTTCGGCTCTATTTAAAGAGGCGTCAATTGTAGAGAGTGGTGTTCGTAGATGTGACTTCTACTATATGGGCGTTTCCACAAGACAATCCATCCAACATGTTATTGAATAAAAATATTTTTCTCTCGCAAATCTGTTCAGCTGTGCACAAATTATGTCAAATTGGTAGCTAGACCCCAGTGGGTCTTGTCAAAGTGTCATGTTGACTACAGTCCACAGATGTTATGTAGATCCCTAATCTCAACGCTACTTTAAAAGCATGATGAATTAATAGGAAAAGCACGTGGCATTGATGGAGCATTTGTTTTCTTGCCAAAGGAAAAAAAATAAGATCAATGAGGTGGTTAGCCGCACACGCAATGTAGAAATAGTATAGATGACAATTACTTTCACATTTCAGTTAACACACACTTCAACTTGATTTCGCTTTTACAACATTATATTCCGAAGCCTTGAAGAAGATGAATATATTGTGAAGCAAATAGGTATGAATAATTATCACTAAAATGATGTTACAGAAGGCAGAACCTACACAACCTATCTGTGAGGAAATGATTTACCACTGAAATTTTGAAGTATGAGACTAATGTCATCTTGTGGATTGATATGAGCCACAAAGTCCTTCAAAGTGAAACTGTTTTGGGTGGAATTAACAAATGGCTCTTGAAAGTTAGAACATGCCTTCTATGATGCTTGCATTAAAGAACTGATTGGCCACATATGTACGTACTCAGGATGACGGGGATGCGGGTACCTGTGCTGCGCCGGGAACGGAAATGTCAAGACTGCGTCCCCTGTTTCATGGGGGCAGGAATAGTGGAACAGACAGGCCCCACTACCCAGGAGGAGGGGACGTGTTTCGACAGGGAACTTGGCCGGAAGCTGAGTGAAATAACACGCAAAGCAGGAGTGAGTCCCCAGCTGTCAGCGTGTGAACAGCAAAGGGAGCAGTGCACTACGCAACCAAAGGGCCACCGCTGCGACGAACTGCAGCAGACAGACCCCGTGACCTAGAGGCAGGGGGACCAGCTTAAGAGAAAGCGGGCACAACAGCAGATTTTTGGCATGGACAAGCAGAGCATAGGGGGCTGAGCAGCGTGCTCCATTCTTAGAACACTGGTACCGCTAAGGACTGTTCCCGCTGTCTCACGCCACTAAAAGCGGTACTGTCAGAGAGTGAGCCACCGTGTACCCAGTGAATGCCAGAGAGCGAGGTGCCGTGCACTCCATGACGAGTACAGCGCATGTGCGCAGTAGAAAGAACCAGTTCATGCCACGTGTTCAGCTTTGCTAAGCAAAAATTATAAGGGACAGAGGAATAACAAAGGACGTCGGTACGGTCAGCAAAGTACTCCCTCAGCATCTTCCCAAACTTTGCACTCCTTGTGAGAGTCACCCGCTCCTCAGGGCCAGGGCCATGGGAGGGTCTGAGAAAACTCTCCCAGGACTTTGCCAGTGTTCCACTGCCTCTGCTGGATTGGAGTTGTGTCTCTGTCATCCGTACTCCTTGCTTTGACAACGAACTGTGTCTGTGACCTCTGCTGCCAGCGTTTTCAGATGGGAATGTTTTTTAATAATTCTCCAAGAAGGACCCTTTGGTCCTCCAACATTTTAGTTCACCTGTCAACCTCTGGAATAAGAGATATAAAATTCTCCTTGTAGCACGGGTCTAGAAGTGTCACCAGTCAGTGTTGACTGTCACCCTAAATTTTGAGAACACAAGGGTGACAGGAAAGGCTGCGTAATATAAAGTCAGCCATGTGTGCAAGACTGATAACAGTCAATACTTCCGTGTCGTCACCAAGAGGACGACTGACCATGCTCTCCTTGTCCTCAGGCCTCCACAACTTTCGACTAACCTCAGTTACTATCATTGTAAATACATCATTGTAAATACACTGCTCAAAAAAAAAAAGGGAACACTCAAATAACACATCCTAGATCTAAATGAATTAAATATTCTCATTGAATACTTTGTTGTGTACAAAGTTGAATGTGCTGTCAACATAATCACACAAAAATCATCAATGAAAATCAAATTTTTGAACCAATGGAGGCCTGGATTCGGAGAGATCCCCAAAATGAAAGTGGAAACAAGTCAAAATGAAAATCAAAACAAGACAAAATTAAAGTGGAAACAAGTCAAAATGATGCTCAGTATTGTGCATGGCCTCCATGTGCCTGTATGACCTCCCTACAATGCCTGGGCATGCTCCTGATGAGGTTGCGGATTTTCTCCTGAGGGATCTCCTCCCAGACCTGGACTAAAACATCCGTCAACTCCTGGACAGTCTGTGGTGCAATGTGACGTTGGTGGATGGAGCAAAACATGCTGTCCCAGATGTGCTCAATCGGATTCAGGTCCGGGGAATGGGAGGCCAGTCCATAGCCTCAATGCCTTCATCTTGCGGGAACTGCTGACACACTCCAGCCACAAGAGGTCTCGCATTGTCCTGCATTAGGAGGAACCCAGGGCCAACCACACCAGCATATGGTCTCACAGGGGATCTGAGGATCTCATCTCGGTACCTAATGGCAGTCAGGCTACCTCTGGCGAGCACATGGAGGGCTGTGTGGCCCTCCAAAGAAATGCCACCCCACACCATTACTAACCCACTGCCAAAATGGTCATACTGAAGGATGCTGCAGGCAGCAGATCGCTCTCCACGGCATCTCCAGACTCTGTCACATCTGTCACACGTGCTGAGTGTGAACCTGCTGCCTGCAACATCCTTCAGCATGACCGGTTTGGCACTCCTGTAGTTTTTATCTCCCCCACCTCATTGTAGATTGTAATTTGTCATGAGCAGGATCGGTTTTTTTATATAATTATTTTTATTGTTGTTACTTAGTGTAGATTGTAAGCTGTCATGAGCAGGGTAGTTTTATTTCTGTCTAATTATTGTATTATTGTTATCGTTGTTACTTAGTGTTTATTGTAAGCTGTCCAGAGCAGGGTCGTTTTATTTTAGTTTAACCCCTTAATGTCCATTGACGTGCACAGTCCGTCATGGCAGGATGTCAGTTCCGGCACCAGGACGGACTGTGCACGTCATCCCTTTGATCTACCACTGCGTGTAGACACGCAGTGGTAGATCAGTGAAGACAGCTGTCACAGACAGCTGAAAGGCACGGCAAGCGGTGCGGGGACCTTTGCCGTCGATCCCCGCACCTACAGCGCTGTGCTTGGTCAGTCAATCTGACTGACCAAACACAGCAGCGATCGCGCAGGAGATGCTGAAATTTCAGCATCTCCAGTGCGATCAGTGCAGGAGCCGGCGCTGCAGTGGCCGAGCTTCCTGCACTGACAGCCAGGAGCGCAGGGCTCAGGGGGAGGCAGAGGGTCGGGAGCTCCCTCTGCCTCAGATCGGCGCCCTGCAATATAATTTCAGGGCCCGATCTCTGCCTTGATGACCCGGGGGTTGTCATGACAACCTCCGGGTCATGTAGCTACGGAAAGCTGCTGTGATCATGGTCACAGCAGCTTTCACTATAGTTACAATGCATTGCAATGCTGGCGCATTGCAATGCATTGTAACTGCAATAAAAAGTAAAAAAGTGAAAGTCCCATAAAAGGACAAGTAAAAAAAAAAGCATTTTTTTTAAAAAATTTAAAAAAAATATTAAAAAATAATTAAAAAAAAATCCCTTAAAAAATACACATTTTTATGTAATAAAAAAAAAAAAAAAATACACATGTTTGGTATCGCCGCATCCGTAAAAATCCTATCAATAAAAGCATATCCCTAGTTAACCCCTTCAGTGAAAGCCGTAAAAAAAAAAAAGTAGTAAATTATACTTTTTCCAAGCGGTATCATCACACCGCTTGGAAAAAGTGCAATAACACGCGATCAAAAAGTGGGATATAAATAACCATGGTACCGCTGAAAACATCATCTTGTCCCGCAAAAAACAAGCCGCTATACAGCATCATCAGCGAAAAAATAAAAAAGTTATCGCTCGCGGAATAAACTGATGCAAAAATAATTATTTTTTCTATAAAACTTTTTATTGTGTAAAAAACGCCAAAACATAGAAAAATATATAAATGAGGTATCGCTGTAATCGTAGTGACCCGAAGAATAAAGCTGCTTTATCAATTTTACCACACGCGGAACGGAGTAAAAAAAAAAAAACAATTCCTGAATTGCTGGTTTTTGCTCATTCTGCTTCCACAATCGGAATAGGAAGCGATCAAAAAACGTTATGTGCCCGAATATGGTACCAATAAAAACGTCAACTCGTCCCGCAAAAAATAAGCCCCCGAAATATGGAAAAATTATAGCTCTCAAAATACGGTGATGCAAAAATTTCTTACAAAAAATTATTCCAAAAAAAAGCGTCTTTTAGAGTGTGACAGAAGCTAAACATGAAAAAAGGGTGTAAATCTGGTATCGCCATAATCACACCGATCCGAGGAATAAACTCGCCTAATCACTAATACCGCACGAGGAACGGCGTAAAAAAGAAAACCAATTCTTCACCTTTTGTGGATTTGTTCATTCTGCCTCCCAAAGATCGTAATAAGGCGATCACAGTGGTTCCCCCCCACATATGGGATATCAGCGTACTCAGGACAAATTGCACAATAGCTTTTGGGGTCCTATTTCTCCTGTTACCCTTATAAAAATAAAAAATTGGGGGCAAAAAGGTCATTTTTGTGGAAAAAAAAGGATTTTTTTATTTTCACGGCTCTACGTTATAAACTTCTGTGAAGCCCTTGGGGGTTCAAAGTGCTGACCACACATCTAGATAAGTTCCTTGGGGGGTCTAATTTGCAAAATGGGGTCATTTGTGGGGGTTTCTACTGTTTAGGCACATCAGGGGCTCTCCAAGCGCGACATGACACCCGCAGACCATTCCATCAAAGTCTGCATTTAAAAACGGTGCTCCTTCCCTTCCGAGCTCTGCCATGCGTCAACATAGTGGTTCCCCCCCACATATGGGGTATCAGCGTACTCAGGACAAATTGCACAATAACTTTTGGGGTCCTGTTACCCTTTGGAAAATAAAAATTGGGGGTGGAAAGATCATTTTTGTGGAAAAGATATGACTTTTTAATTTTACAGCTCTACGTTTATAACCTTCTGTGAAGCCCTTGGGGGTTCAAAGCTCTCACCACACATCTAGATAAGTTCCTTGGGGGGGTCTAGTTTCCAAAATGGGGTCACTTGTGGGGGGTTTCCACTGTTTAGGCACACAGGGACTCTCCAAATGCGACATGGCATCCAATCTCAATTCCAGCCAAAAAAGTCAAATGGCGCTGCTTCCCTTCCAAGCTCTGCTATGCGCCCAAATAGTGGTTTACCCCCACATATGGGGTATCAGCGTACTCAGGACAAATTGCACAATAACTTTTGGGGTCCTGTTACCCTTTGGAAAATAAAAATTGGGATGAAAAAATCATTTTTGTGGAAAAGATATGACTTTTTAATTTTACGGCTCTACGTTATAACCTTCTGTGAAGCCCTTGGGGGTTCAAAACTCTCACCACACATCTAGATAAGTTCCTTGGGGGGTCTAGTTTCCAAAATGGGGTCACTTGTGGGGGGTTTCCACTGTTTAGGCACACAGGGACTCTCCAAATGCGACATGGCGTCCAATCTCAATTCCAGCCAAAAAAGTCAAATGGCGCTGCTTCCCTTCCGAGCTCTGCCATGCGCCCAAATAATGGTTTACCCCCACATATGGGGTATCAGCGTACTCAGGACTAATTGCACAATAACTTTTGGGGTCCTTTTATCCTTTGGAAAATAAAAATTGGGATGAAAAGATCATTTTTGTGGAAAAAATATGATTTTTTAATTTTCCGGCTCTACGTTATAACCTTCTGTGAAGCCCTTGGGGGTTCAAAGCTCTCACAACACATTTAGATAAGTTCCTTGGGGGGTCTAGTTTCCAAAATGGGGTCACTTGTGGGGGTTTCCACTGTTTAGGCACACAGGGACTCTCCAAATGCGACATGGCGTCCTATCTCAATTCCAGCCAAAAAAGTCAAATGGCGCTGCTTCCCTTCCGAGCTCTGCCATGCGCCCAAATAGTGGTTTACCCCCACACATGGGGTATCGGTGTACTCAGGAGAAATTGTACAACAAATATTGTGGTTCATTTTCTACTGATACTCTTGATAAAATTTAAAAAAATTGTGTCGAAAGAAAAATTTTGGGAAAAAAGTTAAATGTTCATTTTTTCCTTCCACATTGCTTCAATTCTGTGAAGTACCTAAAGGGTTAATAAACTTCTTGAATGTGGCTTTGAACACCTTGAGGGGTGCAGTTTTTAGAATGGTGTCACTTTGGGTATTTTCTGTCATATTGACCCCTCAAATTCACTTCAAATGTGAGGTGGTCCCTAAAAAAAATGGTTTTGTAAATTTTGTTGGAAAAATGAGAAATCGCTGGTCAACTTTTAACACTTATAACTTCCTAACAAAAAAAAATTTTGGTTCCAAAATTGTGCTGATGTAAAGTAGACATGTGGGAAATGTTATTTATTAACTATTTTTTGTGACATATCTCTCTGATTTAATGGCATAAAAATTAAAAGTTTGAAAATTGCTAAATTTTCAAAATTTTTGCCATATTTCCGTTTTTTTCATAAATAAACGCAAGTTATATTGAAGAAATTTTACCACTATCATGAAGTACAATATGTTACGAGAAAACAATCTCAGAATCGCCAAGATCCGTTGAAGCGTTCCAGAGTTATAACCTCATAAAGAGACAGTGGTCAGAATTGTAAAAATTGGCCCGGTCTTTAACCTACAAAATGGCTTGGTCGTTAAGGGGTTAATTCTTGTATTATTGTTATTGTTGTTACTTAGGACTGTTGCGTTTGAAACTGTTAAACTCTAGATATGTTGACGCTATATAAACATAAATATTATTATCCAAACGAGAAGAAATTGAAGGATGTCACTCACTGTTCAAATATTGAAGACTTTATTCAACAGGTAAAAACATCGGCACGGAGTAATGTTCTGAGTGCGGACTACGGCCGTTTCGTGTTTCTGCGCTTCAACAGGTCCTAATAATGAAAGGCAGAGGGCAAGCATCTATAAACACACACAGGTGAAGTACATCCGTCACTAGCACACATCCATCTGACAGAGTGCACAAACCACTGATAAAAACACAATAAAATACAAAATATAAACATCACTAAAGCATAAGTTAGTAACAATTCTAAAGAAATACCGACATAACGATTTTTACATTTAGACCCAATGTTCCTGTGGCATTTGTCTGCAATATTCATCTAGCTTCCTTTCTAAGCAGGAGTCTGCAGCGATTACCTCCCTGTGTGGGAAGATTAACTATTTCCAAACCTGCAAAGCGAAGAGTCTCTGCATTACTCCCATGGACTTCCCTCACATGATTAATGAGGCGAGGAACACCTTTGCCTGTTAAAGAGTTGAAATGTTCTCTGAACCTGACATATAAGGGATGGATAGTTTTCCCAATATAAAAAAGCCACATGGGCAAAAAAACAATATAAACCACAAGATGTTTTGCAAGAAATAAAGTCACGAACTTGGTGTTGTATAGAGCCTATTTTCAAGAAATTGCCAGTTAATTTAAAAGAACAAAAAGAGCAATTTCTGCACTTGAAATTGCCCTTCAGTCTGCCTGATTATAACCAGTTATCATGTTCACCCCTGACCCTGTTATGGACCAGAAGATCTTTGAGATTGGTACTCTGGCAGCAAGAAAAAAGGCGGTCCTTATTTACAACTTCAGCAAGATCCCTATCCTTCTCCAGAATGTGCCAGTTTTTTCTAATAACCGATCTAATAAACTTATCCATTGGACCATATTTGAAACAAAAAGTGAACCTTTTACCTTTATCATTTTTATTACTGTTATTAAGACCCCTATTGGTAGATGAAAGGGTGGCCAGCTCCTCTACACATGATAATGCTGAATCCAAAACAGAGTTGGGATACCCTCTATCAGTGAATCTTTTACAGTGCCTTGCGAAAGTATTCGGCTCCCTGGAACTTTTCAACCTTTTCCCACATATCATGCTTTTAACATAAAGATACCAAATGTAAATGTTTGGTGAAGAATCAACAACAAGTGGGGTCTAAAAATGTCTAAATGTTTGAGGAAAAAATATATTTTTTTTTATTTTCACGCCCTAGCGTTATAAACTTCTGTGAAGCACTTGGGGATTCAAAGTGCTCAACACATCTAGATAAGTTCCTTGGGGGAGGTCTAGATTCCAAAATGGTGTCATTTGTGGTGGGTTTCCACTGTTTAGGCACATCAGGGGCTCTCCAAACGCGACATGGCGCCCAGCCAATTCTACGTTGAAAAAGTCAAACGGCGCTCCTTCCCTTCTGAGCTCTGCCATGCACCCAAACAGTGGTTTACCCCGACATATATAGTATCAGCGTACTCAGGACAAATTTCACAATAACTTTTGGAGTCTTGTTACCATTGGAAAAATAAAAATTGGGGTGAAAAGATCATTTTTGTGGAAAAAATATTTTTTAATTTTACGGCTCTACGTTATAAACTTGTGTGAAGCACTTGGGGGTTCAAAGTGCTCACCACAGATCTAGATCAGTTCCTTAGAGGGTCTAGTTTCTAAAATGGGGTCAATTGTGGGGGGTTTCCACTGTTTAGGCACATCAAGGGGTTCTGCAAACGGAACATGACACTCATCACAGTCTGCATTCCAAAACGTCATTACTTCCTTTCTGAGCCCTGCCGTGTGTCCAAACAGTTCCCCCCCACCATATAGGATATCAGCGTACTCAGGACAAATTGGACAACTTTTGTTGTCCAATTTCTTTGGGATAGATCAAAATTTGGGGACTAAAAAAATCATTTTTGTGGAAAAAAATTTTTTTCACGCCAAGGCATTATAAACTTTAGTGAATCACTTGGGTGTTCTAAGTGCTCACCACAGATCTAGGTATGTTCCTTAGGGGGTCTAGTTTCCAAAATGGTGTCATTTGTGGGGGGTTTCCACAGTTTAGGCACATCAGGGGTTTCTCCAAACGCGACATAGCGTCCAATCTCAATTCCAGCCAATTTTGCTTTGAAAAAGTCAAACGGCGCTCCTTCCCTTCCGTACGCCCAGTGGTTTTCCCCCACATATGGGGTATCGGCGTACTCAAGAGAAATTGCACAACAACTTTATCTGTCCAATTACTTCTTTTACCCTTGTGAAAATAAAAAAATTGTTTGTATAAGTTCATTTTTGTGACTAAACAGTTAAATGTTAATTTTTTTCCTTCCACGTTGCTTCAGCTGCTGTGAAGCACCTGAAGGGTTAATAAACTTCTTGAATGTGGTTTTGAGTACCTTGAGGGGTGCATTTTTTAGAATGGTGTCACTTTTGGGTATTTTCTGCCATATAGACCCCTCAAAGTGACTTCAAATGTGAGGTGGTCCCTAAAACAATGGTTTTGTAAATTTTGTTGTAAAAATGAGAAATCACTGGTCAACTTTTAACCGTTATAACTTCCTAAGAAAAAAAAATTTTGGTTCCAAAATTGTGCTGATGTAAAGTAGACATGTAGGAAATGTTATTTATTAACTATTTTGTGTGATATATTTCTCTGTTTTAAGGAAATAAAAATTTAAAAAATTGCAAAATTTTCAAAATTTGCCATATTTCCATTTTTTTAACAATTAAATGCAAGTTATATCAAAGAAATTTTACCACTGAAATGAAGTACAATATGTCACGAGAAAACAATCAGAATGAGCATGTTGCATTGCGGAAAAATGTGCAGCATGTGCACATCATTGCGGAATCCCATAGGATATAATAAGTCGCGTTGGGTAAGCGTTTTTGCCGCATTTTGCGGCAAAAACACTAAGAATCCTCAACGTGTGCACTTAGCCTCAGAATTGCGAAGATCCGTTGAAGCGTTCCAGAGTTATAACATCATAAAGAGACAGTGGTCAGAATTGTAAAAATTGGCCAGGTCATTAACGTGCAAACCACCCTCAGGGGTAAAGGGTTTAAAGTTAAACACCAATGTTGGATGTCTGGTATGTAAAAAATGTACCCGTTTCTGACATACTTTCTTCCCTCCTCCTTCCCTCCCCTTTCCCAGTTTTTCCTTGTTCTATTCTTTTTAAACAATGCAATTTCTGGAATAGTTGCTCTGACATACAGTGGGTACAGGAAGTATTCAGACCCCTTTAAATTTTTCACTCTTTGTTTCATTGCAGTCATTTGGTAAATTCAAAAAAGTTCATTTTTTTCTCATTAATGTACACTCTGCACCCCATCTTGACTGAAAAAAAAAAACAAATGTAGAAATTTTTGCAAATTTATTAAAAAAGAAAAACTGAAATATTACATGATCTTAAGTATTCAGACCCTTTGCTCAGACACTCATATTTAAGTCACATGCTGTCCATTTCCTTGTGATCCTTCTTGAGATGGTTCTACTCCTTCATTGGAGCTGTGTTTAATGTTTACATTGATGTATTTAAGGAAAACATTTTTTCTTTTCAATAAAAACAAGGTTTTAAAAAAATATATATATGCTTAATTTCTTAAAAATGGACTGTGTGCCCTAATTCTTTCTCGTATGTCTTCTACCCAATTTCTAATCTTATTAGATTCTGTGCATCATGTATCCTGGTTGGTTTCTTCCCAATGTACAGTATTGGGTATCTATAATCTTTCCCCGTGGTTCATATGACATGCGACCAACCCCCAAACCACACTAATCCTGGTTTGACGTGGCCACATAACATACCTACCGTATTTTTTGGACTATAAGACGCACTTTTTCCCAAAAATTTTTTGGGGAAAATGGGGGTGCGTCTTATAGTCGGAATATACTTACAAATACTGTAGTGGCAGTAGGAGTCGGGTAATTCTGCGGCGACGCTGCAGGGCGATGATCACATTCCCTTCCTAGGCTGTTGCAGCAGGTTTGGCAATGATGTTCTGTGGTGCCGGGGCTCCGCCGGCATTTTGTGAAAGCTCGGAAGCCCCCACACATCTATTTCTGCGATGCGGTGGACTCCAAGAAAATGGTTGCCGTGGGTGGCAAATGCTCAGATTGAGATCTTGGCAACGAGATCTTGTCTCCCGAAATCTCGGGACGAGATTTCGTTGCCAAGATCTCAATCTGAGTATGCGACGTCCCCAGCAGCCATTTTCCCGGAGGCCACTGTATCGCAGCAATGGATGTGTGGGGCCTTCGGGATTTCACAAAATGCCGGCGGAGCCCCCTGCACCACAGAGCACCACTGCTGCACCACAGAGCACAACCTGCAGCACCAGCCTGAGATGGAAGTCATATTGCCGGACTGCCGAACACCCCCTGTGACCACATTCTGCTCGCACTGTCGACTCCCCCACCCCCCCTGGTAAGCTGAATTCGGACTGTAAGATGGACCCGTTATGTTTCGGTAACTGAGGAGAAATAGCAAAAAATAGCAAAAGAGGTAATACACCAGAGAGGCTGGAACCTATTGGATTGCAGTAACCTGAACTAACCACACAACTAGAAGTAGCCATGGAGCGTTCCTACGGTGATCCTAGACGCCTCGTCACAGCCTGAGAGATAACTACCCCTAAAGGCAGAAAGATGAAAGCTATCTGTCCCGGAGCAGATCCCCAAAGAAAATAGGAAGCCCCCAAACATGTAATGGCGGTTAGACAAGAAGAAAGCACGGACACAGACAGAAAATAGAATGAGCAAACACTGGGGCCCAATCTGTCTAGACAGAAAAGTACAGGAAAGAATTCTGACTGCAATCCAACAAAAATCCTAACAAAAATACCAACACTTCTGATTGCCAAAAAACCTGAGATCACACAATCTCATCCACCTAAATCAGATCTCTGGTGTAACAAAACGCTATTCTGGAACAAACAACTTCCCAACAGGGCAGCGCTCAGGTTTAACCTCCTGACACCCTTCCAGAGCCAGTCTCAAATTGGGCGAAATGGCGGAAGGAACCACACCCTCTTTCAAAATAAGAGCAGGATCAGATAACTCAGGAGAATCTGCAAAGAAACTCCTCGAGAGGGCATCCGCCTTGACATTCTTAGTGCCAGGAAGAAAAGAAACCACAAAATTAAAACGTGTGAAAAACAAGGCCCACCTGGCCTGTCTAGGATTAAGTCGCTTGGCTGATTCGAGATAAACCAGGTTCTTATGGTCCGTGAGGACCACCACCTGATGTTTGGCTCCTTCCAGCCAATGTCTCCACTCTTCAAAGGCCCACTTCATGGCCAATAACTCCCGATTACCCATGTCATAATTACGTTCAGTTGGAGAAAATTTTCGAGAGAAAAAGGCACAAGGGTTACTCTTAGAGGTCTCTGGATCCCTTTGGGACAAAACTGCACCTGCCCCAATCTCAGAGGCATCAACCTCCACCTGAAACGGCAGAGAAACATCAGGCTGCCGTAGAACAGGAGCAGAAATGAATCTCTGCTTAAGTTCCTGAAACGCAGAAACTGCCTCAGGAGGCCAATTCACCACATTGGAACCCTTTTTGGTCAAATCAGTCAATGGTTTAACAATACCAGAGAAATTACCAATAAATTTACGATAAAAATTGGCAAAACCCAAAAATCTCTGAAGAGCCTTTAATGAAGTAGGTTGAACCCAATCACAGATGGCCTGAACCTTGACCGGGTCTATTTCAATAACAGACGGAGACAAAATGAATCCTAGAAATGAGATCTTCTGTACGCCAAAAAGACACTTTGATCCCTTCACATACAGTGCATTCTCTCTCAAAATCTGGAACACAATCCGAACATGTTTCACATGAGAGTCCCAGTCATTGGAAAAAATCAAGATATCATCCAAATAAACAATCAGAAATTTATCCACAAAATCCCTGAAAATATCATTCATGAAGGATTGGAAGACGGAAGGGGCATTAGTAAGCCCAAAAGGTGTCACTAGGTACTCAAAATGCCCCTCTGGGGTATTAAATGCCGTCTTCCATTCATCCCCGTGCTTAATGCAAATAAGGTTATACGCCCCCCTGAGGTCAAGCTTGGTAAACCAACTAGCACTTTTCACTCTGGAAAATAGGTCTGAAATCAAAGGTAACGGATATTGATCTTATTCAGGAGGCGATAATCAACACACGGCCTCAATGAACCATCCTTTTTGGCCACAAAGAAAAAAACGGCGACCAAGGGTGAAGAGGATGGTCTGATATGACCCTTCTCCAATGACTCCTTGATACAAGATCGCATAGCATCGTGTTCAGGCACAGATAAATTAAAAAGGCGACCTTTAGGAAATTTACCACCAGGCACTAACTCAACAGTGCAATCATAGCTCCTGTGAGAGGGCAAGGATGCAGATGTACTTTCACTAAACACATCAGAAAAATCAGTCAAAAAGTCAGGTACATCCTGAGACTGGGGAGAGGCAGAAAAAACAGGAGTGTCAGTATTAACACATTGGCAGCCCCAACTGGCACAGACACAGATTTCCAATCCAAAACAGGATTATGAGACTGTAACCAAGGGAAACCTAGTACAATAATGTCACGCAGATTATGCAGCACCAGAAATTTGCAGCTCTCCTGATGATCTGGTTCAACCCTCATTATCACCTGAGTAGAAAACTGGGGTTTATTCTCCGCCAAAGGGGTAGAATCAATGCCCAGTAAAGGAATAGACTTCTGCAGAGGTATCATGGGAAACCCACAACGTTTGGCAAAGTTAAAATCCATCAGGTTAATAGCTGCTCCTGAATCAACAAAAGCCTGAGCAGAAAATGTGGACAGGGAGCAAATCAGGGTAACAGTCGACAGAAATTTAGTCTGAACACTACCCAAGACAACAGAGCGTGCAAAACGTCTTCCCCGCTTAGGACAGACAGAAATAGCATGGGAAGCGTCACCACAGTAGAAACATAACCCATTGCGCTTACGAAACTCATGACGCTGAGCCCCAGAAGTCACTCCATAACACTGCATGGGCTCAGGAGCTGGCTCACAAGGCAACACTATCTCACGCATACCTCTGCGCTCATGCAAACGTCTGTCAATTTGAATAGCCAAAGACATAGCATCATTGAGACCAGAGGGAACAGGGAATCCCACCATAACGTCCTTTACTTTTTCTGACAGACCCTTTCGAAAAAGGGCTGCCAAAGCATCATCATTCCAATTGGTCAGGACTGCCCACTTTCGAAATTTCTGACAATACAATTCAGCGTCTTCAAGACCCTGATTTAATGCCAACAAGATCTTTTCAGCTTGATCAGTGACATTAGGTTCATCATACAATAACCCCAGAGCCTGAAAAAATACATCAATATCATTCAAAACAGGATCCCCAGGTGTCAGGGAAAAAGCCCAATCCTGAGGGTCGCCGTGCAGCAGGGAGATGACAATTTGAACCTGCTGTGCCGCGTTCCCTGAGGACTTAAGCTTTAAGGCAAAAAACAACTTACAGTTATTTTTGAAATTCAGAAATTTAGATCGATCCCCCAAAAACAAATCTGGCATGGGGATCCTAGGTTCCACAACCGGCAAACCAGAGAGGCTGGAACCTATTGGATTGCAGTAACCAGAACTAACCACACAACTAGAAGTAGCCATGGAGCGTTCCTACGGTGATCCTAGACGCCTCGTCACAGCCTGAGAGATAACTACCCCTAAAGGCAGAAAGATGAAAGCTATCTGCCCCAGAGCAGATCCCCAAAGAAAATAGGAAGCCCCCAAACATGTAATGGCGGTTAGACAAGAAGAAAGCACGGACACAGACAGAAAATAGAATGAGCAAACGCTGGGGCCCAATCTGTCTAGACAGAAAAGTACAGGAAAGAATTCTGACTGCAATCCAACAAAAACCCTAACAAAAATACCAACACTTCTGATTGCCAAAAAAACCTGAGATCACACGATCTCATCCACCTAAATCAGATCTCTGGTGTAACAAAAAGCTATTCAGCAAATAAAAAGTAACAAAGGAGCAAAGCAAAAGTGCAGACAAAAACGGAACACAATTTCAGCGCCAGACCCCCCAAAAGGGGACAGCTGCAGTCCACTGCAAGCAGCAAACCAGCAGAGAAAATCAAACAGAGGAAAAAAAACAGCAAACACTTATCTGAGGGAGAGCAGGAAACTAGAAGTGCTCCAAGCAAGACCAGAAGGAACAATTGATAACCGACAAGGCTGCTGGGAACTCAGGCCACTTATATCCTACCATTCAGCGCCAGCTGAAGGCCATTCAGTAATCAGTTCATTACCCTTAGCAACCACCGGAGGGAGCCCCAGCTCAGAAGCCGCCTCCAGCATATTCACAACAGACCCCCATTTGACACATTAATTTTTTCCCTATTTTCTTTCTGAAAATTTGGGGTGCGTCTTATGGTCCGGTGAGTCTTATCGTAAGAAAAATAAGGAACTTATCTGCCCATATGAGCTTTGCTGCATCCTCCCTCCCAACTATCCTTCATCAGCGAGCAGAAATCTACCTCTACCATATATGTCTCTCCCTGATTAAAGCTGACGTTTTTTTACTGAATAATCTAGTACAAAATCACTATAAGCCCTTGGAGTGGTATATACCTTCCTTAAACACACAGATTAACTGACAACTGTCTAAACCCCATCACCCTGTCTTTCTTTTGGACTTTGGTTTCTTCACTGAAGTTGAAACAACCAGACTAATGTGAACTAGGTGCAAACCAAGGGAAGCTACCCCCATGTAAAACATACAAAAAAAGGCTGCACTCAAGCATACTAAAGCATGACAACATGGAATACATGAAATTTAGAATAGCAATATGGCTTTTGAATATAAGGAAAAATTTGAGACGCTTAGTATAAACATTTGGCCAAACATTTTAAAGCCCACCAACCATCGTCAAGGTGGTCTTAATTCTGGTGAGTCCCTGACCTAATGTGAACATACCTCTATTAGGCTGATATCTGAATTTCTGGGTGAATATGCACCTCTGTCAGTAATGCCAGAAATTCAGATATCAGCCTAATAGAGGTATGTTCACATTAGGTCAGGGACTCACCAGAATTGAGACCACCTTGACGATGGTTGGTGGGCTTTAAAATGTTTGGCCAAATGTTTATACTAAGCGTCTCAAATTTTTCCTTATATTCAAAAGCCATATTGCTATTCTAAATTTCATGTATTCCATGTTGTCATGCTTTAGTATGCTTGAGTGCAGCCTTTTTTTGTATGTTTTACATGGGGGTAGCTTCCCTTGGTTTGCACCTAGTTCACATTAGTCTGGATGTGCCAGTCAGGTTTTTTTGTCTATTGAATGTTAGCTTGCTGACCGAGCACTCCGCCCCCACCAGGTGGTGATTTTAATTACACCAGGTCCCAACTTTACCCATAAATGCAGGCATTACTGACAGAGGTGCATATTCACCCAGAAATTCAGATATCAGCCTAATAGAGGTATGTTCACATTAGGTCAGGGACTCACCAGAATTGAGACCACCTTGACGATGGTTGGTGGGCTTTAAAATGTTTGGCCAAATGTTTATACTAAGCGTCTCAAATTTTTTCCTTATATTCAAAAGCCATATTGCTATTCTAAATTTCATGTATTCCATGTTGTCATGCTTTAGTATGCTTGAGTGCAGCCTTTTTTTGTATGTTTTACATGGGGGTAGCTTCCCTTGGTTTGCACCTAGTTCACATTAGTCTGGATGTGCCAGTCAGGTTTTTTTGTCTATTGAATGTTAGCTTGCTGACCGAGCACTCCGCCCCCAACAGGTGGTGATTTTAATTACACCAGGTCCCAACTTTACCCATAAATGCAGGCATTACTGACAGAGGTGCATATTCACCCAGAAATTCAGATATCAGCCTAATAGAGGTATGTTCACATTAGGTCAGGGACTCACCAGAATTGAGACCACCTTGACGATGGTTGGTGGGCTTTAAAATGTTTGGCCAAATGTTTATACTAAGCGTCTCAAATTTTTCCTTATATTCAAAAGCCATATTGCTATTCTAAATTTCATGTATTCCATGTTGTCATGCTTTAGTATGCTTGAGTGCAGCCTTTTTTTGTATGTTTTACATGGGGGTAGCTTCCCTTGGTTTGCACCTAGTTCACATTAGTCTGGATGTGCCAGTCAGGTTTATTTGTCTATTGAATGTTAGCTTGCTGACCGAGCACTCCGCCCCCACCAGGTGGTGATTTTAATTACACCAGGTCCCAACTTTACCCATAAATGCAGGCATTACTGACAGAGGTGCATATTCACCCAGAAATTCAGATATCAGCCTAATAGAGGTATGTTCACATTAGGTCAGGGACTCACCAGAATTGAGACCACCTTGACGATGGTTGGTGGGCTTTAAAATGTTTGGCCAAATGTTTATACTAAGCGTCTCAAATTTTTCCTTATATTCAAAAGCCATATTGCTATTCTAAATTTCATGTATTCCATGTTGTCATGCTTTAGTATGCTTGAGTGCAGCCTTTTTTTGTATGAAGTTGAAACAAGTCCTCTCCTTTTAAGGGGACTCTCCTTTGTAGTCAGACTTTTGCCTCCAGAGATGGTGATGACTCCCCATCTGTACCTTAATCACCCTCCTCCTGGAACCTTTGTCAAGTTTGAAGTGAGAAAGGTGAATCCATGGGTTCCTCTTAGCCACTTTTACAACTGTTCGAGTGCTTAGTAACACTTGGGATGGTCCTTCCCATCTGGGATTATACCACTGTGTCTGCTTAATCACTTTAATCAGGGCCCAATCTCCAGGTTCCACTATTAATCATTGAGGAATGGCTTGTCCTGGGACATAAATATAGATCTCCTTGTTTGTTAGCATCTTTGTCATACATTCTGCTAAAGTTTGGTAAACCTCCTCATTGTGCCTTACAAGTGGTATGAGCTGGGGAATAACATAGTCTGCCACACATAATTTCAAATGACCAGTGGGAGGCAGAAAACCAAGTTTTTTTCTGTATATTTAATAGGATTCCTGAGTTTGTGTTTAAATATCTCATCGTGTTTCTACCAGTCCTGCTGACTGAGGGTGATATGCACAATGAATTTTCAGCTCTATTTTAAAACTTTGTCCTACTGCTGTAATGATTGTATTTACAAAAAATGGATCATTATCGCTGTATATCCTCTCAGGTATCGTAAACCTTGGCATGATTTCTTTCACTTGTGCTTTTTCCACTATTTCAGCATCTCAGTTGGCTCCAGGAAAGACTTTTATCCATTTTGGCAATATTTTTTCCCTTCACATCTATTTAATTCTATGAAACCCATGCATATGTGTTGGAATGAGTATTGTGGTTGCATGAATTGCGCTCACCTAGGTCTCAAATTCTAGGTCTCAAATGAAGGATAACACTGGAGACATCACGCAGAATTGCACCGCTGCCACCACTTGTGAAGGATGACACCAGAGAGATAATGCAGAATCCTTAAGTTGCCACCACATGTGATGAACCTGGACCTCGCCACTCCGCCTGATGTCACTAGCGAGACCATGTGGTATGGTCTCCTCACTTGCACCAGTATGAAATTCCGCACCCCCTGGGAACATGTAATGTCAGCTTGGCGCAGTTTTACACACACCCCCTGTCCACCCGGGCCCAGGGAGGCACTGGGAGGGAGAGCATGTGGTCCACCAGTCACTGACGTGGTACCACACTCACTCACAACCTTAACAGGTTGAGAGGCCCCTTTCACTAGCACCAGTGAAACAGAGTGCTGCCACCAGTTCCTCGTTAGATATAAGCCAGAAATCAGTCTCGGTAGCATGGGAAGTTAAACTGATAAACGGACGTGTGGATTCGTGGATCAAGATAAAAGAGTAGCCCAAGATTAAATTATATATTTAATCGGCTGGAATGGAATAAATTAAAAATTGTCAAGTGCATATGGATTCACCCCATTTGCTATGAAGCTCCTAAAAATTTCTGGTGAAAGCAATTACCTTCATCAGCTACATGCTTTGTGAAAGGAAGTCCACCTGTGTGCAATCTAAGTGTCACATGGTCTGTCAGTACATACACACCTTATCTGAAAGGCCACAGAGGCTGCAATGCCATTAAGTAAGAGGCACCACTAGCCAAACAATACGATGAAGACCAAGCAGATTTCCAAACAAGTCAGACACAAAGTTGCTGAGAAGTACAAGTCAGGGTTGGGTTCTAGCAAAATAACCCAATCAATGATGATCTCCTGGAGCATCATCACATCCATTATCATCAAATGGAAAGAGCATGGTACCACAACAAACCTGCCAAGAGAGGGCCACTCACCAAAACTCTCAGCTCAGGCAAGAAAAGCATTAATCATAGAGGCAGCACAGAGACCAAAGGTAACCCTGAAGGAGCTGCAGAGTTCCCAAGCAGAGACTGAAGTATCTGTCAATACAACCACAATAAGCAGTACACTCCGTAGAGGTGGCCTTTATGGAAGAGTGCGAAGAAAAAAAGCCTTTACTTACACACAAAAATAGTAAGGCTCCTTTTAAGTTTGACAAAGACATGTGGGAGACTGCCCAAATGTATGGAGGAAGGTGCTATGGTCAGATGAGGCAAAAACTGAACTTTTGGCCACCAAGGTAAACGCTATGTATGGCGACTAATCAACGCAGTTCATCACCCCAAGAACACCCCACAGTGAAATATGGTGGTGGCAGCGTCATGCTGTGGGGATGTTTTTCGGTAACAGAGACAGGGAAAATGGTCCAAGTCAAGGGAAAAATAGATGGTGCAAAATACAGGGATTTTTTCTTAGCAAAACCTGTTTCAGTCTGTCAGTGATTGGAGACTGGGATGGAGGTTCACCTTCCATCAAGACAATGACCCGGAGAATACCGCTAAAACAACACTTAAGCATATTAAGTGGAAATGTCTAAATGTTTTGGAGTGGTCCAAGTGAGCCAAGACCTTAATCCAATTGTGAATCTGTAGACAGACTTGAAGATTGCTGTTCGGCAGAGGAAACCATTTACCTTGAAGAAGCTGGAGCAGTTTTGTCTTGGGAATGGGCAACAATCCCAGTGGCCAGATGTGAAAAGCTCATAGAGACTTATCCAAAGTGACTTGCAGCTGTAACTGCTGCAAAAGAAGGCTCTGCAAAGTACTGACTTTAGGGGAGAATAGTTCTGCACACTGAAGTTTTCAGTTATTTTGTGCCATTTGTTGTTTGCTTCACAATAAAAAGAAAAACAAATGTTTACAGTTGTAGGCATGTTCTTCAAACTCAACAAGAAGCCAGTGAAATTCCAGGCTGTGAGGTAGAAACACATGAAAAATTCTGGGAGGTGGGACTTTTGCAAGCCACTGTGTACATTTTCAAATAACCATTTAGTGCTAAGTTGTTTTCCCTTTTTCTTGTAGACAAGTGACTTTGATTGATTATAATTTGTAATTTTTCTTTTATATGTTGTTAAAACAAAATTGGCTTCTACCCTGTGAGTTTTCGCATGTTCTGAACATAAAAATGGCTTTTCCAATGTGTGAACTTTATGATGTCTAACAAGACCACATTTCTAGTTAAAACATTATGAACATTCTGAACCTGAAAACAACTTTTCCGGTGTGTGAATTCTTTGATGTGTAACAAGTTTGTTTTTCTCGCTATATACCGTTTCCCACATTCTGAACATAAATATGGTTTCTCTCCTGTGTGACTTCTATGATGTCTAACAAGATGTGATTTATCTATAAAACATTTCCCACATTCCGAACATTTATATGGCTTTTCCCCAGTGTGAGTTCTCTGATGTCTAACAAGATTTGATCTCTGATTAAAACAATCCCCACACTCTGAACATAAAAATGGTTTCTCCCCTGTGTGAGTTCTTTGATGTGTAACAAGATTTTTTTTCTCATTAAAACATTTTCCACATTCTGAGCATGAAAATGGTTTCTCCCCTGTGTGAGTTTTTTGATGTGAAACAAGATTTGATTTCCTTTTAAAATATTTCCCACATTTTAAACATGAAAATAGCTTCTTCAACGAGTGACTTCTCTGATGTGAAAGAAATTTTGATTTAATACTGTAGAATTTCCCAGATTCTGAATAAAAAAATAGTTTCTCCCCTGTATGAGCTACTTCATGTTCATCAGTACTTTTGTTGTTTTTCATATTTTCCTTTAATGAAGCAGAAGAAAAGATCTGTTGAAAAGGATCAGATGATAGATTATTCCTAAGAAGGGCCTGAGGTGTATCTGGGATAATTACATGTTCTTCATTTGAATCTGATGTGATACCATGATCACCTGCTGCAAACTCTGGAAATATCAGATGTCCCTCTGAGCTCCTGGTACTGTCATCTGCCAAGAATAAATATGATTTTTATTCATTGTCAATAACGCTGCATTGGAATAAAATTAATATTAATATTATTCTAATCATTTCAAAAATTTCCATACAAATTGTAATAGAATTCAGCTTTAGACTGACAAAGACAGTAAACTACTACCTAAGGACTACTAGATTATGATGTTAAGCCACCAGGTTGTGCTTTTTCAATATTTTCTGTTCTCTGCTGAAGCCGTTTTTCTATAGGTTCTGGTTTCACTTCATCCTCACTAATCATTTCCAGCTTCCTGTTCAGTGGACCCTCATACTTTCAACTTTAAAGGGAGTCTGTCACCCCATTTTTTGACCATCAGCTGAAGCCACCGCCATCAGGGGCTTATCTACAGCATTCTGCAATGCTGTAGATAAGCCTCAGATGTTAACTGAAAGAGAAGAAAAACGAGTTATATTATACTCACCCAGGGGCGGTCCGCCGTCCGGTCCGATGGGCGTCACGGTCCGGTCCAGCGCCTCCCATCTTCTAGCGAAGTACTCCTCTTCTTAGCTTCCCGTCGTGGCGCAGGTGCACTGCTCTGCCCTGGTGAGGGCAGAGCAGAGTACTGCAGTGCGCAGGTGCTGGACCTCTCTGACCTTTCCCGGCGCCTGCGCACTGCAGTACTCTGCAGTGCACCTGCGCCGGAGCCGCGACGGGAAGCTAAGAAAGGGAGGGCTTCGCTAGAAGATGGGAGGTGCCGGACCGGACTGCGACGCCCATCATACCGAACAGGACGGCGGACCGCTCCTGGGTGAGTGTCCATCTCTCATACACTTCAACAGTTATAATATATGCATCCAGTCAGGGCTGGACTGGCCATCTGGCAAATGTCAGAAGGGCCTGTCTGGTTGTGGGCCGCCTTGTCTGCTACGTTAAAAGAATCGTGTTCTCAAGACACCCATACTGTTAAGAGTTGTGACGGAGCACAAAGCCGCTGACTCAGTCACTTACCCCAGCAGGCCACGGGAATCATTAGAAATATTGATAATGTAGTAAATCTTGCTTTCCTCCATCCAGGGTAATATTAGTAATATATCCCTATCTGGTACTTGGGGATGGATAAAACATGGGCCTGTGTGATTTCAAATGCCAGGGCTGAATTTCAGCCCAGTTGGTACTCCAGCACAAACCACAGCAGTATGGTCATGTAAAAATAAGCCATGGCTTTGGTGCAAGTGTAGTTTTTGTACTTTTTTTTTATAAATGAACTAAGAAATAGATACAAGATAGGAAAACAAGTTATTTATACTACTTTATATGCACTTGGAAATCAACAGAAAGGATTAGATTCTATCATATAAGAGCACTGGGGGATCTGAAAATGAATTTGCAGCAGTGTCCGCTGCGATTTATGGTTGACAGTCGTTGGTTCTTTCAAAGATCACTTAGCTTAAAGGCTACTGACATCTCTGTGCACAACAAATAGGTAACTGCAAATGTGACTAAGCTTCTGTAGTTAAAGTTTTTTAG
Source organism: Oophaga sylvatica (assembly GCA_033576555.1). Classification (NCBI taxonomy): domain Eukaryota; kingdom Metazoa; phylum Chordata; class Amphibia; order Anura; family Dendrobatidae; genus Oophaga; species Oophaga sylvatica. The sequence goes on from JARQOD010000003.1 coordinate 53,198,539, forward strand.
CATTGATCTATCCTGCTCATCAGAAACCCTCATAGCTGTTTATTCACCTCTTCCACATTCAAACTTCTTCCTCTTGTGGCATTTCTCCAGCACTGATCAGGCAGGAATATGATCTCTCCATCATCCTTCTCCACTCCATGGGACATATTCACACTATTAAATTCTTCTGCACTGTAAAAATGGTGTTGGACGGCATCTGCTTAGAAGAACCCATGGCTGCTGTTTTTGGCACAAGTCTAGAGCAGGCTGAGTTTTTATAAAGCTGGGAAATTTGCATCACTTGGCCTTTCCTAGTGATGATATTGAACAAGCCATAACCCGAACAGGCTAATTGAGGTCTGAAACCTTGGTCAAAGTTATCTGAGCACACAAATCTCCAATAGCACCCAAACTTTTACATCAGTCCATTTTCCTTTCAGTAATTTTTAGAATGTAAAAACAGAAAATATATATTTTATTTTTGTCTAAAATACAAAGAAAATGTGTCAT
>JARQOD010000003.1:53199127-53263300 GCA_033576555.1 Oophaga sylvatica
CTTTAACTTTAGGCCTTTTAGAGGTCATTTCATCTTCAACTTGCTTAACTGTTCACAATAACAGAAGTTTTGACCAGGGGTGTTGTGAATGGGTTTGAGATGAGTTCTGAGCAGAGGCTTCCTCTGGTGGTTACAAGCGGTGCTGGTCTGTCCAGTGAAGATTGTGAGGACTGGGAATCAGGTGTTACTGACTGGTCTTATATAAGGGAGTCACCTTCCCATCAGGGTTGCCGGTGATCAATTGTTCTGGTCTGAATCCTTCATTCCTGTTTCCCTTGTAGCCTGCTGTGTCGTGTCTGCATCTCCTGCTAACAGATAAGACATTTTCTTCTTTTGTGTTTGTGCTATATTTTTGCATTTTGTCCTGCACTTCTGTGGGGGCCTTCAGGGTCCCCTCCGGGGGCTTTCGCCCTCTCAGTTTAGTTCAGCCACTGATGTTTGTACTTTTGCTTTTTCCAGTGGCTGCTGTTTTGATTTTGTTACACCAGAGAACTAATTTAGGTGGTAGAGGTCGTGTGATCTCAGGTGATTTTGAAATTAGTAGAGTTGGTGCTTTTCAGGGTTTTCTGGGATTGCAGTAAGTACCCTTCCTATCCTTTTCTGTTTAGTTAGTTTGGGCCCCAGCGTTTGCTCATACTATTTTCTTTCTGTGTCAGTGTTTCATCTTGTCTAACCGCCATTACTTGTTTGGGGGCTTTCTATTATCTTTGGGGTTCTGCTCCGGGGCAGATAGCTTTCCTATTTCTATCTTTAGGTGTAGTTAGTTTCTCAGGCTGTGACGAGGCGTCTAGGACCAACGTAGGAACGCTCCACGGCTGCCTCAAGTTGTGGTGGTTAGTCAGGGTACTGCAATCTCATAGATTCCAACTGCTCTGGTGTATTGCCTTTTTTACCTGCACTCCTCAGCTACCGAAACATAACAGTATCACCGGCCTAAAAATTGAAAATTGTATGGTACTCACAGAAGGGGAAAAAATATTGTGAAAGAAAAAAGGTTGTCAGAGTTGTCAGAGATATTTTTCTGTTTGTTGCATTTTTTTCCCTCTATCTCTGGGTGCTGGGGAGGATCTTTTCTCTCAATGGAGTTTGCACAGTTGTCTGGCCGTGTGGATCAGCTTGCCGCTGAGGTTCGGAGTATTGCTACCTATCTTGCTAGGTTGCCTGTTGTGGAACCTAGGATTCCCATGCCAGATTTGTTTTTAGGGGATCGAGCTAAGTTTCAGAATTTCAAAAATAATTGTAAATTGTTTTTTGCCTTAAAATCTAAGTCCTCAGGGAACGCAGCGCAGCAGGTTCAAATTATCATCTCTCTCCTGCGCGGCGATCCTCAGGATTGGGCTTTTTTCCCTGACACCTGGGGATCCTGTTTTGAGTGATGTTGATGCATTTTTTCAGGCTTTGGGGTTATTGTACGATGAGCCTAATGTCACTGATCAAGCTGAAAAAGCCTTGTTGGCATTAAAATCAGGGGCCTTATGACGCGAGTTATACTGTCAGAGATTCCGTAGGTGGCAGTCCTGACCAAATGAATGACGACGCTTTGGCAGCCCTTTTCCGGAAGGGTCTGTCAGATAATGTAAAGGATGTTATGGTGGGATTCCCTGTCCCCTCTGGTCTCAATGATTCTATGTCATTAGCGATTCAAATTGACAGACGTTTGCGTGAGCGGAGAAGTATGCTGGAATAGTGTTGCCTTGTGAACCAGCTTCTGACCCATGCAGTGTGATAGAGTGGTGTCTGGGGCACAGCGTCATGAGTTTCGAAAGCGCAATGGGTTATGTTTCTACTGTGGTGATGCCTCTCATGCTATTTCAGTCTGCCCTAAGCGGGGAAGACGTTTTGCACGCTCAGTTGTCTTGGGTAGTGTTCAGACTAAGTTTTTATTAACTGTCACTCTGATATGCTCTCTGTCCTCATTTTCTGCTCAGGCTTTCGTTGATTCTGGAGCAGCTATTAACCTGATGGATTATGATTTTGCTAAACGTTGTGGGTTTCCCTTGATACCCCTACAGAAGTCTATTCCCCTACTGGGGATCGATTCTACCCCTTTGGGCTGAGAATAAACCCCAGTTTTCTACTCAGGTGATAATGAGGGTTGAACCTGATCACCAGGAGTGCTGCAAATTTTTGGTTCTGTATAATCTGCATGACATTATCGTGCTGGGTTTCCCTTGGTTACAGTCTCATAATCCTGTTTTGGATTGGAAATCTGTGTCTGTAACCAGTTGGGGCTGCCAATGTGTTAATACCAACACTCCTGTTTTTTCTGCCTCCCCCCAGGCTCAGGATGTTCCTGACTTTTTGATTGATTTTTCTGATGTGTTTAGCGAAAGTAAATCTGCATCCTTGCCTCCCCATAGGAGCTATGACTGCGCTATTGAATTAGTGCCGGGTAGTAAATTCCCTAAAGGTCGCCTTTTAACTTGTCTGTACCTGAACATGACGCTATGCGGTCTTATATCAAGGAATCATTGGAGAAGGGTCATATCAGACCATCCTCTTCACCCTTAGGTGCCGGTTTTTTCTTTGTGGCCAAAAAAGATGGTTCATTAAGGCCGTGTATTGATTATCGTCTCTTGAACAATATTACTGTGAAATATCAATACCCGTTACCCTTGATTTCTGACCTGTTTTCCAGGGTGAAAAACGCTACTTGGTTTACCAAGCTTGACCTCAGGGGGCGTATAACCTTATTCGCATTAAGCACGGGGATGAATGGAAGACGGCATTCAATACCCCTGAAGGGCATTTTGAGTACCTAGTGATGCCCTTTGGGCTCACTAATGCTCCTTCCATCTTCCAGTCCTTCATGAATGACATTTTCAAGGATTTTGTGGACAAATTTCTGATTGTTTATTTGGATGATATCTTGATTTTTTCTAATGACTGGGACTCTCATGTGAAACATGTTCGAACTGTATTCCAGATTTTGAGAGAGAATGCTCTGTATGTGAAGGGATCAAAGTGTCTTTTTTGGCGTACAGAGGATCTCATTTCTGGGATTCATTTTGTCCCCATCTGTTATTGAAATGGACCCGTCAAGGTTCAGGCCATTTGTGTTGGGTCCAACCTACTTCATTAAAGGTCTTCAAAATTTTTGGGTTTTGCCAATTTTTATCGTAAATTTATTGGTAATTTTCTGGGTTATTGTTAAACCATTTAACTGATTTGACCAGAAAGGGTTCTAAAGTGGTAAATTTGGGGCCTCCTGAGGCAGTCTCTGAATTTAGGAAACTTAGCAGGATTCACTTTGCTCCTGTTCCGCAGCCTGATGTTTCTCTGCCATTTCAGGTGGAGGTTGATGACTCTGAAATTGGGAAGGTGCCGTTTTGTCCCAAAAAGACCAGAGACCTCTAAAAGTAACCCTTGTCCTTTTTCTCTCGAAAATTTTCTCCTACTGAACGTAATTATGAGTGGGTAATCGGAGTTATTGGCCTGAAGTGGTTTTTGGGAAAGGGTGGAAATTGGTGGAGGGAGCCAAACACAGGTGGTGGTCCTTACGGACCATAAGAATCTGGTTTTTCTGGAACTGCCAACGACTCAATCCTGACAGGCCATTTGGGGCCCTTGTTTCCACGTTTTAATTTTTTTGGTTTCCTTTCTTCCTGGCACTAAGAATGTTAAGGGGGATGCCTTTCTCGAGGGTTTCCTTGCGGACTCTCCGAGTTATTTGATCCTTCTGTTATTTTGAAAAGGGTGTAGTTTTTTTTCCCGCCATCTCGCCCAATTGAGACTTGCTTTTGGAGGGGTGTAAAGGGAAAAGGCCCGAGTGCTGCCCGTTTTGAAAATTTGTTTGTCCCGGACCAGTGGAAAAAAGTGTGATGTCTGAGATTCATTGTTCCCATTGGCTGGGCATCCGGAATTTTGGTACCAGAAGATTGGTTAGTCGGTCCTTTTTGGGCCTACCTTGTTCTGATGCCCGGGAATTTGTGAGCCCCGCGGGACTTGCCTCCGCTCCAAGCCTTGCTCCCGCTCTAGTGGTTTGTTTGAGCCATTGCTGTGCCCAAGAGCCCAAAGGACCCATATCCTTTATGGATTTCTTTTTTCCGCCCTTTCCCCTGTTTCTCAGGAATGACCACCTTTGGTAATTTGTGATAGGATTTTCCAAAATGATACATCTTGTGCCATTACCTAAGTTGCCTTCCTCCTCTAAATTTGGTGGCCGTTGTTCTTCAGCACGGGTTCGTTTACACGGCATTCCTGAGAAAAATTTGTCTGACAGAGGGAGTCCGTTTTTTCCAGATTTTTGGAGGACTTTTTGTTCTAAATTGGGGGGGTTCAATTGTCTTTCTCCTCGGCATTTCATCCCAGACCAAGGTCAAAACTGAGAGAACAAAAAACCGACTTTTTGGGACCCCTTTCTAAGATGCTTTTTTGTCTGCCCCCCCATCAGAACTGGGGGCCCCCTTTTTTTCCTTTGGCTGAGTTTGCCCCCTTTAAAAATAGGGCTAGCTCTGCCCTTTTTTGCTCCGTTTTTCTGTAAAAATGGGTTTCCACCCTCGATTTTTTCAGGGGGAGACGGGGGGGTTCTGTCGGGCCCCGGGGTTTTCCCCCGTTGTGGAGCGAAAACAAAAAGTTTTGGGGGCCCGGTGTGGGGGGGGGTTTCCCTCTCTCAGGAGGGCCCCGGTTTTTTTAACCCCGGAAAGGATGATGGGGCCCCGGGGTTTAAAAAGGGGGGCTTGGTCTGGGGTTTCCTCAAAGGGGAAATTCTTTGAGAGTACATCTCCCCAAAATTTAAAACCCAGGTTCAATTTTTGGCCTTATAAGATCAAAAGGGGATTATTAAACCTGTTTTTTTTCGTTTGTTTTCCCGGACATTTTAAAAAACCATAAAGTGTTCCAAAAATCCTTGTTGAAGAGGTTGTTGAGCCAGTGGTTCCCCCGGGTGTGCCTCCCCCACCCCCTTTTGGTTGAGGGCAATCTGGGGGATGTGGTTGAAAAAAATTAGATTCTCGTTTTTTTTGACGGAAACCCATATTTGGGGTTTAAAGGGGGAGGTTATGGTCAGGGGAAACAATTCTTGGGTGTTTTTTCGGACATCCATGCTAGGGGGCTTTCCCCGCGTAAAAATAGAACCATCCCGGGCCGACCGGGTTTTTTCAAATGAGGGTTTTTGGGGACCCCCCTCAAGGGGGGGTACTGTTTTGAATGGGGGTTTAGATGGGGGTTTTGAGCGAGGTTTTCCTTGGGGGTTACAAGCGGGCTGGTCTGTCCCTTTTAAAAATTGGGGACGGGGGAAAAGGTGTTTTTTTGACTGGTTTTTTAAAAAAGGGGGGCACCCCTTCCCCCCCAGGGGGGTTGCCGGTGATCAATTTTTTGGTCCGAATCCTTCATTCCCCTTTCCCTTGTAGTGCTGTGTCCCCGCTGAAACTCCTGCTAACAGATAAGACATTTTCTTCTTTTTTTTTTTTGTGCTATATTTTTTGGGGTTTTGTCCCGGGAAAATTTTGTGGGGGCCTTCGGGACCCCCCCCGGGGGTTTCGCCCTCTTTTTTTTTTTTCAGCCCCCCGATGTTTTTTCTTTTTTTTTTTTTTAATTTTTTTTTGTGGGGGCTGGGGTTTTATTTTGTTACACCAGAGAGCTAATTTTGGTGGTAAGGGGGGGGGTGACCCCCGGTTTTTTTTGAAATTAGTAGGTTGGTCTTTTCCCGGGGTTTTTGGGATTGAAAATAAGCCCCCCTTCCATCCTTTTTTTATTTATTTTTTTTTTTGGGGCCCCCCCCTTTCTCATACTATTTTCTTTTTGTGTATTTTTATTTTTGTTTTTAACCCCTTACTTTTTTTGGGGGTTTCTATTATTTTGGGGGGGCTGCCCCCCGGGGAGATGCTTTCCTATTTTTATCTTTAGGTGTATTTTTTTCTCAGGGTGACGAGGCGTCTGGGGCCAACGTAGGAACGCTCCCCGGCTCCCTTAAATTGTGGGGTTTTGTCGGGGGGATTTTAAAACTCATAGATTCCCAATTCTGGTGAATTGCCTTTTTCCCCGCATTCCCAGCTACCGAAACATAAAAAAGGGGGGCCCCCAAATTTTTTTTATTCCAATTAGTACCAAAAAAAAAAAAAAAAAAGGTCCCCGGAAGGAAAATAAATCAGCAGAGGAAAAAGTAAAAATAAAGAAAAGATTTTTTAGAAAAAGAAAAAGATTTTGGGAACCAAAATGGGTTTTTAAAAAATTTTGGGGGGTTTTGGCCCCTGATTGTTTTTTTATTTTTTTAAAAATCACCTGTTTTTATCTGTGGGAATCCCCCTTTTTCCCCTTTCCCCCACTCATACCCCCCAATATGTCTTTTGTAGTATTAATAGGGTCAGATCATTCCCCCGAAAAAAAAATGAGAAGTTTTTAAGAAAAAAAACACTCATAAATTTTTTATAAAAGATCAAAAAATGACAGTTTTTGTTTTTCACATAGCTGGGGGCTCCTGTAAAAAACCAATCTGTCATATCCAAATTTTAACCAGCAGTCCCGTAACCAGTTTTAATTTGAAAAAGTCCAGAAAATCTAATGTCCCCCCAATCCTTTTTATCCGGGGAAATTCCCCAAGTATAAAACATACACTAAGGGCCCAAAATTTCCCCAGAGACATCCATTAGTGACTTTTTTTTTCAAAAATTCAGCAATTCATCTTTTTAAAATTTTCCCCCTTAAAATGAAGTAGTTCTCAGAAAAAAAAAACCCCCCTCCCGAGGGGTACTTCTTGCAAAAGCAGCAAAAAATTTGGGGAAACTCCCCGTTTTGAAACAGTCTTTTTTTCCTCCCCCGGAATGCTCTATACATGGGGGGGAAACCCCCAGGCACAAGGCCCAAAGGGGACCCTCAAAAACCCCTTTTTCCGGGGAGATTCATGGGGACTGCAGTTTTCCCCGGGCGTTTAAAGGGGTTTTTCGGCTTAAGATGGGAAAATTTTAAATTTCTTTTTAAACCCCCCTTTCGAGCCCCCCCCCCCCCCCGTGGGAAAACCCCCAGTTGGTTTTAAATCCCCCGGGATTTGCCCCCCCCCGCACGTAAAGAAAGTTTTTCCAAACCCCAAGCCGTGTCAGTTTTAAAGGAAAACTTTGTGGGCAGAGAAGGGGGCCCCCAGAGGAAAACATCTCCTGTGATGCCTTTACTGCATCCCCAAATGTCTCTTGGGGTGTCCTATGCCCCAGTCCCCACCCCCCAAAGTGGTGTTTTATGCCCCAGCTCCATGTTCCCGTGTTTTTCTGCTTTTTAAAAATCCATAAAATTTTCCGTGGGTGTCCGTGCCCCCCCCCCCCATGTCTCCTGTGGGTTTATGCCCCCGCCCCCCGTTCCTGTGATGTCATGCCCCAAACTCCATGCCCCCCGTGGTGTCAAAGCCCCAACTCCTTTTTCCTGTGGGGTTCCCCCACCAAAGCTCCATGTCTCCTGTGATTTCCCCAAGATCCAAATCCAGTCCCCTGGGGGTGTCCCCCTTACCCGCTCCATGTATCCTGGGTGCCTATGTCCTCAGCTCCTTTTTTTTGTGGTGCCTATGCCTCAGCTTTTCCTGTTTCTGTGGTGCCTATTTTCCCCCTCCATGTCCCTTGGGTCTATGCCCCCTTTTCTGTTCTCCTTTTTGGGGTCTGTGACCCGCTCCATGCTCCTGTGGTGTCTAAAACTCCAGCCCCTTTCCTGTGGTGTTTTTGCCCCAGCTCCATGGGGTGCCCCTGATGTCCTTTTTCCCCAGCAAAAGGTGTTCCTGTGCAGTCAAAACCCCAACCCGTGGGGTCCCCGGGTGTCTATGCCTCAATCCCATGTTTCCTGGTGTATTTGCCAACAGCCCCATATCTCCGTAATTTATATATTGCCCCACTTGGTTTCTCCTTCTGATGTAAAGAAAAAAATCTCTGTGTCTCCTATGTGATTATAAAAGGGAACTAGGTGTCTCCTATGTGAAGGGATATACGCAGAAAACCCGTGTATCCGTTTTTATTTTCAGGGGCAAAATCAAAAAATCTTTTTCTCCCCCCGATTTGGGAATGCCGAGATCCCCATTGTGCATGCGCCACCCCCGGGGAACCATTTTTTTCCCAAGTCCACTGCCCCAGTAAACCAAAAGGGAATTTTAGGGGGGATTCACAAAATGTTGGCAAAAACCCCCCCCCCCCCTCCCAACCCCCTCATTCTCAGCTGCAGCCCCAAGTTCCACCTTTTTCCCCCTCCAGCAGCGCCCTGGGGCCCTGCTCCCTGCTGCTGGTAAGGTATATTTGCAATTTTAAGGGTTTCCCCCCCTTTTCCTTTTCCAAAATTTGGGGGGAAAAAAAGTGCATCTTATAATCTTTTAAAAAAACCGTACATTTTTTTTTTTAAGTGCCTTGGTTCTGTTTTACAGTTTTTTTATCACCCAGGGGAAAAAATGTGGGGGTTTACACAGGGCCCCCCCGGGTTTCTTTTGCTTTTTTCCCTTTCCGGAAAAGGGCATGGCGGGGTTTAAAATTTCCGAATCTCTTTGAATTTGGGGGGCCCCTTTTTTTTGGGGGGTGTTGTTTTGGACCCTTTCCCTTTTTTTTAGCGAAATTTTTGGGGTTTTTTAAAATTTAGAGCTGCCCCTTAAAAACCTAGTGATTTTTTTTGCCTCTAAAATTTTCCCTATTAGTGTCTGACCCTTTCCCAAACCTTGACTTAGCGTTCGCTGGTGGTTTCCCTACATTTTATGATTTTGCTTGAATCTAGACCCCGCCCCCTTTTTTTTCCCTCTTGATAAACAAGTTTCCCCAAAAATTGCTTTAAATTTTCTGGCTCTTCCCGACTCCGCCCCCAACCCTCGTCTTATCGCGCTCCCCAACCCCCTTTTTTACTCTCGGGGTCGTACTTTGACTCAGTTTTTTCCTCTCCAAAAAACAAATAACAGGGGCCCCACAGTTTTAAACCCCAGAGGAAAAAAGGGGCCCCGGGGGGGCCCCGGGGTGAACTCCAAAAATTTTCAAAAAACTATGCAAAAAGAAAAGGAAAAAAAGGGAAAACAAAAAAACTTATCTGAAAGCGGGAACACGGGGGGAAAACCCAGCAAACTTCCAAAAACCCCGGGAAAAACAATTGAGACAAAAAAAAATTTTTACCCCCGGGGGAAACCTAAAGGGAGGGAACCCCCCTTATTTTCTTTTCCGTCAGTGACCCCCGATTGCCATTCTTCGCTGGAAGGTTCAAACTGTCTGTAACCACCAAGGGGCCTTGTAAAACCCCTTTTTACATTCACAAAATCCCCCCCCCCCTTAGGGGGGTCCAAACCCTCACTTTTTTAAAACCGGTCGATCAAAAAGACCCCAGGGGATAGGACGGATCAGTCTCCAAAAAAAAGGATTTCCGAACCCAAAACCCCCCAAAAAAATTTCCTCCCCCCCTAACCCCCCCAAAAACCCCAAAACTGGATTTTTTCCGTTAAAAAAAGGGAATCCAATATTTTCTCAACCCCCATACTGTCATGTGGGGGATCGCCACGAAGATCGTCGCGGGGGGAAAATTTTGACTTCTCACAGCGATTTTTCTGTTTCTTTTTGTTTGGCAGTTAGGGGGGGTTAATTTGTCTTTTTTAATTCTGGGACCTGGGTGTTTTTTTCCCCGGTGCAATTAAATTTTTTGTTGTTTGGGTTTTTTCCTTTAAACTCGGGGTTTCTTTTTTGGGGAAAATTGCCAGTGAAATTCTTCATGCAGACCCCAGTTTTGGATTTTATCTGTTAAATTAAAAATTAAAAAAGCCCCTAGTTTTTTTTAATCACCTTGTTTTGGTTAAATCCCAGATCATTTTTTCCCCTTTGTGTTTGGTGTGTATGCAAGTCTGTGTTTTCCCCCGTCTGTTCCCCCTTTATGTCTAATCGTTTTTTTTAAAAAGAGATCAGCCCATTTCCCCCTTTGGGGGTAATCAAAAAACCTTCTTAGGATGATTACAGGTTCAGGGACCGGGGAAAGGAAAAGGGTTTTTGGCCCCGGGGAATTGGACCTCTGAAACCAAAATTTTTTTTAACCCCCCAAAGGGGGGGGATTAGTTAGGACCCCCCTTTTTGGGGGGAGGTTAGGGGCCCCCGGTTTTCCCCTCTTTTTTCCGTGACGTGTAACAGTCCTCAAAAATTTAAACCCTTTTGGGTTAAGGAAAAACGTGTCAAAAGGAAATCTATTCCCCTATTTACTTTTTGATGTTTTTTAAACTTTTTTGGGGTTTATAGAGTGTTTTTTTTTTAAGAATAGTTTTTTTTACATCGTACACATATCATAAACCGCGTGACATTTTTCTGGGGCCCAAAAAATTATTCCCCTTGCCAGGGTTCCCCTTCCCAGCTGGCTCTGCAGTTGCAGGGATTTCCAGGAGCCCCACGGGGAATTAATCCCAAAAATTTTTCCCCCCCCGGAGGGGAAAAAGGAAAATTTAACCTAAAGTAGCCCCCCCCGGGGAGGTTCAATGGGGGGGGAGAACCCCAAATTTTTTTCCCCTTAGGAACCCCGTAAAAAATTTAAAATTTTGGGGGTTTGGCCTCGATCATCAGGGAAAAGAAAAACGAGAGTGGGAATTGTTTTTTTTTGCTCCTACAAGGGGGGCCCCAATCCGGGGCCCTTCCCCCCCCTTTCCCCGGGGGCCCCGGCTCTAAAAATCATAGATCGAAAATTTTTTCTGCCCCCGGGTTTGGGGGTATATGACCCAATCGGGGGTCTCTTGCGAGACAAAAAATTCGTAAGATACGCAGGGGGGTCGTCCTGCGGGGGAAATTTCTTCGATTTTTCCTAGATGGGCCCCCGATACCATGGAATGACCCAGGCCTTTTGGGGCCGTTTTGTCATGGGCTTTTTTTACAAATTAAAGGACGTTTTGGCTCAGTATGAGTCTCCTCATTCACTGGGGGGTGCTATGGCCCTAGCTAACCGTACTGATACCCCGGCCCCGGGAAAAAGGGCGGGAAAAATCCCCCCCCCTGTTTTTAAATCCCCTACTAAAAGTCCCTTTTGTTGAGGTTCCCCTTGCCCCTTTTTTGGAGGGCCTATGCAGTTGGGGGGGGGAAAAACATTTCGTAGGAGGGGTTTTTGGGGTACGCCGGGGGGCTAAAAAAGGGTTTTTTTTCCCCGCGGGAAAGAGGGACATTTTTTTGGGGGGGATGTCCACCCGGGCCTTGGGGTTAAAAAAAAAAATCGCCGGAAAACTTTTTTAACCCGGGGTTTGGGGTTTTAAAGAAAACCCCGGGATTATTTTTTTCCCCTCCGCAGTTCTTCTCATTTTTCCTTTCCGTGAAGGTGGGGGTTTTGGACGAGAGTGGAGAGATTTTTTTGTTCTTCTTGATAGGGGGTTTTGGGGTTTTTAAAACGGGGTTACGCTCAGTTGCTCGGGCCCCAAAAGGTTTTAAAATTAGTGTTTTGGAAACCGACCCCCATATTCTCCATTTCCCAGGCCTCTGGGCCCAAGGGGGAGCTTTGTTCATGGGGGTTATCCCCTTGGGGCCTTTGGGGAGGGGCAATACATAGGGAACTATTTTCTTTTTATGTTTTTGGGGGCCCCACCTACCCCCATTTTGTTGGGACTTCCTTGGTTGGTTAAATTTTAACCCTTTGATTAAGGCATCCAGAGAGTTTTAACCCCAAGGGGTGGGGTTTTTCAAAATAACTCCCCTGAACAAAATTTTATCAGTGCGGTCTTTTCCCAGTACTTTGCCCCCTTTTTTTTTGGGGAAAAAAAAGGGGGGAAAAGTTTTTCTCTGAGGAGGGGGGTCAGGATTTGGGGCCTCCCCCATCTTTTTTAAAAAAATCCCCTTTTAATTTACTTCCTGTGTAATTAAAATAAACCCCAAAGGTTAAAAAACCCTTTTTGGGGCCGAGAGGCAGGCAAGAAAAATTTTTTTGGGGGGAAAATCGGCTAAAGGCATTTTTGACCTTCATCTTCCCCAGGGGGCCCGGGGGGGCTTCTTTTTTGAAGAAAAAAGATGGGGGGCCACGCCCTTGTTTTTTTTTGGGGAAAATTAAAAACGGAAACTGTTCGAGACCCGTTTTTCCCCTCCCTTGAACCTGATCTCTTAAAACAATTGTTGGCGCCAAAGGGGTTTCTAAATTGGATCTCGGGGGGGGGTTTTAAAATTTGATTGGGGGTAAAAGGGGGGGGAAGGGGGGAAAAAAGGCTTTTTAAACCCCCGGGGGGCATTATAGAACCTTGCCCTGCTTTTGGTGAATACTGCACCAGCAGTATTCCAACATTTTGTTAATGAACATTTTTCGTCATCTGGTGGGGCTGTTTGTGGTCGTATATTTGGGATGACATTTTTAATTTACTAAACCCGATCTTGTGTCCCCAGGAGCATGTGAGACAGGTGTTCCCGATCTTGCGAGACAATAAACTATCCCAAACTGGAAAAGGTGTATTCCCCGTACAGGAACTTCATTTTGTTTTGGGTTTCTTGGTGTCGCCCCGGGGGTTTCCGTATGGACCCCCTGAAAAGGTGGAGAGGTTCTGAATGGGATCAGCCAGAGGATCTTAAGGCTCTGGGAGCGTTTTTTTGGGGTTTTGCTAACTACTACCGGAAAAAATTTTTTTTGGAATTTCTCATCTGTTGTCAAACCTCTCCCCTGAAAATGACAAAAAAAGGGACGGATTTTTTAAATGGGCGGACAAAGCTTTTCCCAAGCTTTTTCCTCTTTGAAAAAATGTTTTTGCTTCGGCAACCCCCTTTTTATCCAACCAGAGCATCCAGCCGTTGTTGTGGAGGTGGAAGCGTCCCTGACTAAAGGGGTGGTTGCAATATTGTCCCAGGGGCCGTCCCCTGGTAAATTTGGGATCCCCGGGGCGCTTTCTTTTTTAAAAAAATTTCGTCCGCCGAAAGGAATTTGATATTTGGCAATAGGAACTTTTTGGCCATTAAGTTGGGTTTTTTAAGAATGGCCCTTTACTTTTTGGAGGGGCAGTCCACCCGTCACCGGCATTACTGATTCCCCAAGAACCTCCCGTATTTGAATTGCTTAAGCGTCTGAATTCCAAAACAAGCTCGATGGCGTTGTTTTTTTTACCAGGTTTAATTTTGTTGTCACTTATCGCCCCCGGATCAAGAATTTTTTAAGGCGGATCCCTTGTCTCGCAGTTTCCCCGGGGCCGGGAAAATGGATGGGCCCGATTCCTTCCTTCAAGGGGGAAGGGGGGGTAGTGTCGGCTGTATGTTCCCGAGCTTGAGGAGGAAAATTTAGAGGTTCAGGGGGACGCCCCCTGCGGAAACCCCCAGGGGGACTGTTTGTCCCAAATCAGTTGGAAAAAAGGTTTTGAGGCACAACCCTAATTCTGCTTTAGCCGGGGCATCCAGGGAGTAAGGGCTACTTTTTGATCTCCTTTTTCTCGCCGGTTTTGGTTGGCCTAACTTAATAAAGATTTTTTTAAAATTTTGTGCGTCCCCGTGGGTTTGGGGCCCGCTCTAAGACCCCTCATTACCCGTCCGTCTGGGACCCTTTACCCTTGAAACTTTCCGGAGCGTCCATGGACTCCCTTTGTCTATGGACTTCATCACGGGCCTTCCTCCCGTCGTCAGGGAAGGACTGTCAAATGGTGTTGTTGACAGGTTCAGTAAGATGGCACATTTCATTGCTCTTTCCCGCCCTCCCTAATTTCTTAAAACTCTGGCGCAGGGTTCATTTGGGGGATTGTGAACTTCCTGGGTTGCCTTCTGAGTGGTGTCAGATAGGGGGTTTTCATTTGTGTCCAAGTTTTGGAGGGCAATTTTGTTTCGCGGGGGGGCAATTGTATTTTCCCCCCGGGTTTTCATCCGCGACCAATGGTAACAGAGCGTCCCGAAAACAAAGCCTAGAACTTTTTTCGGTGTTTTTCTCAAAAAGAACCAGGAGGACTGGTCTTCTTTTTGCCTCTGGCAGAGTTCGCTCTTAACAACAGGGGAGCGAGTCCAAATGGTAAGTCCCCGTTTTTTTGGGGCATTGGTTTTTTAAACCCCTTTTGTACTTTCAATTGGGGGGGGGGCCCTTCTGGGGTTCCTTTAGGAGGGAAACGTTTCTCCGTCACTTGGCTTCAGTGTGGGGGAGGTTTTTGAATAATTGAGTGCTTAATGGGAACCGTTATAATTTGGCTGATAGGAGGAGAGTTTCTGGTCCGATCTTAATTGAACGATCTGGTTTTGGTTTGTCTACCCCGGAAATAAAACTTAAAGTTCCCTCCTGGAAGCTGGGCCCCAATTCACGGGCCGGGACAGGATCAGTTCCATAATTAATCCTGTGGCATTTCGTCTGGGCCTCCCTCCTACGTTTAAAATCCACAATGTGTTCCACAAGTCATTACTTAAGAGGTACGTGGCACCAGTCATACCATCACCTCTACCTCCTTCTCCAGTGGTGGTCAATGGTAACTTGGAGTTTCAAGTGTCAAAGATCATTGACTCACGTCTGAATCGCCGGTCCCTTCAGTACTTGGTGCATTGGAAGGGGTATGGTCCAGAGGAGAGGACGTGGGTTCCTGCGTCTGACATTAACGCAGATCGTTTGGTGCGGACCTTCCACAGAACTCACCCGGGCACACCTGGCCCTGAGGGTCCGGAGGCCCCTCGTAGAAGGGGGGGTACTGTCATGTGTGCATCGCCACGAAGATCGTCGCGGTTGCACATTCTGACTTCTCACAGCTGAGTTGCTGTTTCTTTGTGTTTGGCAGTTAGGGAGTTAATTCTGTCTGTGCTCAGTTCTGGGACTGGGTGCAGTTTCTCCCGGCTGCAATTAATTATTTGTTGATTGGTTTCCTTTAAATCTCTGGTTGTCTGTGTTGGGAGTTGCCAGTGAAATTCTTCATGCAGACCACAGATAGGATTGTATCTGTATAGACTTAAGTTAAAGAGCTCCTTAGTTGTTTTAAGCTCACCTTGCTTAGAGTTTAATATCCCAGATCATTTATGTTCCTTCTGTGTTTGAGTGTGTATGCAAGTCTGTGTTTTCTCCAGTCTGTCTTATATGTCTAATCTGTGTATTTAGCAGAGATCAGCCCATATCCCTTTGGTGGTAATCAGAATCCTTCTTAGGACTGATTACAGGGTTCAGGGACTGATAGGAGACAGGGTTAGGCTGGAGACTTGGACCTCTGAACCATTATCAGTACCTCCAAGGTGAGGGATTAGTTTGGACCCCAGTTTAGGGTCAGGTTAGACCCCCGGTCCTCCTCTTTCCTGTGACAGTGTATCAAGTCCTCAGATTAACCCTGAGTTCAACGGATATCGTGTCAGGTAAATCTATTCTATATTTACATGCTGATGTTGCTAATCTATATGTTGTATAGAGTGTTGTTCTTTTAAGAATAGTTTACTGACATCGTACACATATCATAAGACCGCGTGACACATACTCCAGATTGCCCTCAACCAAAACAGGTTCAGGAGGCGCAGCCATAGGAACCACTGGCTCGACAAACCTCTTCAATAAGGACTTGTGGAACACGTTATGGATCTTAAATATCCCTGGAAGAAGCAAACGGAAGGAAACCGGATTAAGAATCTCCATGATCTTATAAGGTCCAATGAACCTAGGCTTAAACTTTGGAGATGCAACCCTCATAAGGATATTTCTTGAGGCCAACCAAACCAAGTCCCCCACTTTAAACCGAGGACCATCAGTCCTATGCCGGTTGGCAAACCGCTGGGCTTTCTCTTGAGAGAGAGACAACCTCTCCACTACTTGGTCCCAAATCTGCTGCATTCGCTCCACAACAGAGTCAACACCCGGACAGACAGAAGCCTCAGCCTGTCCCGAAGAAAATCGAGGGTGAAACCCAGAATTGCAGAAAAATGGAGACATCAAGGTGGCAGAGCTAGCCCTATTATTAAGAGAAAACTCAGTCAAAGGCAAAAAAGAGACCCAGTCATCTTGATCAGACACAAAACATCTCAAATAAGTCTCCAAGGTCTGGTTTGTTCTCTCGGTTTGTCCATTGGTCTGAGGATGAAATGCAGAGGAGAAAGATAATTGAACAAAATGTCCTCCAAAATCTGGAAACAAACTGGACTCCTCTGTCAGACACAATGTTCTCCGGAATGCCGTGCAACCGAACCACGTGCTGAAGGAACAAAGGCACCAACTCGGAGGAGGAAGGCAACTTAGGTAATGGCACAAGATGTATCATCTTGGAAAACCTATCACAGATTACCCAGATAATGGTCATTCTCTGAGAGACAGGGAGGTCGGAAATAAAATCCAGAGATATGGGTCCATGGCCTCTTGGGCACAGGTAATGGCATCAACAAACCACTAGAGCGAGAGCAAGGCTTGGAACGAGAGCAAGTCCCACAGGACTGCACAAAGTCCCTGACGTCACGAGACAAAGTACAGTCATGGCCAAAAGTTTTGAGAATGACACAAATATTATATTTTCACATGATCTGCTGCCCTCTGGTTTTTATGTGTGTTTGACAGTTTTTTTATCACAGACAGAAATATAATAATTGCAAACATATGAGTAACAAAAGCTTATATTGACAGATAGAATGAGTTAATGCAGCAAGTCAATATTTGCAGTGTTGACCCTTCTTCTTCAGGACCTCTGCAATTCTCCCTGGCATGCTCTCAATCAACTTCTGGACCAAATCCTGACTGATAGCAGTCCATTCTTGCACAATCAATGCTTTCATTTTGTCAGAATTTTTAGGTTTTTGTTTGTCCACCCGTCTCTTGACGATTGACCACAAGTTCTCAATGGGATTAAGATCGGGGGAGTTTCCAGGCCATGGACCCAAAATCTCTATGTTTTATTCCCTGAGCCATTTAGTTATCACCTTTGCTTTATGGCAAGGTGCTCCATCATGCTGGAAAAGGCATTGTTGATCACCAAACTGCTCTTGGAGGGTTGGGAGAAGTTGCTCTTGGAGGACATTCTGGTACCATTCTTTATTCATGGCTGTGTTTTTAGGCAAGACTGTGAGAGAGCCGATTCCCTTGGCTGAGAAGCAACCCCACACATGAATGGTTTCAGGATGCTTAACAGTTGGCATGAGACAAGACTGGTGGTAGCGCTCACCTTGTCTTCTCCGAATGAGGCGTTTTCCTGATGTCCCAAACAATCGAAAAGGGGATTCATCAGAGAAAATAACTTTACCCCAGTCCTCAGCAGTCCACTGCCTGTACATTTTGCAGAATATCAGTCTGTCCATGATGTTTTTTCTGGAGAGAAGTGGCTTCTTTGCTGCCCTCCTTGAGACCAGGCCTTGCTCCAAGAGTCTCCGCCTCACATTGCGTGCAGATGCACTCACACCTACCTGCTGCCATTCCTGAGCAAGCTCTGCACTGCTGGTAGCCCGATCCCGCAGCTGAAACACTTTTAAAAGACGGTCCTGGCGCTTGATGGTCTTTCTTGGGCGCCCTGAAGCCTTTTTGGCAACAATGGAACCTCTCTCCTTGAAGTTCTTGATGATGCGATAGATTGTTGACTGAGGTGCAATCTTTCTAGCTGCGATACTCTTCCCTGTTATGCCATTTTTGTGCATTGCAATGATGACTGCACATGTTTCTTTAGAGATAACCATGGTTAACAGAAGAGAAACAATGATGCCAAGCACCAGCCTCCTTTTAAAGTGTCCAGTGGTGTCATTCTTACTTAATCATGACAGATTGATCTATAGCCATGTCCTCATCAACACCCACACCTGTGTTAATGGAGCAATCACTGAAAAGAGGTTAGCTGGTCCTTTTAAGGCAGGGCTGCAATGATGTTGAAATGTGTTTTGGGGATAAAGTTCATTTTCTAGCCAAATATTGACTTTGCAAGTAATTGCAGTTAAGCTGATCACTCTTTATAACATTCTGGAGTATATGCAAATTGCCATTAGAAAAAGTGAAGCAGTAGACTTTGTAAAAATGAATATTTGTGTCATTCTCAAAACTTTTGGCCATGACTGTAGGCCACCAAAAGAACCGACTCACCAAGTCTCTGGTACCAAAAATCCTGGGATGACCAGCCAACACGGAACAATGAATCTCAGACATCACACTCTTCTTCCACTGGTCTGGGACAAACAATTTCCCAACAGAGCAGCGCTCAGGTTTATCCTCCTGACACCCCTCCAGAGCCAGTCTCAAATTGGGAGAGATGGCGGAAAGTACTACACCCTCTTTCAAAATAACAGCAGGATCAGATAACTCAGGAGAATCCGCAAAGAAACTCCTTGAGACCGCATCCGCCTTAACATTCTTAGTGCCAGGAAGAAAAGAAACCACAAATTTAAAACGTGTGAAAAACAAGGCCCACCTGGCCTGTCTAGGATTAAGTCGCTTGGCTGATTCCAGATAAACCAGGTTCTTATGGTCTGTGAGGACCACCACCCGATGTTTGGCTCCTTCCAGCCAATGTCTGCACTCTTCAAAGGCCCACTTCATGGCCAATAACTCCCGATTACCAACGTCATAATTACGTTCAGTTGGAGAAAACTTTCGAGAGAAAAAGGCACAAGGGTTACTCTTAGAGGTCTCTGGATCCCTTTGGCACAAAACGGCACCTGCCCCAATTTCAGAAGCATCAACCTCCACCTGAAACGGTAGAGAAACATCAGGCTGCCCTAGAACAGGAGCAGAAGTGAATCTCTGCTTAAGTTCCTGAAACGCAGAAACTGCCTCAGGAGGCCAATTCACCACATCAGAACCCTTTTTGGTCAAATCAGTCAATGGTTTAACAATACCGGAGAAATTACCAATAAATTTACGGTAAAAATTGGCAAAACCCAAAAATCTCTGAAGAGCCTTTAATGAAGTAGGTTGAACCCAATCACAGATGGCCTGAACCTTAACTGGGTCCATTTAAATAACAAACGGAGACAAAATGAATCCCAGGAATGAGACCTTCTGTACGCCAAAAAGACACTTTGTTCCCTTCACATACAGTGCATTCTCTCTCAAAATCTGGAACATAGTCCGAACATGTTTCACATGAGAGTCCCAGTCGTCGGAAAAAATCAAGATATCATCCAAATAAACAATCAGAAATTTATCCACAAAATCCCTGAAAATATCATTCATGAAGGATTGGAAGACGGAAGGAGCATTAGTGAGCCCAAAAGGCATCACTAGGTACTCAAAATGCCCCTCTGGGGTATTAAACGCCGTCTTCCATTCATCCCCGTGCTTAATGCGAATAAGGTTATACGCCCCCCTGAGGTCAAGCTTGGTAAACCAACTAGCACTTTTCACTCTGGAAAACAGGTCAGAAATCAAGGGTAACGGATATTGATATTTCACAGTGATCTTATTCAGGAGGCGATAATCAACACACGGCCTCAATGAACCAACCTTTTTGGCCACAAAGAAAAAACAGGCGCCCAAGGGTGAAGAGGATGGTCTGATATGACCCTTCTCCAATGACTCCTTGATATAGGATCGCATAGCATCGTGTTCAGGTACAGATAAGTTAAAAAGGCGACCCTTAGGAAATTTACCACCAGGCACTAACTCAATAGCGCAATCGTAGCTTCTGTGAGGAGGTAAGGACGCAGACTTACTTTCACTAAACACATCAGAAAAATCAGTCAAAAAGTCAGGGACATCCTGAGGCTGGGGAGAGGCAGAAAAAACAGGAGTGTCAGTATTAACACATTGGCAACCCCAACTGGTCACAGACACAGATTTCCAATCCAAAAAAGGATTATGAGTCTGTAACCAAGGGAAACCCAGTACAATAATGTTATGCAGATTATGCAACACCAGAAATTTGCAACTCTCCTGATGATCTGGTTCAACCCTCATTATCACCTGAGTAGAAAATTGGGGTTTATTCTCCGCCAAAGGGGTAGAATCAATGCCCAGTAAAGGAATAGACTTCCGCAGGGGTATCATGGGAAACCCACAACGTTTGGCAAAGTCAAAATCCATCAGGTTAATAGCTGCTCCTGAATCAACAGAAGCCTGAGCAGAAAATGTGGACAGGGAGCAAATCAGGGTAACAGTCAACAGAAATTTAGTCTGAACACTACCCAAGACAACTGAGCGAGCAAAACGTCTTCTCCGCTTAGGACAGACGGAAATAGCATGAGAGGCGTCACCACAGTAGAAACATAACCCATTGCGCTTTCAAAACTAATGACGCTATGCCCAGAAGTCACTTCATCACACTGCATGGGCTCAGGAGCTGGCCCACAAGGCAACACCATCTCACGCATACCTCTGCGCTCAGCAAACGTCTGTCAATTTGAATAGCCAATGACATAGAATCATTGAGACCAGAGGGAACAGGGAATCCCACCATAACATCCTTTACATTCTCTGACAGCCCCTTCCGAAAAAGGGCTGCCAAAGCATCATCATTCCATTTGGTCAGGACTGCCCACTTTCGGAATTTCTGACAGTACAACTCAGCGTCTTCAAGACCCTGATTTAATGCCAACAAGGTCTTTTCAGCTTGATCAGTGACATTAGGTTCATCGTACAATAACCCCAGAGCCTGAAAAAATACATCAATATCATTCAAAACAGGATCCCCAGGTGTCAGGTAAAAAGCCCAATCCTGAGGGTCGCCGCGCAGGAGAGAGATGACAGTTTGAACTTGCTGTGCCGCGTTCCCTGAGGACTTAGGCTTTAAGGCAAAAAACAACTTAGTTATTTTTGAAATTCAGAAATTTAGCCCGATCCCCCAAAAACAAATCTGCCATGGGAATCCTAGGTTCCACAAACGGCAACCTAGCAAGATAGGTAGCAATACTCCGAACCTCAGTGGCAAGCTGATCCACACGGCCAGACAACTGTGCAAACTCCATTGAGAGAAAAAAAATCCTCCTCAGCACCCAGAGAAAAAGAGGGAAAAAATGCAACAAACAGAAAAAAAAAAAAATCTCTGACAACTTTTTTTTTTCCACACTATTTTTCCCTTCTGTGAGTACCATATAATTTTCAGTTTGGCCGGTGATACTGTTATGTTAGGTAGCTGAGGAGAAATAGCAAAAACGGTAATACACCAGAGAGGCTGGAACCTATTGGATTGCAGTAACCTGAACTAACCACACAACTAAAGGTAGCCGTGGAGCGTTCCTACGTTGATCCTAGACGCCTCGTCACAGCCTGAGAGATAACTATACCTAGAGGCAGAAAGATGAAAGCTATTTGCCCCGGAGCAGATCCCCAAAGAAACTAGGAAGCCCCCAAACATGTAATGGCGGTTAGACAAGAAGAAAGCACGGACACAGACAGAAAATAGAATGAGCAAACGCTGGGGCCCATCTGTCTAGACAGAAAAGTACAGGAAAGAATTCTGACTGCAATCCAAAAAACCCCTAAAAAATACCAACACTTCTGATTGCCAAAAAACCTGAGCTCACACGATCTCAACCACCTAAATCAGATCTCTGGTGTAACAAAACCAAGCCGCAGCCACTGAAAAAAAACAGGAAAAAGCAAATGAACAAATAATAGTGGCTACAGATAAACTGAGAGGAGCACAGGCCCCAGGAGGGGACCCGGCTGAACTCCAAAAGTGCAGAAAACTATGCAAAAAGCAAGCACAAAAAGAAAAGCAAAAATATCTTATCTGAAAGCAGTAGACGTAGGCAAGACTCCAGCAAACTTCCAAATGAACCAGGAACCACAATTGAGACAAGAACAATTGATCACCGGCAACCATCATGGGAGGGAACCTCCCTTATATCAGTCCAGTCAGTGATCCCAGATTGCCATTCCTCGCTGGAAGGTTCAGTACTGTCTGTAACCACCAGAGGGAGCCTCTGCTCAGAAACCATCTCTAGCCATTCACAACACACTGACCCTTATAATTTTGGGGGATCACTTCTCTCCTTCACTGTGTATGGTGGCATGGATCCGCTTCGCACTGTGGCGGACCAAGTGGCCAATCTTACTCAGATGATGCAGGAATGATCTGTGGAGCACAGTGCTTTGGTCACTTCTCAGAAACAGGTGCAGAGGGAGCTTGCTGAGACAGTTAAGATAGCCCGGGGGACTTCTTCTGTCAGTAAGTCTGGTGAGGTGACTGACATGTCTCTGCACTCTCCTGAGCCTTCGGTGAAACTCCCTGACACCTTCTCTGGCGAGAAGGATAAGTTCTGCACTTTGAGGGAGAGCTGCAAACTATTGTTTTCCCTTAGACCCCGATCTTCAGGCGCTGAGAGTCAGCGGGTGAGATAGATATATCTTTACTGAGGGAGGGTCCGCAGTCTTGGGCTTTTTCCTTACCCCCGACCGCCCGAGAGAATGTCTGTGGTTAAGTTCTTTGAGGCTCTGGGCCTCATTTATGACGAACCGGACCGAGTCAGATTGGCAGAGGACACTATTATGGATCTATCTCAAGGAAAGCTCTCTGCCGAATGGTACAGTTCGGAATTTTGGCGATGGTCTTCAGAGGTGTCCTTGAACGACTCGTGTTATGTTTCGGTAGCTGAGGAGTGCAGGTAAAAAAGGCAATACACCAGAGCAGTTGGAATCTATGGGATTGCAGTACCCTGACTAACCACCACAACTAGAGGCAGCCGTGGAGCGTTCCTACGTTGGTCCTAGACGCCTCGTCACAGCCTGAGAAACTAACTACACCTAAAGATAGAAATAGGAAAGCTATCTGCCCCGGAGCAGAACCCCAAAGATAATAGAAAGCCCCCAAACATGTAATGGCGGTTAGACAAGAGGAAATACTGACACAGAAAGAAAATAGAATGAGCAAACGCTGGGGCCCACACTATCTAAATAGAAAAGGACAGGAAGGGTACTTACTGCAATCCCAGAAAACCCTGAAAAGCACCAACTCTACTAATTTCAAAATCACCTGAGATCACACGACCTCTACCACCTAAATTAGCTCTCTGGTGTAACAAAATCAAAACAGCAGCCACTGAAAAAACTGGAAAAAGCAAAAGAACAAAACTCAGTGGCTGAACTAAACTGAGAAGGCAGAAGCCCCCGGAGGGGACCCAGAAGGCCCCCAAAGAAGTGCAGGACAAAATGCAAAAATATAGCAATCAACACAAAAGAAGAAAAATTCTTATCTGGTAGCAGGAGATGCAGACACGACACAGCAGGCTACAAGGGAAACTGGAATGAAGGATTCAGACCAGAACAATTGATCACCGGCAACCCTGATGGGAAAATGACTCCCTTATATAAGACCAGTCAGTAACACCTGATTCCCAGTCCTCACAATCTTCACTAGTACCGCTTGTAACCACCAGAGGGAGTCTCTGCTCAGAACTCATCTCAAACCCATTCACAACAGTACCCCCCCCTTGAGGAGGGGTCACCGAACCCTCATTTGAGCAACCAGGTCGGTCAGGATGAGTTCTATGATACGCACGGATAAGTCTCCTAGTATGGATGTCCGAAGCAAACACCCAAGAATTGTCTTCCTGACCATAACCTCTCCATTTAACCAAATACTGGAGTTTCCGTCTAGAAAAACGAGAATCCAATATTTTCTCAACCACATACTCCAGATTGCCCTCAACCAAAACAGGGTCAGGAGGCACAGCAGCAGGAACCACTGGCTCAACAAACCTCTTCAACAAGGACTTGTGGAACACGTTATGGATCTTAAATGTCCCTGGAAGAAGCAAACGAAAAGAAACAGGATTAATAATCTCCATGATCTTATAAGGTCCAATGAACCTAGGCTTAAATTTAGGAGATGCTACTCTCATAGGAATATTCTTTGAGGACAACCAGACCAAGTCCTCCACTCTAAACCGAGGACCATCAGTCCTATGCCGGTTAGCAAACCGCTGGGCTTCTCCTGAGAGAGGGACAACCTCTCCACTACCTGGTCCCAAATCTGTTGCATACGCTCCACAACAGAGTCAACACCTGGACAGACAGAAGCCTCCGTCTGTCCTGAAGAAAATCGAGGGTGAAACCCAGAATTACAGAAAAACGGAGACATCAAAGTGGCAGAGCTAGCCCTATTATTAAGAGCAAACTCAGCCAAAGGCAAAAAAGAGACCCAGTCATCCTGATCAGCAGACACAAAGCATCTAAGATAAGTCTCCAATGTCTGGTTTGTTCTCTCAGTTTGACCATTGGTCTGAGGATGAAATGCCGAGGAGAAAGACAATTGAACACCCAGTTTAGAACAAAAAGTCCTCCAAAATTTGGAAACAAACTGGACTCCTCTGTCAGACACAATGTTCTCAGGAATGCCGTGTAAACGAACCACGTGCTGAAGGAACAACGGCACCAATTAAGAGGAGGAAGGCAACTTAGGTAATGGCACAAGATGTATCATTTTGGAAAACCTATCACAAATTACCCAGATGGTGGTCATTCTCTGAGAAACAGGAAGATCGGAAATGAAATCCATAGAGATATGGGTCCATGGTCTCTTGGGCACAGGCAATGGCATCAATAAACCACTAGAGCGAGAGCAAGGCTTGGAGCGAGAGCAAGTCCCGCAGGACTGCACAAATTCCCTGACATCACGAGACAAGGTAGGCCACCAAAAGGACCGACTAACCAAGTCTCTGGTACCAAAAATTCCGGGATGCCCAGCCAATGCGGAACAATGAATCTCAGACATCACACTCTTTTTCCATTGGTCCGGGACAAACAATTTTCCAACAGGGCAGCGCTCGGGCCTATCCTCCTGACACCCCTCCAGAGCAAGTCTCAAATTGGGCGAGATGGCGGAAAGAACTACACCCTCTTTCAAAATAACAGAAGGATCAGATAACTCAGGAGAGTCCGCAAGGAAACTCCTCGAGAGGGCATCCGCCTTAACATTCTTAGTGCCAGGAAGAAAGGAAACCACAAAATTAAAACGTGTGAAAAACAAGGCCCACCTGGCCTGTCTAGGATTGAGTCGCTTGGCAGATTCCAGATAGACCAGATTCTTATGGTCAGTAAGGACCACCACCTGATGTTTGGCTCCCTCCAGCCAATGTCTCCACTCTTCAAAAGCCCACTTCATGGCCAATAACTCCCGATTACCCACGTCATAATTACGTTCAGTAGGAGAAAATTTTCGAGAGAAAAAGGCACAAGGGTTACTTTTAGAGGTCTCTGGATCTTTTTGGGACAAAACGGCACCTGCCCCAATTTCAGAGGCATCAACCTCCACCTGAAATGGCAGAGAAACATCAGGCTGCCGAAGAACAGGAGCAGAAGTGAATCTCTGCTTAAGTTCCTGAAATGCAGAGACTGCCTCAGGAGGCCAATTCACCACATCAGAACCCTTTCTGGTCAAATCAGTTAATGGTTTAACAATAACCGAGAAATTACCAATAAATTTACGATAAAAATTGGCAAACCCCAAAAATCTCTGAAGAGCCTTTAATGAAGTAGGTTGGACCCAATCACAGATGGCCTGAACCTTGACCGGGTCCATTTCAATAACAGATGGGACAAAATGAATCCCAGAAATGAGATCCTCTGTACGCCAAAAAGACACTTTGATCCCTTCACATACAGAGCATTCTCTCTCAAAATCTGGAACACAGTTCGAACATGTTTCACATGAGAGTCCCAGTCATTAGAAAAAATCAAGATATCATCCAAATAAACAATCAGAAATTTGTCCACAAAATCCCTGAAAATGTCATTCATGAAGGACTGGAAGACGGAAGGAGCATTAGTGAGCCCAAAGGGCATCACTAGGTACTCAAAATGCCCTTCAGGGTATTGAATGCCGTCTTCCATTCATCCCCGTGCTTAATGCGAATAAGGTTATACGCCCCCCTGAGGTCAAGCTTGGTAAACCAAGTAGCGTTTTTCACCCTGGAAAACAGGTCAGAAATCAAGGGTAACGGGTATTGATATTTCACAGTAATATTGTTCAAGAGACGATAATCAATACATGGCCTTAATGAACCATCTTTTTTGGCCACAAAGAAAAAACCGGCACCTAAGGGTGAAGAGGATGGTCTGATATGACCCTTCTCCAATGATTCCTTGATATAAGACCGCATAGCGTCATGTTCAGGTACAGACAAGTTAAAAAGGCGACCTTTAGGGAATTTACTACCCGGCACTAATTCAATAGCGCAGTCATAGCTCCTATGGGGAGGCAAGGATGCAGATTTACTTTCGCTAAACACATCAGAAAAATCAAACAAAAAGTCAGGAACATCCTGAGCCTGGGGGAGGCAGAAAAAACAGGAGTGTTGGTATTAACACATTGGCAGCCCCAACTGGTTACAGACACAGATTTCCAATCCAAAACAGGATTATGAGACTGTAACCAAGGGAAACCCAGCACGATAATGTCATGCAGATTATATAGAACCAAAAATTTGCAGCACTCCTGGTGATCAGGTTCAACCCTCATTATCACCTGAGTAGAAAACTGGGGTTTATTCTCAGCCAAAGGGGTAGAATCGATCCCCAGTAGGGGAATAGACTTCTGTAGGGGTATCAAGGGAACCCACAACGTTTAGCAAAATCATAATCCATCAGGTTAATAGCTGCTCCAGAATCAACGAAAGCCTGAGCAGAAAATGAGGACAGAGAGCATATCAGAGTGACAGTTAATAAAAACTTAGTCTGAACACTACCCAAGACAACTGAGCGTGCAAAACGTCTTCCCCGCTTAGGGCAGACTGAAATAGCATGAGAGGCATCACCACAGTAGAAACATAACCCATTGCGCTTTCGAAACTCATGACGCTGTGCCCCAGACACCACTCTATCACACTGCATGGTTTCAGGAGCTGGTTCACAAGGCAACACCATTCCACGCATACTTCTCCGCTCACGCAAACGTCTGTCAATTTGAATCGCTAATGACATAGAATCATTGAGACCAGAGGGGACAGGGAATCCCACCATAACATCCTTTACATTATCTGACAGACCCTTCCGGAAAAGGGCCGCCAAAGCGTCGTCATTCCATTTGGTCAGGACTGCCCACCTACGGAATCTCTGACAGTATAAGTCAGCGTCATCAAGCCCCTGATTTAATGCCAACAAGGCTTTTTCAGCTTGATCAGTGACATTAGGCTCATCGTACAATAACCCCAAAGCCTGAAAAAACGCATCAACATCACTCAAAACAGGATCCCCGGGTATCAGGGAAAAAGCCCAATCCTGAGGATCGCCGCGCAGGAGAGAGATGATAATTTGAACCTGCTGCGCTGCGTTTCCTGAGGACTTAGATTTTAAGGCAAAAAACAATTTACAATTATTTTTGAAATTCTGAAACTTAGCTCGATCCCCTAAAAACAAATCTGGCATGGGGATCCTAGGTTCCACAACAGGCAACCCAGCAAGATAGATAGCAATACTCCGAACCTCAGTGGCAAGCTGATCCACACGGCCAGACAACTGTGCAAACTCCATTGGGAGAAAAGATCCTCCCCAGCACCCAGAGATACAGAGGGAAAAAAAAAAAAAAAAAATGCAACAAACAGAAAAATATCTTTGACAACTCTGACAACCTTTTTTCTATCACAATATTTTTTCCCTTCTGTGAGTACCATACAATTTTCAATTTTTAGGCCGGTGATACTGTTATGTTTCGGTAGCTGAGGAGTGCAGGTAAAAAAGGCAATACACCAGAGCAGTTGGAATCTATGGGATTGCAGTACCCTGACTAACCACCACAACTAGAGGCAGCCGTGGAGCGTTCCTACGTTGGTCCTAGACGCCTCGTCACAGCCTGAGAAACTAACTACACCTAAAGATAGAAATAGGAAAGCTATCTGCCCCGGAGCAGAACCCCAAAGATAATAGAAAGCCCCCAAACATGTAATGGCGGTTAGACAAGAGGAAATACTGACACAGAAAGAAAATAGAATGAGCAAACGCTGGGGCCCACACTATCTAAATAGAAAAGGACAGGAAGGGTACTTACTGCAATCCCAGAAAACCCTGAAAAACACCAACTCTACTAATTTCAAAATCACCTGAGATCACACGACCTCTACCACCTAAATTAGCTCTCTGGTGTAACAAAATCAAAACAGCAGCCACTGAAAAAACTGGAAAAAGCAAAAGAACAAAACTCAGTGGCTGAACTAAACTGAGAAGGCAGAAGCCCCCGGGGGGGACCCAGAAGGCCCCCAAAGAAGTGCAGGACAAAATGCAAAAATATAGCAACAACACAAAAGAAGAAAAATTCTTATCTGGTAGCAGGAGATGCAGACACGACACAGCAGGCTACAAGGGAAACTGGAATGAAGGATTCAGACCAGAACAATTGATCACCGGCAACCCTGATGGGAAAATGACTCCCTTATATAAGACCAGTCAGTAACACCTGATTCCCAGTCCTCACAATCTTCACTAGTACCGCTTGTAACCACCAGAGGGAGTCTCTGCTCAGAACTCATCTCAAACCCATTCACAACAGACTCGGCACTCAGTTGTCAGTCCCGGAGGGGACTGTCTGACCATTTAAAGGATGCCCTGGCTCTTTATCCTCCCAGTTCTCTGGAAGAGGCCATGACTCAGGCAGTCCACTTGGATCGGAGGTTACGGGAGAGAGGAGTCATGCAACGGGAGGCTTCTTTCCTTCCGGTTAAGCCGGAACCCTCACAAACTGCTGAGCCCATGGAAGTAGGGGCCATCACCTTCAAGCAAAGGGAAAAGAGACATCGATGGGAAGGCTAACTTAGTTTTTACTGCGGTGCGCCAGGACATTGGAAGAAGGACTGTCCCGCCTGTCCTCCTATTCCCAAGGTGTCGGGAAACGCATAAGTCTGGGTAACTACCGAGCAGGTTGCCCATACTCACAGGTACCTTTTTCCTCATTCCTTAAAGTAATGTTAAAAGTAGAACTTGGTGTTGAGAACTGCTTCACTCCCACCTCGGCCTTTGTAGACTGTGGGTCAACCATGAACCTAATTGACTCTAAATTGGTGACCAGCTGTAAGTTAGGGATAGTTAGGTTGGGGACTCCCATTAAAATTGTGGCCATTGACTCTACACCTCTCACCAAGGGCGGTGTTAATTTCATCTCTGAAGAGTTTACCCTCAACGTGAGGGGCCCTTCACCAGGAGAGTATGTCATGTTTTGTCTTGGATAATCTTCCTGCTGGCCAGGTGTTAGGGTTTCCTTGGTTGTAGCTTCATAGCCCGGTTATTGACTGGGGATCCCAGGATATTGTGAAGTGGGGACCTAATTGTTCTGAGAGTTGTCTTGCTTCTATGTCTCTGTCATATGTCAGTCTGGAGGGTATTCCGGAGTACATGAAGAATGTGTTCGCCGAAAAAGAGGCTGAGATTTTACCACCACACCACCCATTTGATTGTATTATAGATTTTGTTCCTGGTGCTAAATTGCCCAAGGCTCGTTTATACAATTTATCCGGTACTGAGCGAATGGCCATGAAAGAATACATCTCTGAGAGTCTTTGTAAAGGGCACATTCCCCCCTCTGTGTCCCCTGTGGCGGCTGGGTTCTTTTTTGTAACAAAGAAAGATGGTGGTTTGTGCCCATGCCTTGATTTCCGAGAGCTAAAAAAGATCACTGTGAGGAATACGTACCCTCTCCCACTTATCCCTGATTTATACAACCAATTGTCTGGGGCAAAGTGGTTTTCTAAATTAGATCTCCCGAGGGGCATACAATCTTATCCGCATATGGGAGGAGGATGAGTGGAAAACTGCGTTCCTCACCTCTGAGGGGCTGTTCGAAAATTTGGTTATGCCTTTCGGTTTGACTAATGCGCTGGCTGTTTTCCAAACTTTCATCAATCAGCTCTTTGCTGACTTTATTGGGCGCTTCATAGTAGTGTATCTTGATGATATTATGGTGTACTCTGTGGAGAAGCAGGCCCAGGTCATCTTCATGCGGTTCTCCAGAGACTCCGGGAGAACTGTCTCTTTGCTAAACCAGAGAAATGTTTGCTTTTGGTCCAGGAATTGTCCTTTCTGGGTTTATCTTGTCAGTAGAGATGAGCGACTTTGCCTCTGGAAGGGTCGAGTTGGGTTTCGGACCATCCGACTTTACCAAAAGTCGAGTCGAACGAGATCGGCCGACTAATTCACGGCAAAAGTCGAAGTCTGGCCAAAAACGAAACCCAACCCCAATGCAAGTCAATGGGGAATAACAGTCGCCAGTGAGTGGAGGACAGTAAACACAACTACAGTGCCCATTTCAATGCCAGCGACATCAATTCTGATTACTTAAGCTTGTCAACCTTAATTTACTTTATAATAATAGTAACGCATTGAAAACTGGGGGTTATTTGGCTAAAGTTGTGGGGGGGGGCCGGCAGGGCTGGCTTCAGGTTTTCGTGGGCCCCGGGCGAAAGAGTCTCAGTGGGCCCCTTTAACACATACCACAATTCATAATGCTTCGATACGGCAGAGAAATATAGGTATAGTACAATGCCAAATACTTCACTTCTTACATTACATGAGTGATATCTATTGTAAATTCTACAATAGCTCAAAAACCGGACAGTATAGTCCTCCATACAATATTATGGGCACCACATAGTGCGACATACAGAATAATGAGCCCCATATATTGCTCCACATAGAATAATGAGTCCCATATATGATGCTCCTTACAGAATAATGGGCCCAATATAATGCTTCATACAGTATAATGAGCCACATATATTGCTCCATACAAAATAATGAGCCCCATATATTGCTCCATACATAATTGGTCCCAAATAATGTTCAATACAGTATATGATGAGCTCCACATAATGCTCCAGTATATGATGGTGCCCATATAATGTGCCATACAGTATAAGACAGTCCCCATAGAGTATAATGAGCCCCACATATTGCTCCATACAGTATAATGAGTCGCAAATAAAGCTACATACAGTATATGATGGGCCCCATATATTGCTCCATACAGAATAAGCCCCATATGGTGCTCCATATATAAAGGGCCCTATGTGATGCCCCATAAATAAGGAGCCCCATATGATAGGCCCCATGGATGATGCTCCAGTGTATGATGGGCCTATTTAATGCTCCATATATAATGGGCCCCATATGATGCTCCAGTGTATAATGGGCCCCCCGTATATGATGCTCCAGTGTATGATGGGCCCCATTTATAATGCTCCAGTGTATGATGGGCCCCATATATAATGCTCCAGTGTATAATGGACCCTATCTATGATGCTCAAGTGTATGATGGGAGCCATATTATAATTCTCCAGTGTAAAATGCTCCCCATAAATTTCTCCAAACATTAAAAATAATGAAATACCTCTCCTCGCTGGGCACTGCTCTACTCTGGACTCCTCAGCGTCGCCATCTTCCAGCTCTCTGCACTGTGACTGTTCAGGCACAGGGCGCACAGACGTGACGTCATCGCGCTCTCAGACCTGAATGTCACTGTCAGGAAACGAGGAAGACGTCACAGAGGTGGAGCAGGGAGAGGTAAGTATTGCAAGTGCTGGGGCCCTGAGCAAGCGGGGGGGCACACTGTGGGTGCCGGAACTGGCACAGGGCTCCTCATAGTATGCCGGTGTCTCTAATGGCGAGTGGGCCACCCTCCTGCTCAGGGCCTTGGCACTTGCCCGGGTGCGACAGGTGCTGACGCCCGCCCAGGGGGGGTACAGCCAAGTTAGGGAGGTGGAAAAACAGGCATATGTTGAGGTGTAAGCTGGACATTCAGCAGCTGCAAATGGAGGAATTGGAGAAGTCGGAGGAAGAGGAGGACAAAGCGAGCCATTTTGCTGGCAACCTATGTGTCATCAGGAGAAGGTGGTACAAAATCCTTTGAAACCCAGGCATGGTTCATTTTAATGAAGGTGAGATCACCTAAATTTTGGGTCGACAGCCGGGTCCTTCTTTCTGTCAGGATTGATCCAGCAGCTCTGAAGACTCTTTCTGATAGCACACTACCAGCAGGGCAAGCGAGCTCCTGTAAAGCATATTGTGCTAATTCAGGCCAGGTGTCCAGTTTACAGGCCCAGTAGTCAAAGGGGAATGAACTGTGAGGGAGAACAACGATAGGGGAAGAGAGGTAATTTTGAACTATAGTTGACAACTGCTGTCTCCTGTCGGGTTGCAATCTATTCAGTATTACCAGTCGTGTGAGAATTACTCGAGAAATCAGTCCACGACATGGTCATGAAACCCGTCTCCAACGCCATTTCGGCTGTGTGCAGCACGAACACCTCTTCCATGTTGCCCAGTACGGCTCGAGGAAGAACCTGCACTGCTGCTGTGTGATGGGAATGCCTCTAACAAACGGTTTACCAGAGTTGCTTGTTTGTTCACCAATATTAGCTCTAGGTTCTCCTGTGGCATGATGTTCTGTAATTTGCCTTTATAGCGTGGATCGAGGATGCTAGCCAACCAGTAGTCGTCATCCTTCATAATTTTGGCAATGTCGGGGTCCCTTTTTAGGATCCGCAAGACATAATCACACATGTGGGCCAATGTTCCAGGTGTCAATGATGCACTGCCAGTGGTGGGTGGAGGAGCACTTTCTGCCAAATCCACATCCCTCCAGTCACGCACAAACCCTGTACCTGACCTTCGCAAATGTCACGCTGTCTAATGATATGTGTACGATGTCAGTAAACTATTCTTACAGAAACAACACTCTATACAACATATAGTTTAGCAACATCAGCATGTAAATATAGAATAGATTTACCTGACACGATATCCGTTGAACTCAGGGTTAATCTTGAGGACTTGATACGCTGTCACAGGAAAGAGGAGGACCGGGGTCTAACCTGACCCTAAAACTGGGGTCCTAACTAATCCCTCACCTTGGAGGTACTGATAATGGTTCAGAGGTCCAAGTCTCCAGCCTAACCTAGTCTCCTATCAGTCCCTGAACCCTGTAATCAGTCCTAAGAAGGACCCTGATTACCACCAAAGGGATATGGGCTGATCTCTGCTAAATACACAGATTAGACATATAGGACAGACTGGAGAAAACACAGACTCGCATACACACTCAAACACAGAAGGAACATAAATGGTCTGGGATATAAAACTCTAAGCAAGTTGAGCTTAAAACAACTAAGGAGCTCTTTAACTTAAGTCTATACAGATTCAATCCTATCTGTGGTCTGCATGAAGAATTTCACTGGCAACTCCCAAAACAGACAACCAGGGATTTAAAGGAAACCAATCAACAAATAATCAATTGCAGCCGGGAGAAACTGAACCCAGTCCCAGAACCGAGCACAGACAGAATTAACTCCCTCACTGCCAAACACAAAGAAACAGCAACTCAGCTGTGAGAAGTCAGAATGTGCAACCGCGACGATCTTTGTGGCGATGCACACATGACAGTACCCCCCCTTCTACGAGGGGCCTCCGGACCCTCAGGGCTAGGTCTGCCCGGGTGAGTTCTGTGGAAGGTCCGAACCAAACGATCTGCGTTAATGTCAGACGCAGGAACCCACGTCCTCTCCTCTGGACCATACCCCTTCCAATGCACCAAGTACTGAAGGGACCGGCGATTCAGACGTGAGTCAATGATCTTTGACACTTGAAACTCCAAGTTACCATTGACCACCACTGGAGGAGGAGGTAGAGGTGACGGTATGACTGGTGCCACGTACCTCTTAAGTAATGACTTGTGGAACACATTGTGGATTTTAAACGTAGGAGGGAGGTCCAGACGAAATGCCACAGGATTAATTATGGAACTGATCCTGTACGGCCCGATGAATCTGGGACCCAGTTTCCAGGAGGGAACTTTAAGTTTTATATTCCTGGTAGACAACCATACCAGATCGTTCACATTCAGATCTGGACCAGAAACTCTCCTCCTATCAGCCATACGTTTATAACGGTTCCCCATAGCACTCAGATTATTCAATACACCTCTCCACACTGAAGCAAGTGACGACGAGAAACGCTCCTCCTCAGGAACCCCAGAAGGGCCCCCCCCATTGAAAGTACAAAACTGGGGATGAAAACCATATGCCCCAAAAAACGGGGATTTACCAGTGGACTCGCTCCGCCTGTTAAGAGCGAACTCTGCCAGAGGCAAGAAAGAAGACCAGTCCTCCTGGTTCTCTGAGACAAAACACCGAAGATAAGTCTCAAGGCTTTGATTCAGACGCTCTGTCTGACCATTGGTCTGCGGATGAAAAGCCGAGGAAAATGACAATTGCATCCCCCGACGTAAGCAAAATGCCCTCCAAAATTTAGACACAAACTGAGACCCCCTATCTGACACCACATCAGAAGGCAACCCATGAAGTCTCACAATCTCCCCAATGAACACCTGCGCCAGAGTTTTAGCATTAGGGAGGGCAGGAAGAGCAATGAAATGTGCCATCTTACTGAACCTGTCAACAACCACCAGTATGACAGTTTTCCCTGACGACGGAGGAAGATCCGTAATGAAGTCCATAGACAAATGAGTCCATGGACGCTCCGGAAGTTTCAAGGGTAAGAGGGTCCCAGACGGACGGGTATGCGGGGTCTTAGAGCGAGCACAAACCCCACAGGACGCGACAAAAGTTATAACATCTTTATTAACGTTAGGCCACCAAAACCGGCGAGAAAGGAGATCTAAAGTAGCCTTACTCCCTGGATGTCCTGCTAAAGCAGAATTATGATGTGCCTCAATAACCTTTTGTCTCAACTGATTTGGGACAAACAGTCTCCCTGAAGGTCCTGCAGGGGCGTCCCCCTGAGCCTCTAATACCTCCTCCTCAAGCTCAGAACATACAGCCGACACTACCACCCCCTCCTGAAGGATAGGAATCGGGTCATCAGTTTTCCCGGCCCCTGGGAAACTGCGAGACAAGGCATCAGCCTTAACATTCTTAGACCCAGGGCGATATGTGACGACAAAATTAAACCTGGTAAAAAACAACGACCATCGAGCTTGTCTGGAATTCAGACGCTTAGCAGATTCCAAATACAGCAGGTTTTTGTGATCAGTAATGATGGTGACCGGGTGGACTGCCCCCTCCAAAAAGTGACGCCATTCTTCAAAAGCCAACTTAATGGCCAAAAGTTCCCTATTGCCGATATCATAATTCCTTTCGGCGGACGACAACTTCTTAGAAAAGAAAGCGCACGGATGCCATTTACCAGGGGACGGACCCTGGGACAATATTGCACCCACCCCTACGTCAGACGCGTCCACCTCCACAATGAACGGCTGTGATGCATCTGGTTGGATGAGAACGGGTGCCGAAGCAAAACATTTTTTCAAAGAGGAAAAAGCTTGGCAAGCTTTGTCCGACCATTTAGAAAAATCCGTCCCTTTTCTTGTCATGTCAGTGAGAGGTTTGACAACAGATGAGAAATTACAAATAAATTTCCGGTAGTAGTTAGCAAACCCCAGAAAACGCTGCAGAGCCTTAAGATCTCTGGCTGATCCCATTCAAGCACTGCTCTCACTTTTTCAGGGTCCATACGGAAACCGGAGGCTGACACCAAGAAACCCAAAAACTGAAGTTCCTGTACAGCAAATACACACTTTTCCAGTTTGGCGTATAGTTTTTGTCTCGCAAGATCTGCAACACCTGTCTCACATGCTCCTGGTGAGACACAAGATCTGGCGAGTAAATTAAAATGTCATCCAAATATACGACCACAAACAGCCCCACAAGGTGACGAAAAATGTCATTAACAAAATGTTGGAATACTGCTGGTGCAGTAGTCAGACCAAAAGGCATGACAAGGTTCTCATAATGTCCCTCCGGCGTGTTAAACGCCGTTTTCCACTCATCCCCCTCTTTTATCCTAATCAAATTATACGCCCCCCTGAGATCCAATTTAGAGAACCATTTGGCGCCCACAATTTGATTGAAGAGATCAGGAATAAGAGGGAGAGGATACGGATCTCGAACAGTAATCCGATTAAGTTTGCGGAAATCCAAGCAAGGGCGTAGGCCTCCATCTTTTTTCTTCACAAAGAAGAACCCCGCGGCCACTGGGGAAGATGAAGGTCTAATATGCCCTTTGGCCAGACTTTCCGAAATATAGTCTTTCATAGCCTGCCTCTCAGGACCAGAAAGGTTATATAACCTAGCTTTAGGTAACTTAGCATCAGGAAGTAAATTAATAGAGCAGTCATACACGCGATGAGGAGGCAACTCCTGACACCCCTCCTTAGAGAACACATCCCCAAAGTCCTCCAAAAAAGGAGGCAATGTACTAGGCACGACCGCACTGATGACTGTGTTCATGCAGTTACTTTTGCAAAACTCACCCCATTGGCTTATCTCTCTGGACTGCCAATTAATCACAGGGTTATGTTTAACCAACCAAGGAAGTCCCAACACAATAGGAGTAGGTAGACCCTCCAACACATAACAAGATAATTGTTCCCTATGTATCGCCCCTACCCGAATATCAATGTTATGGACCTCATGAACAAAGCTACCTTGGCCGAGAGGCCTGGCGTCAATGGAGAATATAGGGATCGGTTTGGCCAATACACTCAGATGCATACCTTGAGCCTGAGCAAACTGAGCGTCAACCAGATTAGCCCCGGACCCACTATCAAGAAGAACAGAAAATCTCTCCACTCTCGTACCAACCACCATCTCCACTGGTACAAGGAACTGAGAAGAACTAGCGGACAAAATACATACTCCCAGGTTGTCGTCCACCACACAACCTGGGATTAACAGTTTTCCGGCAACTTTTTGCTCAACAAGGCACGGGATGGACATCCCCCAACAAAATGTCCCTCTTTCCCGCAGAAGAAACACCTTCTAGTCCTGCTGCGTACCACCAATCCCCTCCTACGAAATGATGTCCCTCCCAACTGCATAGGCTCCTCTGAACAGACAAGGGGAACCTCAACATAAGGGATTTTTGTAGTAGGTGGAACAACTACCAGGGGCGGAGTTACCTCACCCCTCTCCCGAAGCCGTCTATCAGTACGGATAGCTAGGGCCATAGCAGCCTCCAGTGATGGAGGAGAATCATACTGAGCCAAAACGTCCTTTAATTTGTCAGAAAGCCCATGACAAAACTGACTCCTAAGAGCTGGGTCATTCCACTGAGTATCTGTGGCCCATCTACGGAACTCAGAAGCAAATTCCTCCGCCGGACGATCTCCCTGCTGTATCTTACGTAATTTTGTCTCAGCAAGAGAGACCCGATCTGGGTCATCATATACCAAACCCAGGGCAGTAAAAAATCGATCTACATACTGTAGAGCCGGGGATCCCGGAGGAAGGGAGAATGCCCAGGATTGAGGGTCCCCTTGTAGGAGCGAGATAACAATTCCCACTCTCTGCTCTTCACTCCCTGATGATCGAGGCCGAAGCCGAAAATACAATTTACATGCTTCCCGGAATGTGAAAAATTTGTCTCGCCCACCAGTGAACCTGTCCGGGAGAGCTACTTTAGGTTCAAATCTGGTTTGCTCCAGGGGAGACAAAACTTTGGACTTAATGTCCGTCAGCTCCATGGATAATCCCTGCAACTGCAGAGCCAGCTGGGCTACTGGATCCATGGCAACTGGGGATAATTTTATTGGCCAGTGAAAATGTCACGCTGTCTAATGATATGTGTACGATGTCAGTAAACTATTCTTACAGAAACAACACTCTATACAACATATAGTTTAGCAACATCAGCATGTAAATATAGAATAGATTTACCTGACACGATATCCGTTGAACTCAGGGTTAATCTTGAGGACTTGATACGCTGTCACAGGAAAGAGGAGGACCGGGGTCTAACCTGACCCTAAAACTGGGGTCCTAACTAATCCCTCACCTTGGAGGTACTGATAATGGTTCAGAGGTCCAAGTCTCCAGCCTAACCTAGTCTCCTATCAGTCCCTGAACCCTGTAATCAGTCCTAAGAAGGACCCTGATTACCACCAAAGGGATATGGGCTGATCTCTGCTAAATACACAGATTAGACATATAGGACAGACTGGAGAAAACACAGACTCGCATACACACTCAAACACAGAAGGAACATAAATGGTCTGGGATATAAAACTCTAAGCAAGTTGAGCTTAAAACAACTAAGGAGCTCTTTAACTTAAGTCTATACAGATTCAATCCTATCTGTGGTCTGCATGAAGAATTTCACTGGCAACTCCCAAAACAGACAACCAGGGATTTAAAGGAAACCAATCAACAAATAATCAATTGCAGCCGGGAGAAACTGAACCCAGTCCCAGAACCGAGCACAGACAGAATTAACTCCCTCACTGCCAAACACAAAGAAACAGCAACTCAGCTGTGAGATGTCAGAATGTGCAACCGCGACGATCTTCGTGGCGATGCACACATGACAGCAAGCCAACATTTTCTCTTGACCCCTGAGAACTATCCTCCTCCCCAAAATAATCATCCCCCTCCTCCTCTTCTTCCTCCACCTCGTCCAGGACAGTTCCCTGAGCAGACAATGCCTGACTGTCATTAAGGCTTCCCTCCTCCTCCTCCGCTGCAGACGCCTGATCCTTAATGTGCATCAAAGTTTGCATGGGCAGACGCTTAAGTGGGATGCTCATGCTTATGATGGCGTCATCTGAACTTGCCAGCCGTGTGCATTCCTCAAAACACTGAAGGACTTTACAGAGGTCTTTCAGCTTTGACCACTGCACACCCGACAACTCCTTATCTGCCCTCCAACTGCCTGCCCGTGTATCCTCCCACAAATGCATTACAGCCTGCCTCTGTTCGCACAGCCTCTCAACCATGTGCATGGTGGAGTTACACCTTGTTGCAACGTCTATGATTAGGCAGTGCTTGGGGAGGTGGAGCGATCGCTGCAGCCTCTGCATACGACTGGAGATTACGAGCGAGCGACGGATGTGCAAGCACAGTCTTCGCACCTTATGGAGCAGGGCTGGTAACTCCGGATAATTATTTATGAAGCACTGCACCACCAGGTTCAAGGTGTGAGACAGGCAAGATATGTATCTGAGTTTTGCCAGGGTTATGGCCGCCACAAAATTACGTTCGTTATCACTGACTACCTTGCCTGGCTCAAGATGTAGACTGCCCAGCCATGACTCAGTTTCTCGCTGCATGTAGTCAGCCAGTACCTCCGCGGTGTGTCTGTTGTCGCCCAAAGATATCATCTTTAAAACAGCCTGCTGACGCTTACCACTAGCTGTTCGATAGTGGAACACCTCGTGTGCAACACTGGCAGCTGCGGATGTAGTGCTCATGCGACTGTGCTCTGTCGACGAGCTTTGCTTCTGGAGGAGGAGGTTCAAACGCCTACAGCCAACTGTTGCCTATACCGTGGGCTAGGCAGCACTGTCCCACCGCTGCTGTCCCCTGTGAACCTTGCATCCACCACATTAACCCAGTGCGCAGTGATGGACACGTTACGGCCCTGGCCATGCCTACTGGCCCATGCATCTGTTGTGAGGTGCACCTTTCCTCTCACTGATTGTTTGAGTGCATGGACAATGCGGTCTTTCACATGCAGGTGGAGGGCAGGGATGGCTTTTCTAGAAAAGAAGTGCCGACTGGGTAGGTCATAGTGTGGGACAGCGTAGGCCATGAGCTCTCGGAACGCTGCGCTTTCAACCAAACGGAAGGGCATCATCTCTAATGAAATCAGTTTGGCAATGTAGGCCTTCAAAGTCAGTGAGGTTTTGTAGTACGTCCATGCTTGCAAGTGCATGGTGTTTACATGTCTAAGCATGCAACTGGTATTCAAATTTTGGAGATTTTTCCCTCGGCTAAAGGTCCTTCCGCACTTACAGAAAACCTTTGTCTCATCAATAGGATTTTGGTCAAAAAAGTGCCACACTGCACTCTTCCTACTATGCTAAAACTTTTCAGGGCTTGCACGCTGCGCTTATTTGACCATCTGGCCAAGCTGTCCTGCAACTCTTTTTGTTTTTTTTAACATGTTTTTGGACTGCTACGGGCCTTCCAGATAACTGCAGCTGCGATGTCTATGCCTGCAGCGGATCCTCCTCCTCTTCTTGGCTATTGCCAGCGGCACCCTCTTCCCCCAATGGATGCCAATCCGGGTCAACGACTGGGTCATCCATCACCTCCTCTTCAATTTCATCTGCACCTCCCTCTGTGTCACCGTGTAAGGTGGTATAGTATGCGGGAAGGGGCACCTGTCTCATCAGGGTCAGATTCTGGCTCAGTAGACTGTGAGGGCAATGTAGTGCTCTGGGTGAATGTACCAGCAGAATCACATAGCAGTGGCCTTGCATCAGTGCACTCCATGTCATATTCATCTTGGACTGGGGAATTCAGGATTTGACTTGATAAGTTAGGCATGGTATGTGAAAAGAGCTCCAGGGAGTAATCTGAAGTGTGGCCTGCCGCATCCTTCACTTTTGGTGGGGGTGAAGGACACAAGGAAGGTGTTGTTCCTGACCAGGAGCTTGCACTGACGACTCAGTGCCTGCAGTTTTTGAAACTTCAGAAGAGGAGGCGATAGAGCTGGAGGCTGTTTCAGCAATGTAAGCAAAAACCTGTTCCTGATGCTCTGGCTTTAAAAGCAGTTTACCTACTCCCAGAAAAGGGAGCCTTCCAGGCCTTCAGGAGCCAGACGATAACGCAGGTTCAACACCTCCTGCCTTAAGTGCTATTGTGCTTTTGGCACTACCAGCAGATGCACCACCACCACCACCACCATCAGTACCAGCTGCCCCCCCCCCCCGCCCACGTCCGCGGCCTCTTCCACCATACTTCCTCATGTTTGGGAAAATGTACCAAAAATACCAGAAGATATATGGTACTTTATGAGGAGCGTACAGCTGTATACGGTGTAGGGGAAAATTTAAATCTTCGTATATATTTCCAGAGTCACACAGAGGAGCTCACTCAGTGTGGATTTGACCGTAATACAAAAAGCAGATATATGGTACTGTATCAGAAGCGGACAGCTGTATACGGTGTAGGGGAAAAATTAAATCTCCGTATATATTTCCGGAGTCACACACAGACGCTCACTCAGTATGGATTTGACCGTAATGCAAAAAGCAGATATACGGTACTGTATCAGAAGCGGACAGCTGTATACAGTGTAGGGGAAAATTCAAATCTCCATATATATTTCTGGAGTCACACAGAGACGCTCACTCAGTATGGATTTGACCGTAATGCAAAAAGCAGATATACTGTACTGTATCAGAAGTGGACAGCTGTATACGGTGTAGGGGAAAATTTAAATCTCCGCATATATTTCCGGAGTCACACACAGATAGTCAGCATGTATTTGTCCGTGATACCAGCTGATACACGGTAGTGTGTGAGGAGCGTACAGCTCTATACGGTGTGGGAAAAAATGTAACTGTGCAGAAAAAAAGAATAAAAGTATTAGTGCTGTGTAAAAAGCAGTCTGCACAGCAGTGTACACACAGCAATACAGCTATCAGGCAGCCTAATAACCAGCGCTGCTGCACACAAGAAAATCATCCACTGTCACTGCACACTAACTGTACAGCACAATTGCTATAAGCACAAGCACAGAAGAACTTCTCTTTCCAGCCCTAACTCTCTCCCTACTGATAAACAGCGTCAGCAACCTCTCCCTACTGTTAAGATCAGCAGAAGTAAAATGGAGGTCGGCGGTCAGGGCTTTTATAGACACTATGACGCCCCCAAAGCAAGCCAATCACTGCAATGCCCTTCTCTAAGATGGTGGTGGACGCTGCACATGTCATCTCGTTGCCCACAGTGTACGTCCTTGCTCATTGGCTGAAAAAAGGCGCCTGAAAGCATTCTGTGAAAATCGACTTTGGCGCTCGTTTTGCTGACCGCATGGCTGACTGCACGCTATGGTCATGTTTTGGTCAACGAAACCCGACTTTGGCGAAAGTCGCCGACTTATGAATCTGACCGACCTGTTTCGCTCAACTCTACTTGTCCGCTGAAGGGTTTCGTATGGACCCCAGAAAGGTTCAGGCCATTGTGGACTGGGTGTAACCCAGAGATCTAAAAGGTCTTCAGCGCTTTTTGGGGTTCACAAATTATTATAGGAAATTTATAAGTGGGTTTCACAGATTTTTAAACCTCTCACTGACTTGACTCAAAAGGGCTCGGATAGCAAGAATTGGCCAGCTTCAGGCCGTAGCATTTTCTACGTTGAAAAAATGTTTCATGTCTGCCCCTGTATTAATTCAACCAGACCCGTCTGAACCGTTTCTTGTGGAGGTTGACACTTCGGAGGTGGGGGTGGGGGCAGTAATGTCGCAGGAATCGGCCGCTGTTACCAATTTAAGACCGTGTGCTTTCTTTTCGAAGAAATTCTCTTCTGTGGAGAGGAACTATGATGTGGGCAACAGGGAGTTGCTAGCCATTAAATTGGCGTTTGAAGAATAGAGGCATTTTTTGGCGGGGGCAGTCCATCGTATCGCTGTGATTAGAGACCACAAAATTCTGGCTTACATCGAGTCTGCTAAAAGGTTGACACCAAGACAGGTGAGATGGTCACTTTTTTTTCTCACAGTTTCAGTACTCTATTACCTTTCGGCCCGATGCTAAAAATGTCAAGGCTGATGCCTTGTCTTGTAGTCTGGACCCAGTATCACCTCCTGAACCTCCTTCCTCCATTCTTCAGCGCGGTGTGCTAGTGGCTGGGGTTTCTTCGGTGTTGGAGCGGGAGGTACGTGAGGCTCAGTCCCTGTTAAGTTGCCTGTTAATAAACTTTTTGTGCCTATTCATTTGGGTCTCAGGATACTCCGGGAGTTTCTTGACTCGGCCCTGAATGGCCATCCTGGGATCTCGGCTACCTGTAGAGCTATCTCTAGGTTGGTTTGGTGGTCTTCGTTGGTCTCAGATGTGGTGAAGTTCGTGTCGTCCTGTGAGGTATGTGCTCGGGCGAAAAACTCCCATAATCGGCCAGCCGGGGAATTGGTGCCATTGCCAATTCTTGATAGACCATGGACTCATTTGCCCATGGATTTTATCACCGATCTTCCTCCTTCTAATGGGAAAACGGTCATTTGGGTGGTGGTGGACAGATTTAGTAATTAGGCGCATTTTGTACCGCTGACAGGTCTGCCTAATGCAGAGACGCTGCCTAGATTGTTTGTGGAGCATGGTGTGCCTTTGTGTGTGGTTTCAGACAGGCGGGTGCAGTTTGTGTCCAAGTTCTGGAGGGATTTTTGCAAAAGGCTGGGTATCCGTTTGACCTTTTCTTCGGCATATCATCCTGAGACTAATGGTCAGACGGAGAGAACCAATCAGTCTCTAGAACAGATTTTGCGATGTCTGGACATTGCTTGGCAGGACGATTGGTGTTTCTCTTTGCAGGTGGTGGAATTTGCCTTTAATAATCGCATTAATCAGTCCACGGGCACCTCCCCTTTTTTCTGCAATTATGGGTTTCACCTTCATTTTAGGGAATTTTCCCGACTAGATTCAGGGTGTCCTGAAGCTGATTTAATGGTTCGACTATTGGGGGAGGTGTGGCAGGAGGTTCAGACGAACACTGGGAAGGCTCAGGGTAGGTATAAATTCTTTGCCGATAAAAGACGATCTGTGGGGCCAGCATTCCGGGTGGAAGATAAGGTTTGGTTGTCCACCAAAAATATTAAGCTTAAGGTTCCTTCTGCTAAGATGGGGCCCAAGTTCATTGGCC
This sequence comes from Oophaga sylvatica, assembly GCA_033576555.1. NCBI lineage: Eukaryota > Metazoa > Chordata > Amphibia > Anura > Dendrobatidae > Oophaga > Oophaga sylvatica. The sequence continues at coordinate 53,242,409 of JARQOD010000003.1, forward strand.
CTTATGAGATCATGGAAGTGATCAATCCTGTGGCTTTCCGTTTGCGCCTTCCTCAGCCTCCGCGGACGCCTAATGTGTTCCATAAAGCTCTTTTGAAACCTTTGGGTCTTCCGAGGAGTTTCCTTCCTCGCCACCTTTGGATGGTCAGAATGAGTTTGAAGTAAAACGGATCGTGAACTCTCGCATGGTCCGTCGTTCACTCCAATATCTGGTCCATTGGAGGGGTTATGGTCCTAAGGACCGGTCCTGGGTTCCAGCGCGGTCGGTCCATGCAGATCGGTTGGTCCAGGTCTATCATGCTCAGTATCTAGGGAAGCCTGGGGGTCCTGTGGCCCCCCATTGAGAGGGGGGGTACGGTCATGGTCCAAGCTGGGGTTTACCTTCTGCTTTTCCTTCTCTGGCCTGGTCATGGCGGGGTTAACCTTTCCTGCCTCTCTTTGACTTTGGGGCGGCTATTTATTGGTGCTGTTGCTGGCAGCCTTTGTCAGTGATAGTTTTAGTCTTCGACTTGAGCAGCTGACCCGCTATACCCTAGTGATCCTTCTGCCTCTGACTTCCCATTAGTGTCTGACCCGTTCCATATCCCTGACTTAGCGAGTCAGTGTATGACTCGGCTTGAACTCTGAACCCCGCCTCCTGTTTTCCGCCTCTGATACCAGGCTCCCCGACTGGCTTTGACTTACTGGCTCGAACCCTGACTCCGCCTCCCGTCTTGGATACCGCGCACCTCGACCTGCTTTTGACTCTCTGGCTCATACTCTGACTCAGCTTTCCGTCTCCTGTCTCTGGCACTGCGCTCTCGGCTGTTAACGACCCGGCTAGCTGGACCCCTCTACTTACTCCCCGCGGTGGCACCCGCTGCTGCACCTCTACTCCCCTGAGGTGAGCCCTCCGGTGGTTGCATGTGGTACTGCACCTAGGCAAACACTACAACCAGGCTGTTTCACATTTAGCTAGTGAAAAAATATTATTTAGAATGCTACACTTGTTTATGTAGCACAATAGAAACAGTGCACAACACACGTTTAGGACATGTTTCCTGCTGGCTTTGTCTGTGGACCTCAGTAATGGCCAAAAAAAAAAAAAAAAGTGCTGGAACGTAAATTTAGCAGCCACACTGGACACAAGCTAGCTACACTATCTAACTGATATACAACCGCCTAACTAGCTAAAATCTTGCTACTAACAGTGCCAGCATCGGGAGCAGCCTCTCTGTGCAGTTACAGTGTCAAAATGGCGCTGAAACAAGATGTCCGCCATTTATATGGAGAGGGACATGTGATTTCAGCAGCCAATGACACAAGCCGTTGTGTCAGGACATTGTTGGTGTTTTCTGCGCACTGATTTGCCAGCCGCAATGCGCACACAAAATTAGGAAAACAAAAATGACTGTTTACAAGAACACCACACCTCTGAGCTCTGCAAACCCCCTCCTCTTATCAAACATATGCCAAACGCTCATGATACACCACATTATCATTGCTAAAATGCTGAAAATACTTTTGTGGCAACAAATATTTTCCCGCACTTTTACTGAACGTTATTGACTTTTTCCGGTTTTATAAGTTTGCTTGTGTTTCCGATAATGAATCCAAATGTGCCATATTCATGCCGAATTTATGTTTGATCGTTTTCCGAACAAATTCGCTCATCACTACTGTTCATCTGGCATTATAGTCCACCTGTGCTAATGACTAGAGTTGAGCGAATTTGGTCAGGTTCCCTATTATTCGACAAGCTACAGAGCTTACCGAATAAGCTGCGGCTTCCTGGATCGCGCCAATAAACAGGCTCTCCATGCATGTGCTGTGACACAGCCGCGACACATGCAGCTGCGGCACTGATCAGCCGGCGCGATCCAGGTAGCCGGGTTCCCTCTGCAGCTTATAGCTTGCTGAATATGAGGGAACCAGAACAAATTCGCTCAACTTTACTAATGACCAACGAATGTATTCTAACACTTTAGGTGAACACCAGTGCTGTATTCAGTTGAAATTTACAACATTGTGCACTACCTGCTCCTCAGCAAAATTATTGATATCCTCCTTAAAGAATCTTTACGTCCACAGGATACCCTTTTGTTGCATTTTTTTCCTCCATCACAACATTCTCAGTACTCGTACTTTTGACAAAAAACCTCGAGGTTAGGAGTTTTTCAAAATTTGGGCCTTACCTTAAAGGGAACCTGTCATCACTTTTGGATGCTAAAACATGTGGCCACTGCCTTTCAGGGCTTATCTACAGCATTTCATAATGCTGTAGATAAGCCCCCGATCCGACCTGCAAGATAAGAAAAAATAGTTTTATTATACTCACCCGGGGGGGCGGTCCGGTCCGATGGGTGTCGCAGGTCCAGGTTCACTTTAACTTTGACGACTATGCCTAGTTGATGTCATGGTCCAGTCCGGAGTTTATGCTCTGCTGTCCTCTCTCAGGACTGGTCATGCTGGGGTTAATTTCCTCGGCCTCGTTCTGGAGCTAGCTGGGCTATTTCACTCCGTCACAGCTGGCTTACCAGTGTTAGTGATAGCTCAAGCTTCCAGTTTAGAGCCTCTGACCCTTGTACCTTGGTGATCCTCCTGCCTTTGACTTGTTTACTCGTGTATGACCCGGACTGACTCTGAACCCGTCTCTTGGTATCCGTCTCTGCTGCTACGTTCTCTGTCTGGCTTTTTGATTCCCTGGCTTGTACCCCGACCACGTCTCCCATCTCACGTCCTTGGACCCCGCGCTCATGTTTGGCTATTTGACCCTCTGCTTGGTATACTGACTACGTGTATTGCTGCTCCTTCTGGTACTTCTGCCTCTGTACGGTTTTGACCTATTGGCTTGTTTCTGACCACGGGCTTGCTGAGACCTCTGATACTTCGTATGACTGATTATTCCTAACTCAGCTTTGGATGTTTTTGCTGCCACCAGGTGGTGGTTTTGGCTGCTGCAGTGCAGGCCTGTCCTGGGAGTGAGTAATCCCTTCTTCCCTCTGTGGCCTACAGGTGGAGCACACACTAGCCTGCCTTGCAGCTGCATTACATTATCACTAACCTTACATTTAAACGGGAGTTTGCAATTTTTTTTTTCTCTGGTCATAGATCCAGTATCTCCTCCTGAACCTCCTTCCTCCATTCTTCAGCGTGGGGTGGTGGTGGCTGTGGTGTCCTCGAGACTGGAACAGGAGATTCGTGAGTCCCAATCTCTTGCTCCATCGTCCATACCTGAAAATAAGCTCTTTGTGCCTGTCCAATATCGGTTAAGGGTGCTTCGGGAGTTCCACGACTCTGCTCTGAGTGGGCATCCTGGAATCTCGGCCACTCGTAAAGCCATCACTAGGCTGTTCTGGTGGCCCTTGTTGACGTCTGACATCACTGGGTTTGTGTCTTCCTGTGAAACTTGTGCCCGCGCAAAAGCCTCCTGCAACCAGCCGGCCGGGAAATTGGTGCCACTGCCAATTCCGGATAGACCATGGACTCATCTGTCCATGGATTTTATCACTGATCTTCCTCCCTCTAATGGCAAAACCGTGATCTGGGTAGTTGTTGAAAGGTTCAGTAAACAAGCACATTCTGTACCATTAACGGGCCTCCCGAATGCTGAGACTCTATCTAAACTATTCATTGAGCATGTGATCCGGTTGCATGGTGTGCCTGTCAGTGTTGTGTCTGATAGAGGGGTGCAATTTGTGGCAAAATTCTGGAGGGCTTTTTGTAAAAGGCTGGGCATTAGTCTGACATTTTCATCGGCCTACCATCCTGAGACCAATGGTCAGACTGAAAGGACAAATCAGTCTTTGGAGCAGATTTTACGGTGTCTTGTCACGTCTAGACAGGATGATTGGTTCTCTGCAATACCTATAGCAGAATTCGCTTTCAATAATCGTGTCAATCAGTCCACTGGTACTTCTCCATTTTTCTGCAACTATGGGTTTCACCCTCATTTTGGTGAGTTTTCCCGGCTGGATTCAGGATGTCCAGGGGCTGATTCGGCCTTTCTGCGGTTGGGGGAGGTCTGGAGGGAGGTTCAGAGAAACATTGGGGAGGCTCAGGGCAAATATAAATTTTTTGCAGATAAACGACGTTCTGTAGGGCCAGCTTATCAGGTGGGGGATAAGGTATGGTTATCCACCAAAAATATAAGGCTGAGAATTCCTTCGGCTAAGTTGGGTCCCAAGTATATTGGTCCATATGAAATCTTAGAGGTGATTAATCCTGTGGTCTTTTGCCTGCGCTTGCCTCAGTCGTTGCGGATCCCTAATGTGTTCCATAAGGCGCTTCTGAAGCCGTCGGTGCCTTCCTCTGGTGAGTCTCCCTCACACCCGCCGCCTGTTGTGGTAGATGGACAGACCGAGTATGAGGTGGAACAGGTGGTGGATTCTCGTATGCGCCGCTGTTCACTTTAGTACTTGGTCCATTGGAAAGGGTACAGTCCTGAGGACCGGTCATGGGTGCCGGCGCGTTCGGTCCATGCTGATCGGTTGGTCCGGGTCTTTCACGCTCGTCATCCAGGGAAGCCTGGGGGTCCGGTGGCCCCCCATTGAGAGGGGGGTACTGTCATGGTCCAGTCCGGAGTTTATGCTCTGCTGTCCTCTCACAGGACTGGTCATGCTGGGGTTAATTTCCTCGGCCTCGTTCTGGAGCTAGCTGGGCTATTTCACTCCGTCACAGCTGGCTTACCAGTGTTAGTGATAGCTCAAGCTTCCAGTTTAGAGCCTCTGACCCTTGTACCTTGGTGATCCTCCTGCCTTTGACTTGTTTACTCGTGTATGACCCGGACTGACTCTGACCTCGTCTCTTGGTATCTGTCTCTGCTGCTAGGTTCTCTGTCTGGCTTTTTGATTCCCTGGCTTGTACCCCGACCACGTCTCCCATCTCACATCCTTGGACCCCGCGCTCATGTTTGGCTATTTGACCCTCTGCTTGGTATACTGACTACGTGTATTGCTGCTCCTTCTGGTACTTCTGCCTCTGTACGGTTTTGACCTATTGGCTTGTTTCTGACCACGGGCTTGCTGAGACCTCTGATACTTCGTATGACTGATTATTCCTAACTCAGCTTTGGATGTTTTTGCTGCCACCTGGTGGTGGTTTTGGCTGCTGCAGTGCAGGCCTGTCCTGGGAGTGAGCAATCCCTTCTTCCCTCTGTGGCCTACAGGTGGAGGACACACTAGCCTGCCTTGCAGCTGCATTACAGTTGAAGAGCTCAATATTGCCAGTCTATTGTGGCCTCACACTGAACTATGATCACTTAGTTTTATATTACTCTCAGGGCTAATCTGTATACAGGAAAGCTTCAATTAAAAAAGTGTCAGCATCTCTAATAAATTGGCAGTTCAGTGTATAATACTGGTGGATAAAAAAAAGACTGAACACAAGACCTTCGAAACCCTTCAACAAATTATAAGGGAGAGTTCATGACACCTTCTCTTCATCTACCTTATGATCCTGAGGAACATTGAGATTTTCTTTTTTACAGTCCTGTGAAAGAAGAGGACGGGGACATCTCTCTGGTGTTGTCCTCTTACTGGACAGAACTGGAGGGAAAACATACAGGGATTAAATTCATTCTTTACATACAGATAATTATAGGCCGTGTGTATTTAGTCCTGTCTATTACCTGGTGATGCGAGGGGCTGGGGAACCTCCATCATGACGTCCTTGTACAGATCTATGTGTCCTTCTAAATACTCCCACTCCTCCATGGAGAAATAGACGGTGACGTCCTGACACCTTATAGGAACCTGACACATACAATGATACCGTCATCCCCCCGATCCCTCCATAGCGTTACTGTATAATGTCCCAGCACTCCCAGCAGTGTCACCTCTCCAGTCAGCAGCTCAATCATCTTGTAGGTGAGTTCTAGTATCTTCTGCTCATTGATGTCCTCATGGATCAGGGGGTGAGGTGGAGGCCCCATGATTGGGCTCATGGGTCTTCCCCATCCCTCAGACACAGGGTCCTGACAGCGCTCCCTAGAGGTCTCCGTTAGTACTGTGTAATCCTGGTTATGGAGAGACACATTAATAAATCTCACTACAGACATTTCCAGAGTCCTCACCTCTCCAGTTCTGTCCATCTGTTATTCCCATAGATAAGAATGATGTAATGTGACGTCATCAGAATCTCTCACCTCTCCAGTAAGCCGGAACAGGATCTCTAGGGTGAGGTGTAATATCCTCTCCGCCATCTTGTCCCTATCCATCCTTGTAGGGTCACTCAGGAGAATTCTCTTATATAGAAGATCTCCACTGAGAGGATCCGATATTGTAGGGACCTGAATGGGGAAAAGATGATGATGTAACATAATAAAGATCCCATGTAAGAAATATCCAGAGCTGTTACAGGTCTAACACACAACCCAATTATAGTCACACACAGATATTTGTCACATATCTCCAATCCAGCACCAAAAACACAGAACCCTAATGGAAAAATATAATGTATCAGAATCTTTATTAAATATTTTATAAAAACAAGACATGAAATTTTAAAGCGTAGGAACATCCACAGAAATCGTGAAGGCAGAATCGGGGATGTAACAGATTATGTTACATTATTAACCCCTTAACGACCAATGACGGACATAGCACATCTGCAAGGAGTTTGTATGTTCTCCCCGTGTTTGCGTGGGTTTCCTCCTGGTACTCTGGCTTCCTCCCACATTCCAAAGACATACTGATAGGGAATTTTGATTGTGAGCCACATTGGGAACAGTGATGATAATGTATGTAAAGCGCTGTGGAATAAGATAGCGCAAGCATAGCAAAAGCATTATAATAGCACATCACGAGCAAGAGTCAGTTGCTGCATCATGATGTGTTATGTCAGTCATGAATTAAAACTGTCAATTTGTAGAAACACACAGTAATATCTCCTTGCCGACAGTGGTCACTGACAGCTGAGTGGCATGGCCACAGATGCAGGGATCAATTTCAACTCTGTAATTGCTGTGATCGGTCAGTCAATTCGGAGCTTGGCTCAGCTGACAGCTCCTGCGGTAAGAGCTAGGGTGGTGCTCACAATGTCTCAGGCTGATAAACCCTCTAAATACCACGATCGATAGCAATCGCGTCATTTGGAAGGTTGTGAGAGAGAGTGGGCGCCGATGGGAATCAGGGCACCTGGAGGTAATACCTGGTGTACCAGGTATGGTGGCCTGAGTGACCCAGGAAATCTGCCTGTGTAATATCACAGGTCTCATGTATTATCTGTATTGCGATGCATAAAACGAGACCAGTGATCAGAGTAATAAAAATGAATGTTCCATAGAGGGACTAAGTAAAAAAGATAAGATTATTGAAAAACGTATTAATAAAAATAAATAATGAATAAAAAATACTACACCAATAAATACCCATATTTATGTAATAAAAAAATAAATAAGTACACATATTTGGTACTTTGATAAAACAACAATGTAAATAAAAATGTATTGCTAAAAACTTCAGTTTGTCCCTCAAAAAGAAGTTGCCATACAGCTCCATCACTGGGAAAAAAAAGTTGTACCTCTCAGAACATAATGATCCAAAAATATTTTTTTTTCTATAAAATTGTATTTATTATGCAGAAGCGACAGAACATAAATAAAATTATATAAATGTGGTATCGCTATAATCGTACTGACCCGAAGAATAAAGCGGTCTTGTCATTTTTACTACTAGCGGAGCAGAATAAAAAAAACTTCAAAAAGAAATCTCTGCGCTGCTGGTTTTTGTTCATTCTGCCTCCCAAAAGTAGGCATATAAGGCGATCAAAAAATGTTAGGTGTTCGAAAATGGTACCAATATAAATGTCAACCAGTCCAACAAAATACAAGCTCTTACATGACTCTGTTGACAGAAATAAAAAAATTATAGCTCTCAATCTATGGCAATGCAAAAACTTGTACAAATTAGTAAAAAAAAAAAAGTGTCCTTTAGTGTGTGACAGCAGCCAAACATAAAAAGCTGATATAAATCTTGAATCAATGACATCGCACCGACCCAAATAATAAAGTCATCTAATCACATATACTGCACGAGGAATGGTGTGAAAAATAAATAAAAACAATTCTTGACCTACTGTTAATTTGTTTATTCTGACTTCCGAATATCGCAGTTATTCTGCGTTTTATGTTGAGAGCTTACACTGGGGTTTCCGTGAAAAATTTCTGAAATACACTGAACCCCCGATGGAAGATTCCCTATAATGAGGCAGATGGAGACATTGTGGTGTGCATTAAAAAGCGGTCCGCCATAGTTTTGTGCACCTCTTAAAATCAGGATTCCACCACATAAAAGCCACACAGTCCTGAGTGTCTCTGGTGCCTCATTAGTGAATGGATCTCTCAAGGGTTTTATTTGAATCACAAATTTTGTAGATTTAGATGGAAACCCTAATATAAGTGCTCAGCGTAGATTACAGAATAAATGTGATTCAAAATATTCTGTAACCCAAAATGCCCCCAAATAATAGCTTCTACTCAACCCACAAAAAAAAATTCTCACTCAGGTTTGTCATCTGTTAAACAAAAATAAAGGGGTGTCCACATTACTGGCAGGATAAAGGCGTTAGAAATGTGACATAGCTCCCACCAAAAGAAATTCAGCGACACTTGTGCTCCCAAATCCAAATGCCCCCTCCTCCTGAGCCCCACTTTGTGCTTAAACTGCAGTTAGCATTCACGTTTGGCATTACTATAAAGAGAGCCCATTTAATTTATGGCGTGCGTGTCTCCAGAACCACAAGCTGGGCGCTATGTATAGGGACTACAATGTACTGGTGACTAAAACATACTGGGTACTACAATGGCATATTTGCACTTTCACTTAGCAACTCCCATTGCTGCTCATTTCTGAAAAACACCCATGGAGTTAAAATCATCACTATACATGTCGATGAATTCCCAAATTGGAGTCAATTGAGGTTGGATTCTGCTCCTCTGGCAGTTAGGGACTCTGTATATGTAATCCACAAACTAGTGTATGAAACGTGTTCTCCTAGACTCAAATAGCACTCCATCCCTCCCGAGTCTTGCCATGCGGCCAAACAGTGCTGTATAGCCACTTATGGGGTATTGCGACACTCACTGGAAATTGTGTAAACAATTATGTCATCATTTTTATCTGTTTTCCTTTGTGAAAATTTAAAATTTGGGGCTAAATCCACATTATAGTGATAAAAAAGTGTCAATAAGCTCACTGCACCCTAAAATGATTTACCGTAATTAAGAGGTGTAGTTTGTAAAGTGGGGTCACTTATGGGGCGTCCTGCTGTCCTGACACCTCAGATGCTCTGTCAATGTGTCATGGCACCCTCAAACCATTGCAAACAACTCTGCACTTCAATATGGCGTTCCTTCCCTTCTGAGCTTTGCTCTCTGCTTAAAAAGTAGCTTTTGATCACATATGGGACATTCCTTTACTCTGAAGACATTGCATAACAAGTTTTGTGGTCCATTTTCTCTTATTATCCCTTTTGGAAATTAAAAATTGGGGCTAAAACAACATTTTAGTGGAGAAAAATGTAATTTTTCAGTTTCTCTGCCCAATTTTATACAATTACATGTGGGTTTAAATGCTCACTACATCCCTAGAGGAATTCTTTGAAACATAGGTTCCAACATTTGGGGGATTCTGCTGTTCTGGAACATGGTGTAGATAATCCACTGTATTCCAGAAAATGTTGCATTTCAAAAATCAAATAGCGCACTAGTTGGGTATCCTTATACTCAGGAGAAATTGCACAACAAATTATACGTTCCATTGTCCCGATACCTTTGTGAAAATGAAAAATTTGAGGCTGAAACAACATTTCTGGGAAAAAACTTTCATTTTTAATTTTCACAGTCCAATGTTTTCAAATTCTGTGAAGCACTACTCTGTTCAAGATGCTGACCACATCTCTAGATAAATTAATTGAGCGGTGTAATTTACAAAATGGGGTCACTTTGGGGGCTTCCACTATTTAGGCACATCAGAGGCTCTGCAAACGCAACATGGCATCCACTATCTATTCCAGACAATTTTGCACACCAAAAGTCAAATGGTGCTCCTTCCCGTCCAAGCCCTGCCATGCACCCAAACAGATTTACATCATATATGGGGAATAGGTGTACTCAGAGAAATTGAACAAATTGTATGGCCTATTTTATCCTGTTATTGTTGTAAAAATGAAAAATTTGCTGGTAAAGCAACATTTTTATGGGAAAAATGTATTTTTCCATTTTCACGGCTCACTGTTATAAAATAATGTGAAGCATCTTTGGGTTCGAGGTGCTCACTATACCTCTAGATAAATTCCTTGAGGGGTGTAGTTTCCAAAAAAGGGCACTTTTTTGGGGTTTCTAGTGTTTAGGTACATTTGGGGCACCAGCAGATAAATTCCCAAAGGGGTATAATTTCAAAAATGGGGTCACAGCTAGAAAGAGGGTATGCTGAAGGATCGTGCATCCGAAACGCGCGTCGGGCTTTTTTCCTGACCCGGTTACCGTCCCAGCTTGTCACTCCCCTCCAGGTAATCATGACTGCTGCAGCGCTATTGTACAATGCGTAGTTCATTTTTTCTGCTATTATGCTATGATATCTGCTATTTCTATAGACTGCCGGTTGTACTATCTGATGCCCATTATATACACACAAATATTTTTTTCAGGTAATTAATACCACTCTGCGACTTTATATTGTGTGTGGCTATCATGTCACTACCTTTGCCATCTATATAAGCTATTGCCTTTATTGTTTAATGGACATTATATATATTCCCATTAGGTAATCATCACCGCTGCAGCTATATTTTACACCACATAGTCTGTGATTTTTTGCTATTATGCCATTATGCGTGCTATTTATACAGGCTATTTGATTCATTAGGGTCTATTTTCATATTGACTACATATTCATCGTTGTCCTATAGGCTTGAATTTTTTTGTATAGTTGACCATTGCTGGGCTGTATCTGGTCAGTTGTTTTGACATGTTCTGATGTGCTCTGGTTGGACTCCCATTTCTCCTCTCCATGTCTCTGCCATTTTTTGTCCTTGTACCAATTTATATATGTTGAAATAAAATATAATATTTTTCCATATTTGGGCTCAATGGTCGTTTCTTTGAGGTAACTCAATAATTCAGCAATGTATTTTTTGCATATTGATATCCATCATTATTTTCTTTTGCTGACCTTATCTATGAGCTGTTTTTCTCACCCTCCCAAGTCTCGCAGTATGGCTAAGCAGCACTGTACAGCTACATATGGGGTATTTCCACGTTCAGCAGAAATTGTGTGACAATCTTTGATACCATTTTTACCCATTTCCCAGAGTGAAAAATGTAAAATCTGGGGTTAAAGCAAAATTTTTCTGATAAAATTGTAATAATTTTTTTTCAATACTCAGTGGTATAAAATTCTATGACACACCCGTGGTGTCAATATGAACACTGCACACTTAGATAAATTCATTGAAAGGTGTAGTTTGTAAAATTGGGTCACTTATGGGAGGTTCTGTTGTCCAGCCACCTAAGGTGGTCTCCCAGTGGCTCATGGCACCCGCTAAGCATAACAGTAAAATCTGCTCTAAATTGTGGCGCTTGTTCCCTTCTCTGTTTTCAACTGTGCCTCAAAAATAGTTCCTGATTACATGTAGTGTATTGGCATACTCAGGAGAAATAGCACACCAAACTGAGATATCCGTTTTTTCCTATATCCTTTTATAAAAATTAAAAACAACATTAGCCCTAAAACAATATTTTAGTGGTAAAAATGTATTTCTTCTTCACTGCCTAATGGTATAAATTTCTATGAGGCACATGTGGTGTCAATATGATCACTGCACCCCTAGATATATTCATTGAGAGGTGTAGTTTGTAAAATGATTGATGTCGCTTATGGGGGGTTTCTGCTGTTCTGGCACCTATGGGGCTCTGCCAATGTTACATGACACCCTCAAACCATTCTAGCAAAATATCAACTCCAATATGGCACTTCTTTTCTTCTGAGCTTTGCACTGTTCCTCAAAAGTAGTTTTCGACCACATAAGGGGTATCGATGTGCTCAGTAGAAACTGCATAACAATTTATATGGTCCTCGTTGAAAATTAAAAATTTGGAGCAAAAACATTTTTGAGGGAAATTTTTTTTTTTTTCATTTTCATAGTTCAACCTTATAAACTTCTGTGAAGCACCTGTGCTCACCACATGACCATATGTCTAGATAAATTCTTTCAGTGGTCTAGTTTCCAAAATGGCGTCACTTGTGTGGAGTTTCCACTATTGAGGCACATCAGGGGTTCTTCAAACCCCACATGGCGTCAACTATCGATTCCAACCAATTTTACGTGCAAAAAAGTCAAATGGCACTCCTTGCACTTCCAATCCTTCCTGTGTGCCCAATCCGTAGTTTTCATCCCCATATTGGCGTACTCCGTAGAAATTGCACAACAAATTGTATGGTGCATTTTCTCCTGTCAACCTTGTGAAAATGCAAAATTTGGGGCTAAAATAAGATTTTGCAGGAAAAATGTCACTTTTTATCTCCATGGCTCTACATTATAAGACTACTGTGAAGCATCAGGGGCTCTCCAAATGTGACATGGCGTCCGCTGATGAGTCCAGCAAATTTTGCGTTCAAAAAAAGTCAAATGGCGCTCCTTCCGCTTCCGATCCCAAACAGTAGTTTTCCCCATATATACTCAGGAGAAATTGCGCAACAAATTTTGGGGTAAATTTTTTTCCTTACACTTGCGAAAATAAAAAATTTGAGCTAAAGTTAAATTTTGTTGAAAAAAAGTAAAATGCATCTAAAAGGTTAATAAACTTCTTGAATGTGGTTTTGAGCACCTTGAGGGGTGCAGTTTTTAGAATGGTGTCACTTTTGGGTGTTTTCAGGCATATAGACCCCTCAAAGTGACTTCAAATGTGATGTGGTTCCTAAAACAAAATGGTTTTACAAATTTTGTTGTAAAAATGAGAAATCGCTGGTCAACTTTTAACCCTTACAACTTCCTAAGAAAAAAAAATTGTTTCCAAAATTGTGCTGATGTAAGTAGACATGTGGGAAATGTTATTTATTAACTATTTTGTGTCACGTATCTCTCTGATTTGAGGGCGCAAAAATTGAAATTTTGAAAATTGTGAAATTTTCAACATTTTTACCAAATTTCAATCTTTTCCATAAATAAATGTAAGTCATATCAAAGTAATGTTACCATTATCATGAAGTACAATTTGTCATGAAAAAAACAGTCTCAGAATCAGTGGGATCTGTTCAAGCGTTTCAGAGTTATAACCTCATAAAGTGACAGTGGTCAGATTTTTAAAATGACGCCCGGTCATTAACCTACAAAGGGGCTTGGTCCTTAAGGGGTTAATATCTCCTGATAGTGACAACATGGAGCGGCAGGAGACTGTACAGTAACAGAGCAGCGCCGTCAGGATGGAAGTGACCCAATGTAATCCAATACAGACAGAGATCCTGATATAGTGACACAGACGAGAACACGTTCTGTCTCCTGGAATGTGACCGCAGCACTGAGGGGGTTAATGTCCCCTGCGCCCAGTAATGGGGAATCTCCAGCACCTACCTCCACCTGCAGAGCCGCACACCACATATATGGCTGTTCTGTGCCCAGTAATGGGGAATCTCCAGCACCTACCTCCACCTGCAGAGCTGCACACCACATATATGGCTGTTCTGTGCCCAGTAATGGGGAATCTCCAGCACCTACCTCCTCCTGCAGAGCCGCACACCACATATATGGCTGTTCTGTGCCCAGTAATGGGGGATCTCCAGCACCTACCTCCACCTGCAGAGCCGCACACCACATATATGGCTGTTCTGTGCCCAGTAATGGGGAATCTCCAGCACCTACCTCCACCTGCAGAGCCGCACACCACATATATGGCTGTTCTGTGCCCAGTAATGGGGAATCTCCAGCACCTACCTCCACCTGCAGAGCCGCACTCCACATATATGGCTGTTCTGTGCCCAGTAATGGGGGATCTCCAGCACCTACCTCCACCTGCAGAGCCGCACTCCACATATATGGCTGTTCTGTGCCCAGTAATGGGGAATCTCCAGCACCTACCTCCACCTGCAGAGCCGCACACCACATATATGGCTGTTCTGTGCCCAGTAATGGGGAATCTCCAGCACCTACCTCCACCTGCAGAGCCGCACACCACATATATGGCTGTTCTGTGCCCAGTAATGGGGAATCTCCAGCACCTACCTCCACCTGCAGAGCTGCACACCACATATATGGCTGTTCTGTGCCCAGTAATGGGGAATCTCCAGCACCTACCTCCACCTGCAGAGCCGCACACCACATATATGGCTGTTCTGTGCCCAGTAATGGGGAATCTCCAGCACCTACCTCCACCTGCAGAGCCACACACCACATATATGGCTGTTCTGTGCCCAGTAATGGGGAATCTCCAGCACCTACCTCCACCTGCAGAGCCACACACCACATATTAAAGAACATGTATGCAAGTACCTGGATAAAAATGAAGTGATTAAACAGAGTCAGCATGGGTTTGTAACTAATAAGTCATGTCAGACTAACTTAATTTCCTTCTATGACAGAATCACTGACTGGGTGGATCAGGGAAATGCTGTAGATATAGTATATCTTGACTTCAGCAAAGCATTTGACAAAGTATCTCACACAATCCTTATTGAAAAAATGACTAAGTATGGAATGGACAAGGCAACTGTTAGGTGGATTCATAACTGGCTTAGTGATCGGACCCAAAGAGTGGTTGTAAATGGCTGCACATCCAGTTGGAAGAATGTCTCAAGTGGGGTACCACAAGGCTCTGTTTTGGGCCCTGTATTGTTTAACATCTTTATCAATGATTTAGATGAAGGAATTGAGGGTAAACTGATCAAATTTGCTGATGACACAAAGCTAGGAGGGGTAGCTAATACTAGAGAAGAGAGAGAGAGGATTCAAAAAGATATACATAAACTGGAGCAGTGGGCAGCAACTAACAGAATGGATTTTAACAGGGAAAAATGCAAAGTACTACATCTGGGCAATAAAAATGAAAAAAGCATATACAAAATGGGAGGAATAGGGCTAAGTAACAGCACATGTGAAAAAGACTTGGGTATACTAATTGATCACAGACTTAACATGAGTCAACAGTGTGATGCAGCAGCAAAAAAGGCAAATGCAATTCTAGGATGTATCAACAGAAGCATACAGTCTAGATCACGTGAGGTCATTATTGCCCTCTACTCCTCTTTGGTCAGACCTCATCTGGAATACTGTGTCCAGTTTTGGGCACCACATTTTAAAAAAGACATCAACAAACTGGAGCAAGTTCAGAGAAGAGCCACCAGAATGGTGACCGGTCTGCAAACCATGTCCTATGAGGAACGGTTGCAGGATTTGGGAATGTTTAGCTTGCAAAAAAGAAGACTGAGAGGAGACTTAATAGCTGTCTACAAATATCTCAAGGGCTGTCACATTGTAGAAGGATCATCTTTATTCTCATTTGCGCAAGGAAAGACTAGAAGCAATGGGATGAAACTGAATGGGAGGAGACACAGACTAGATATTAGAAAAAACTTTTTGACAGTTAGGGTGATCAATGAGTGGAACAGGCTGCCACAAGAGGTGGTGAGTTCTCCTTCAATGGAAGTCTTCAAACAGAGGCTGGATAGACATCTGTCTGGGATGATTTAGAGAATCCTGCTTTGAGCAGGGGGTTGGACCAGATGATCCAGGAGGTCCCTTCCAACTCTACCATTCTATGATTCTATATGGCTGTTCTGTGCCCAGTAATGGGGAATCTCCAGCACCTACCTCCACCTGCAGAGCCGCACACCACATATATGGCTGTTCTGTGCCCAGTAATGGGGGATCTCCAGCACCTACCTCCACCTGCAGAGCCGCACACCACATATATGGCTGTTCTGTGCCCAGTAATGGGGAATCTCCAGCACCTACCTCCACCTGCAGAGCCGCACACCACATATATGGCTGTTCTGTGCCCAGTAATGGGGAATCTCCAGCACCTACCTCCACCTGCAGAGCCGCACACCACATATATGGCTGTTCTGTGCCCAGTAATGGGGAATCTCCAGCACCTACCTCCACCTGCAGAGCCGCACACCACATATATGGCTGTTCTGTGCCCAGTAATGGGGAATCTCCAGCACCTACCTCCACCTGCAGAGCCGCACACCACATATATGGCTGTTCTGTGCCCAGTAATGGGGGATCTCCAGCACCTACCTCCACCTGCAGAGCCGCACACCACATATATGGCTGTTCTGTGCCCAGTAATGGGGAATCTCCAGCACCTACCTCCACCTACAGAGCCGCACACCACATATATGGCTGTTCTGTGTCCAGTAATGGGGGATCTCCAGCACCTACCTCCACCTGCAGAGCCGCACACCACATATATGGCTGTTCTGTGCCCAGTAATGGGGAATCTCCAGCACCTACCTCCACCTGCAGAGCCGCACACCACATATATGGCTGTTCTGTGCCCAGTAATGGGGAATCTCCAGCACCTACCTCCACCTGCAGAGCCGCACACCACATATATGGCTGTTCTGTGCCCAGTAATGGGGAATCTCCAGCACCTACCTCCACCTGCAGAGCCGCACACCACATATATGGCTGTTCTGTGCCCAGTAATGGGGAATCTCCAGCACCTACCTCCACCTGCAGAGCCGCACACCACATATATGGCTGTTCTGTGCCCAGTAATGGGGAATCTCCAGCACTTACCTCCACCTGCAGAGCCGCACACCACATATATGGCTGTTCTGTGCGCAGTAATGGGGAATCTCCAGCACTTACCTCCACCTGCAGAGCCGCACTCCACATATATGGCTGTTCTGTGCCCAGTAATGGGGAATCTCCAGCACTACCTCCACCTGCAGAGCCGCACACCACATATATGGCTGTTCTGTGCCCAGTAATGGGGAATCTCCAGCACTTACCTCCACCTGCAGAGTCGCACACCACATATATGGCTGTTCTGTGCCCAGTAATGGGGAATCTCCAGCACCTACCTCCACCTGCAGAGCCGCACACCACATATATGGCTGTTCTGTGCCCAGTAATGGGAATCTCCAGCACTTACCTCCACCTGCAGAGCCGCACACCACATATATGGCTGTTCTGTGCGCAGTAATGGGGAATCTCCAGCACCTACCTCCACCTGCAGAGCCGCACTCCACATATATGGCTGTTCTGTGCCCAGTAATGGGGAATCTCCAGCACCTACCTCCACCTGCAGAGCCGCACACCACATATATGGCTGTTCTGTGCCCAGTAATGGGGAATCGCCAGCACCTACCTCCACCTGCAGAGCCGCACACCACATATATGGCTGTTCTGTGCCCAGTAATGGGGAATCTCCAGCACTTACCTCCACCTGCAGAGCCGCACACCACATATATGGCTGTTCTGCGCCCAGTAATGGGGAATCTCCAGCACCTACCTCCACCTGTAGAGCCGCACTCCATATATATGGCTGTTCTGTGCGCAGTAATGGGGAATCTCCAGCACCTACCTCCACCTGCAGAGCCGCACACCACATATATGGCTGTTCTGTGCGCAGTAATGGGGAATCTCCAGCACCTACCTCCACCTGCAGAGCCGCACACCACATATATGGCTGTTCTGTACCAGTAATGGGGAATCTCCAGCACTTACCTCCACCTGCAGAGCCGCACACCACATATATGGCTGTTCTGCGCCCAGTAATGGGGAATCTCCAGCACCTACCTCCACCTGCAGAGCCGCACTCCACATATATGGCTGTTCTGTGCCCAGTAATGGGGAATCTCCAGCACCTACCTCCACCTGCAGAGCCGCACACCACATATATGGCTGTTCTGTGCCCAGTAATGGGGAATCTCCAGCACCTACCTCCACCTGCAGAGCCACACACCACATATATGGCTGTTCTGTGCCCAGTAATGGGGAATCTCCAGCACCTACCTCCACCTGCAGAGCCACACACCACATATTAAAGAACATGTATGCAAGTACCTGGATAAAAATGAAGTGATTAAACAGAGTCAGCATGGGTTTGTAACTAATAAGTCATGTCAGACTAACTTAATTTCCTTCTATGACAGAATCACTGACTGGGTGGATCAGGGAAATGCTGTAGATATAGTATATCTTGACTTCAGCAAAGCATTTGACAAAGTATCTCACACAATCCTTATTGAAAAAATGACTAAGTATGGAATGGACAAGGCAACTGTTAGGTGGATTCATAACTGGCTTAGTGATCGGACCCAAAGAGTGGTTGTAAATGGCTGCACATCCAGTTGGAAGAATGTCTCAAGTGGGGTACCACAAGGCTCTGTTTTGGGCCCTGTATTGTTTAACATCTTTATCAATGATTTAGATGAAGGAATTGAGGGTAAACTGATCAAATTTGCTGATGACACAAAGCTAGGAGGGGTAGCTAATACTAGAGAAGAGAGAGAGAGGATTCAAAAAGATATACATAAACTGGAGCAGTGGGCAGCAACTAACAGAATGGATTTTAACAGGGAAAAATGCAAAGTACTACATCTGGGCAATAAAAATGAAAAAAGCATATACAAAATGGGAGGAATAGGGCTAAGTAACAGCACATGTGAAAAAGACTTGGGTATACTAATTGATCACAGACTTAACATGAGTCAACAGTGTGATGCAGCAGCAAAAAAGGCAAATGCAATTCTAGGATGTATCAACAGAAGCATACAGTCTAGATCACGTGAGGTCATTATTGCCCTCTACTCCTCTTTGGTCAGACCTCATCTGGAATACTGTGTCCAGTTTTGGGCACCACATTTTAAAAAAGACATCAACAAACTGGAGCAAGTTCAGAGAAGAGCCACCAGAATGGTGACCGGTCTGCAAACCATGTCCTATGAGGAACGGTTGCAGGATTTGGGAATGTTTAGCTTGCAAAAAAGAAGACTGAGAGGAGACTTAATAGCTGTCTACAAATATCTCAAGGGCTGTCACATTGTAGAAGGATCATCTTTATTCTCATTTGCGCAAGGAAAGACTAGAAGCAATGGGATGAAACTGAATGGGAGGAGACACAGACTAGATATTAGAAAAAACTTTTTGACAGTTAGGGTGATCAATGAGTGGAACAGGCTGCCACAAGAGGTGGTGAGTTCTCCTTCAATGGAAGTCTTCAAACAGAGGCTGGATAGACATCTGTCTGGGATGATTTAGAGAATCCTGCTTTGAGCAGGGGTTGGACCAGATGATCCAGGAGGTCCCTTCCAACTCTACCATTCTATGATTCTATATGGCTGTTATGTGCCCAGTAATGGGGAATCTCCAGCACCTACCTCCACCTGCAGAGCCGCACACCACATATTATGGCTGTTCTGTGCCCAGTAATGGGGGATCTCCAGCACCTACCTCCACCTGCAGAGCCGCACACCACATATATGGCTGTTCTGTGCCAGTAATGGGAATCTCCAGCACCTACCTCCACCTGCAGAGCCGCACACCACATATATGGCTGTTCTGTGCCCAGTAATGGGGAATCTCCAGCACCTACCTCCACCTGCAGAGCCGCACACCACATATATGGCTGTTCTGTGCCCAGTAATGGGGAATCTCCAGCACCTACCTCCACCTGCAGAGCCGCACACCACATATATGGCTGTTCTGTGCCCAGTAATGGGGAATCTCCAGCACCTACCTCCACCTGCAGAGCCGCACACCACATATATGGCTGTTCTGTGCGCACAGGACCTGTGATGAGGTCACAGGAGGGGAGGAGTCAGGGGTCACATGATCAGGGGCCTCAGTGTATGCAGGGCTCTGCTGTGCTGGTTGTCATGGTGCTGGATGAGGGAAGTTTATGTGTGGGGTCTGGTCAGGAGGGGTTTACAGGGTGGATGTAGCAGAGCCGTGTGTGTACGAGGTGTACGGAGCATAGCCGCGTGTGTACGAGGTGTATGAAGCGGAGCCGTGTGTGTACGAGGTGTACGGAGAGGAGCCATGTGTGTACGAGGTGTACGGAGAGGAGCCGTGTGTGTACGAGGTGTACGGAGCAGAGCGTGTGTACAGGTGTGCGGAGTGGAGCCGTGTGTGTACGAGGTGTACGGAGAGGAGCCGTGTGTGTACGAGGTGTACGGAGAGGAGCCGTGTGTGTACGAGGTGTACGAAGAGGAGCCGTGTGTGTACGAGGTGTACGGAGCATAGCCGCGTGTGTACGAGGTGTACAGAGTGGAGCCGTGTGTGTATGAGGTGTACGGAGAGGAGCTGTGTGTGACGAGGTGTATGGAGCGGAGCCGCGTATGTACGAGGTGTATGGAGCGAGGTGTGTCTGGTCAAATGGGAGAGCCATGTTTACGAGGTGTAGGACCATAGCCATATGTGGACGGTATACGAAGTGGAGCATTGTTATGAGCAAGCCTTGATGGACGATATGAAGACGAAACATGGTGTGTACATGTACCAGTAGGATTTGTGAGTACGGAGAGACCATGTGAGAGGTGTACGGCGGAACCGTGTTGTGGTTGCAACATGTCCGGTGGAGCCCGCGCGTGAGAAAGTATATGGGGAACCATGTGTATACGGAGTCCTGTAGTGGGAATTACAGGGTGCAACATTAGGTCACAGTCAGGTAGAATTCAACAAAAGCTAGGGAATGCAAGGTCAAAGCAACCCAAGTCGAGCAACCTAAGATAAGAATAAAGACTAGGTGGCACAGAGCACACACACATTCTTGAGTCAAAGCTACACTAAGGCCTCTTTACACCTCTGATATTCTGTTGGCCGGACCTGCGAAAGATCGGACCGACTGAAACGATAAAAATATTGGCTCTTTGTTTTAAAGGGAATCTCAGCACTATCATGGCGCCCCTTTAGCGTCTGTGCGCAGAATGGGATCTCCGATCCCATTTTGGGCGCACCCAATTTGGCT
>JARQOD010000003.1:53263400-53292509 GCA_033576555.1 Oophaga sylvatica
GGGCGCCCTGGGCTGGAGGACAGGGCTGGTGTCTGGCACCAGGTGAGAGGGGAGCACACAGCGGAGGATACCAGAAGGGCTCCAGGTGCAGGAGCTCTGAGCCGGGCTCCTCCATCTCTGCTGTGGGTCATGGAGTCCCGCAGACAGTAGGCAGGGCCAGGCGTGGACTCGCTGAGCTCTGTGCCAGGAATTCATGGAGCAAATCTCCCGGCGGCAGAGCAGGGGAAAATGAGAGCCGTCTTTAGCAGCTGCCGCCGGGAAAGAGCGCTTACTGTAGTGCTTCTTCCTCGGCGGCCGTTTGTGCACATGGGGGACATCAATCTGTGTTCTCCGTGTACATGTGTGCAGGATGTTTTGCTGTCAGTGGTGACGGAAAAAAATGGACATGTCAGCATGTTTTGCCCACGGACTGCCATCAATAGGGCAGAGCAAAGTACTGCAGTGCATAGGTGCCCTTGCTCTTTGACCTTTTCTGGCACCTTTGCACTGCAGTACTTTGCTATGCCCTCAATAGGACAGATAAGTAGGCGTGTACAGGAGCGCGATGCCGGGAAGCCTGTGTTGATGATGCAGGATCGCGTCATCCACAAGAAGCAAGTAGGAGGGCGGCGATCGTAAGAAGATGGGAGGCGCCGGACCAAGACCAGCGACACCCACCGGACCGCCCCCAGGTAAGTATGATAAAATTTATTTTTCAGTTCTTCCAGGTCAGGTTGGGAGCTTATATACAGCATTATAGAATGCTGTATATAAGCCAGGAAATATGATGGCCGTATCTTATATCATATCGGCCAAAACTGCTGACAGGTTCCCTTTAAGCACAGTGATATTGTTGTTTTTAAACCAGGTATTGGTACTTTTGGCAGTGTGGACAGGTGCCAAGTCCTGGTGGAGAATGAAATTTCCATCTCCTAAAAGCTTGTCGGCAGAGGGAAGAATGAAGTGCTCTAAAATTTCCCGTTAGACGGCTGTGCTGACTTTGTTCTTGATAAAACATAGTGGGCCTACACCAGCAGATGACATGGCTCGCCAAACCATCACTGATTGTGGAAACTTCACAGTAGACCTCAAGCAGCTTGGATTGTGTGCCTCTCCACTCTTCCTCCAGACTCTGGGACCTTGATTTCCAAATGAAATGCAAAATTTACTTTCACCTGTGTAGCGCCAACATCTCTGCCTGCAGTCCCTCTCTCACAGCAGAGACACCAGCATACTCACCGCCGAGGCTCCCGTCCTGCTCCTTCCAGATCTGCTGCTGCATGGGATGCGTGCACTCCTAGCTTTTCTCCAGGCACTGTGCTTAGGGTGCGCGCGCACTTCCTCTTTCATAAAGGGGCCATGCGCGTTACTCTAAAGAGTCCCCAGCCAATAGCCGGAGGTCACTTACTATTTAAAGCGCCTCCTCCAACATGGAGTTGCCTGTGCAATGTTTTGAGTTTCTTCCTAACACGCTTGTCAGTTCTCAGGTCCCAGTGTTTGCATTTAGTCTGCTGCACCTGCCAGTGCTTACCTAAACCGCAGCCGAGCCAGCCGCACCCACCAGTGCTCACCTTAACGGCAGCCGAGCCAGCTGCACCCGTCAGTGCTCACCTCAACGGCAGCTGAACCAGTTCCACCCACCAGTGCACACCTCAACGGCAGCCAAGCCTGCTTCACCCGCCTGAGCTCGTCTCTCTGTCAGCCTGTCCTGTCTGCACCTGCCGTTCCTGTCATCTTATCTGCCTGTCTGTATCTGTTGGACATGTTCCCGGGCCATCCCAGCTACCAGTTGCTAGGGGTCACCTTCCATCCAGCCAAGGTCAATCCTGGAGTAGCACCTGGACCACCTCCCTTGTCTCTCCTTGGATCTCGGTGTCGTTAGCTGCTGCGTGTCCGAGGTCAGATTGGTGAGGCTCCTAGTAACAACCCTCCAGTTTTCTTTGGGCTTTGGCACAGTGGTTCCACCACCCAGCCCATTACAATCTGAAAACAACTTGGACCACTGAGTAAGGGTGAGTTTCCACGATCAGTAAACGCTGCGTGTTTGGCGCTGTGCGCTGGCACAGCGCCAAACACGCAGCGTCCAGATGTTACAGCATAGTGGAGGGGATTTCAAGAAATCCCGTCTCCACTATGCGTAACAACATGCAGGTGGCAGACCTGCGTAAACGGACATGCGGCGCGTCTTTTCAGACCGCAGCATGTCCTCGCGTGTTGCGGCGACGGTGCGTCGCCGCAACAGAATTTCACACAGGGCTATGTAGCCCTGCGCTCTTTCCGGAGGTGTTCCGGAGGTGTCCTGAACACCTCCGGAAATAGCGCGCGTCATAAAGGGGCGGGGCTTAGACGGAGCGGAATTTCCGCTCCGTCCAAAGCGCTGTGGTTCCGGACCGTGGAACCACAGCCTTACAGTCCAGTTCTTTTTCTCCTTGGCCCAGGTAAGACGCGTCTGGCGTTGTCTATTGGTCATGAGTGGCTTGACACAAGGAATGTGACACTTGTAGCCCATGTCCTGGATATGTCTGTGTGTGGTGGCTCTTGAAGCAGTGACTCCAGCAGCAGTCTACTCAATCTCCACAAAAAATTTTAATGGCCTTTTCTTAACAATCCTTTCAAGGCTGTGGTTATCCTGGTTGTGCACTTTTTTCTACCACACTTTTTCCTCCCACTCAACTTTCTATTAATATGCTTGGATACAGCACTCTGTGAACAGCCAGCTTCTTTAGCAATGACCTTTTGTGGCTTACCCTCCTTGTGCAGTGTGTCAGTGACTGCCTTCTGGACATCTGTCAAGTCAGCAGTCCTCCCCATGATTGTGAAGCCTGTTGAAACAGACTAAGAGACCTTTTTAAACACTTAGGAAGCCTTTGCAGATGTTCTTTGTTAATTATTCAGATTTACTGAGATAATGACTTTTGGGTTTTCATTGGCTGTAAGTCATAATCATCAACATTAAAGAAATAAACTCTTGAAATAGATCACACTGTAATGACTCTATATAATGAGTTTCATTTTTTGTATTGAAGAACTGAAATAAATTAAATTTTTGATGATATTCTAATTTTGTGAGAAGCACCTGTAGATAGGAAAAATCCCCACTATTACACTCTGCCCTTTTCTAAACAAATACTGAGTGACCCAGTAGCCCCCTGGGATCACTGATCACTCATGTATAATGGTAATCACTTATTTATAAGATATTCCTATTATTCATCACTTCTGATTTAAGGAAATTCTAATTTCTATTTACTACAAAGGGCTCACTATTTTCTGTATGAGTACATCTTTTGTTACACTCACTATTCACATGGTTAATTAATTATACTGCTTTCATTGTAGCTCCTAAAAAACAGGATTGCTTTATTACTTAGCATCCCTAAATATCACAATTTACTGTAAGATCTTATTTGCTGAAGTGTATTTCCTATTAAGCTACAGGTGGAGCTTTTGTCACCCCTGTTGCACTTCCCTAATATTCATGCTGGAACACAGTGAGTTCTTTATTGCCGAACTCACTACGCTGCACTGAGTCACATCGACGCGTTTCACCCATCCACTTCATGGGCATATCAGTAGTTAATTATCCTATCAACGCGCTGTGCCATACAGTAATCATTCAGCACTGGAGCTCACACTCCCGGCCACGATGCAAGCCGCAATATTTTTCCAGACATTGGTAATAATTCTAACTAAAGGGTACTGTATCAGAAGCGTACAGCTGTATACAGTGTAGGGGAAATTGTAAATCTCCATATATATTTCCGAAAAATATTTAGACTTGAGAGTCCTCAGTGGTTGATACCTTTTAATGGCTAATAGTTAGCCATTAAAAGGTATCAACCACTGAGGACTCTCAAGTCTAAATATTTTTCTATCTACTGGCTAACACGGTACGAAGATACACATCTTTCCTATATATATTTCCGGAGTCACACACAGACCCTCACTCAGTATGGATTAGACCAGAATATAAAAAGCAGAAAAAGGGTACTTTATCAGAAGGGGTACAGCTGTATACAGTGTAGGGGAAATTGTAAATCTCCGTATAAATTTCCGGAGTCACACACAGACGCTCACAGGCTCAGTATGGATTAGACCAGAATATAAAAAGCAGAAAATCGGTACTGTATCAGAAGCATACAGCTGTATACAGTGTAGGGGTAATTGTAAATCTCCGTATATATTTCCGGAGTCACACACAGACGCTCTCTCAGTATGGATTTGACTGTAATACAAAAGGCAGAAAAAAGGTACTGTATCAGAAGATACCAGGTGTATATAGTATAGGGGAAAATTTCAATCTCCGTATATATTTCTGGAGTCACACACAGATGCTCACTCAGTATGGATTTGACCAGAATACAAAAAGCAGAAAAAGGTACTGTATCAGAAGATACCAGGTGTATATAGTATAAGGGAAAATTTCAATCTCCGTATATATTTCCGGAGTCACACACAGACGCTCACTCAGTATGGATTTGACCATAATACAAAAGGCAGAAAAAAGGTACTGTTTCAGAAGATACCAGGTGTATATAGTGTAGGGGAAAATTTAAATCTCCGTATAATATTTCCGGAGTCACACACAGACGCTCACTCAGTATGGATTTGACCGTAATACAAAAGGCAGAAAAAAGTTACTGTATCAGAAGATACCAGGTGTATATAGTGTAGGGGAAAATTTAAATCTCCGTATATACTTCCAGAGTGACACACAGATGCTCACTCAGAATGGATTTGACCGTAATACAAAAGGCTGAAAAAAGGTACTGTATCAGAAGATACCAGGTGTATATAGTAAATATCCAGGAGAAAAAAATGGAGCCAAACGGTGTTCAATAAGTTGAATATAAATAACAATATTTTATTGGAATCAAATTAAAAAATAATAGACCAAAAAGTGCCACCAATAATACATACAGCAGGAGAAATATCCCCACCTCCCCAAGGAAAACCCACAGTATGTCCCAGTGAGTGGTCAAGAGACCGTACGGTGTGGAAATGCAATCTGGAAGTAGTAAATGACCATAATAGTATTCACCATGCTATATTGTAATCGCGGTCCTTGCCAGTAAAAATGTATCTGACCCTAATAATAGGGGACAGGTCACAAGGATCAGAAATCTGCAATAAATATAGCTCCTGGGAAAAAAATAACAGAGGACAACCCAGAAGCATATACACACAGTCAGGATATTCATATCCCGTGTCTGGCTAGTAACAGTTAAACAGTCAAGGTAATATTGCACTATACCCTAGGCCAAACAGAAGGGCAGAAAATCAAAGCAATATTAGTCTAACATGAGGTAGATGGTGGGACTTACCGGGGAGAACTAAGGGGAGGGAAGTCCGTGGATGAAGAGACACCCCAACGCACGTTTCGTGACTGCAGAGAGTCACTTCCTCAGGGGGATAGAGTTGGTGGATGAAAAGGACCTTTAACCCCTTCACCCCCAAGGGTGGTTTGCACGTTAATGACCGGGCCAATTTTTACAATTCTGACCACTGTCTCTTTATGAGGTTATAACTCTGGAACGCTTCAACGGATCTTCGCGATTCTGAGATTGTTTTCTCGTGACATATTGTACTTCATGTTAGTGATAAAATTTCTTCGATATAACTTGCGTTTATTTTTGAAAAAAACGCAAATATGGCGAAAATTTTTAAAATTTTGCAATTTTCAAACTTTGAATTTTATTCCCTTAAAACAGAGAAATATATCACACAAAATAGTTAAGAAATAACATTTCCCACATGTCTACTTTACATCAGCACAATTTTGGAACCAAAATTTTTTTTTGTTAGGAAGTTATAAGGGTTAAAAGTTGACCAGCGATTTCTCATTTTTACAACAAAATTTACAAAGCCATTTTTTTTAGGGACCACCTCACATTTGAAGTCACTTTGAGGGGTCTATATGGCAGAAAATACCCAAAAGTGACACCATTCTAAAAACTGCACCCCTCAAGGTACTCAAAACCACATTCAAGAAGTTTATTAACTCTTCAGGTGCTTCACAGTAAATAAAGCAACGTGGAAGGAAAAAATGAATATTTTACTTTTTAGCCACAAAAATTATCTTTTACAAACTTTTTTTTTTATTTTCACAAGGGTAAAAGGAGAAAATGGACAGATAAGGTTGTTATGCAATTTCTCCTGAGTACGCCAATACCCCATATGTGGGGGAAAACCACTGTTTGGGCACACGGCAGAGCTCGTAAGGGAAGGAGCGACGTTTGACTTTTTCAAACTAAAATTGGCTGGAATTTAGATTGGATGCCATGTCGCGTTTGGAGAGCCCCTGATGCGCCTAAACAGTGGAAACCCCCCACAAGTGACACCATTTTGGAAACTAGACCCCTAAGGTACTTATCTAGATCTGTTGTGAGCACTTTGAACCCTCAAGTGTTTCACAAAAGTTTATAAAGCCTGGGTGTGAAAAAAAAAAAAATCAATTTTCCACAAAAATGATTTTTTAGTCCCAAATTTTTGAATTTTCCCAAGGAAATTGGACCCCAAAAGTTGTTGTCCAATTTGTTCTGAGTACGCTGATACCCGATATGTGGGGGGGGGAAACTGTTTGGGCGCACGGCAGGGCTTGGAAAGGAAGTAGTAACGTTTTGGAATGCAGACGTTAATGGGGGTCATGTTCCGTTTGCAGTGCCCCAGATGAGCCTAAACAGTGGAAATCCCCCACAAGTGACCCCATTTTGGAAACTAGACCCCCTAAGGAACTTATCTAGGTCTTTGGTGAGCAATTTGAACCCCCAAGTGCTTCACACAAGTTTATAATGCCCGGGCATGAAAATAAAAAATCCTATTTTTTTCCCACAAAAATTATCTTTTAGTCACTAATTTTTTATTTTCCCAAGGGTAACAGGAGAAATTGGACCACATAAGTTGTTGTACAATTTGTCCTGAGTACGCTGATACCCCATATGTGGGGGGGAACCACTGTTTGGGCGCACGGCAGAGCTCGGAATGGAAGGAGCACCATTTGACTTTTTCCAACCAAAATTGGCTGGAATTGAGTTTGGATGCCATGTTGCATTTGGAGAGCCCCTGATGTGCCTAAACAGTGGAAACCCCCCACAAATGACCCCATTTGGGAAACTAGACCCCCTAAGGAACTTATCTAGATTTTTGATGAGCAATTTGAACCCACAAGTGCTTCACACAAGTTTATAACGTAGAGCCGTAAAATTTAAAAATCATATTTTTTCCACAAAAATGATCTTTTCACCCCAATTTTTATTTTTCCAAGGGTAACAAGACTCCAAAAGTTATTGTGCAATTTGTCCTGAGTGCGCTGATACCCCATATGTGGGGGTAAACCACTGTTTGGGTGCATGGCAGAGTTTGGAAGGGAAGGAGCGCCGTCTGACTTTTTCAACGCAGAATTGGCTGGACGCCATGTCGTGTTTGGA
The DNA here is from genome assembly GCA_033576555.1 of Oophaga sylvatica. Taxonomy (NCBI): domain Eukaryota; kingdom Metazoa; phylum Chordata; class Amphibia; order Anura; family Dendrobatidae; genus Oophaga; species Oophaga sylvatica. The sequence continues at coordinate 53,270,807 of JARQOD010000003.1, forward strand.
GAGCTCCTGATCTGCCTAAACAGTGGAAACCCCCATAAATGACACCATTTTGGAAACTAGACCCTTCAAGGAACTTATCTAGATGTGTGGTGAGAACTTTGAACCCCCAGGTGTTTCACTAAAGTTTATAACGTACAGCCGTAAAATAAAAAATCTTTTTTTTTTTTTTACAAAAATGATTTTTTCGCCCCCAATATTTTATTTTCACAAGGGTAACAGAAGAAATTGGAACCCAAAAGTTGTTGTCCAATTTGTCCTGAGTACACTGATACCCAATATGTGGGCGAAAACTACTGTATGGGCACACGTCGGGGCTCGGAAGGGAAGTAGTGACGTTTTGGATTGCAGACTTTGATGGAATGGTCTGGGGGCGTCATGTCACATTTGGAGAGCCCCTGATGCACCTAAACAGTGGAAACCCCCCACAAGTGACCCCATTTAGGCAAATAGACCCCACAAGGAACTTATCTAGATGTGTGGTGAGCACTTTGAACCCCGAAGTGCTTCACAGAAGTTTATAACGCACAGCCGTAAAAATAAAAAATCTTTTTTTTTTTTTACAAAAATGATTTTTTCGCCCCCAATATTTTATTTTCACAAGGGTAACAGGAGAAATTGGACCCCAAAAGTTGTTGTCCAATTTGTCCTGAGTACGCTGATACCCAATATGTGGGAGAAAACTACTGTATGGGCGCACGTCAGGGCTCGGAAGGGAAGTAGTGACGTTTTGGATTGCAGACTTTGATGGAATGGTCTGGGTGCGTCATGTCGCATTTGGAGAGCCCCTGATGCGCCTAAACAGTGGAAACCCCCCACAAGTGACCCCATTTTGGAAAATAGACCCCACAAGGAACTTATCTAGATGTGTGGTGAGCACTTTGAACCCCGAAGTGCTTCACAGAAGTTTATAACGCACAGCCGTAAAAATAAAAAATATTTTTTTTTTTTTGCAAAAATGATTTTTTCGCCCCAATATTTTATTTTTACAAGGGTAACAGGAGAAATTGGACCCCAAAAGTTGTTGCCCAATTTGTCCTGAGTACGCTGAATACCCAATATGTGGGAGAAAACTACTGTATGGGTACACGTTGGGGCTCGGAAGGGAAGTAGTGACGTTTTGGATTGCAGACTTTGATGGAATGGTCTGGGGGCGTCATGTCGCATTTGGAGAGCCCCTGATGCGCCTAAACAGTGGAAATCCCCAACAAGTGACCCCATTTTGGAAAATAGACCCCACAAGGAACTTATCTAGGTGTGTGGTGAGCGCTATGAAGTCCCAAGTGCTTCACAGAAGTTTATAATGTACAGCCGTAAAAACAAAAAAATATTTTTTTTTGTACAAAAATGATATTTTTGCCCCCAGTTTTTTATTTTCCCAAGGGTAACAGAAGAAATAGGACAAATTGCACAATAACTCTTGGGGTCCAGAGTACGCTGATACCCCATATGTGGGGATAAACTACTGTTTGGACGCATGGCAGAGCTCAGAAGTGAAGGAGCACCGTTTGACTTTTTCAACGCAGAATTGGCTGGAATTGAGATCAGACGCCATGTCACATTTGGAGAGCCCCTGATGTGCCTAAACAGCGGAAACCCCCCAATTCTAACTCCAACCCTAACCCCAACACACCCCTAACCCTAGTCCCAACCCTAACCACAAACCTAACCCTAACACACCCCTAATCCCAACCCTAACCCTAATCCTAACTTTAGTGCCAACCCTAACCCTAACTTTAGCCGCAACCCTACCAACCCTAATGGGAAAATGGAAATAAATACATTTTTTTAATTTTATTATTTTTCCCTAACTAAGGGGGTGATAAAGGGGGGTTTGATTTACTATTTATAGCGGGTTTTTATGATTGGCAGCTGTCACGCTAAAAGACGCTTTTTATTGCAAAAATAGTTTTTTGCATCGCCACATTTTGAGAGCTATAATTTTTGCATACTTTGGCCCACAGAGTCATGTGAGGTCTTATTTTTTGCGGTACGAGTTGACGTTTTTATTTGTACCATTTTTGAGCAGGTGACATTTTTTGATTGCTTTTTATTTCGTTTTTTGGGAGGTTAGAATGAACAAAAATCAGCAATTCATGAATTTCTTTTGGGGGAGGCGTTTTTATTGTTCCGCGTGTGGTAAAATTGATAAAGCAGTTTTATTCTTCGGGTCAGTACGATTATGGCGATACCTCATTTATATCATTTTTTTATGTTTTGGCGCTTTTATAGAATAAAAACAATTTTATATAAAAAATAATTATTTTTGCATCGCTTTATTCTGCGAGCTATAACTTTTTTATTTTTTCGCTGATGATGCTGTATGGCGGCTCGTTTTTTGCGGGACAAGATGGCGTTTTCAGCGGTACCATGTTTATTTATATAGGTCTTTTTGATCGCGCGTTATTCCACTTTTTGTTCGGCGGTATGATGATAAAGCATTGATTTTTTGCTTTTTTTTTTTTTTTTTTTTTAAGGGGTTCACTTAAGGGGTTAACTAGTGGGACAGTTTTATAGGGGGGGTCGTTACGGACGCGGCGATACCAAATATGTGTACTTTTATTGTTTTGTTTTTTTTATTTACAGGAAGAAATGAATTTATTGGGGAATATATATATATTTTTTTTATTTATTTTGGATTTTTTTTTATAACATGTTTATTTTTATATTTTTAACTTTTTTACTTTGTCCCAGGGTGGGACATCACTGTATTTTATCAAATCGCTGGTGTGACAGTGTGCACAGCACACTGTCACACCAGCGATCGCTCAGGCAGTGCAGCAGGCTTCTCAGTGCCTGCTCTCAGCAGGCACTGAGGAAGCCGCCTCCCTCCAGGACCCCGGCGCCATCTTGGATCCGGGTCCTGGGAGGGAGGAAGCCCTCAGAACAGCGCGATCACATCGCGCTGGTCTGAGGGTCTCAGGGGGGCGCGCAGGGAGCCCCCACCCTGCGCGATCCTCTCCTGTGCCCCCAGTACACCGCGATCATGTTTGATCGCGGTGTGCTAGGGGTTAATGTGCCGGGAGCGGTCCGTGACCGCTCCTGACACACAGTCACGGGTGTCAGCTGTGAAAAATCAGCTGACACCCGGCGGCGATTAGCTGCGCTTCCCTTAGGAGCGCAGCTGATCGCCTATGACATACTATCCCGTCCATGGGCAGATTGGCACGGGTTTTATGGACGGGATAGTACGTCTAATGTCAGAGAGGGGTTAAAAGGCCCCATGATCAAGTCACATGAAAACAAATGGCCAATAATCAGTGGAATAGGCGGCGCATGCGCAATATACTGTGACAGGTCCTCAACATGATAATAGGAGTAAGCGCATATGTAAAGACCCGACCGATGCTATGTATAGATGGATGGCTATAGCGGCGCATGCGCCTTGAGCCCACACGGCCCAGGATGATGCAGGGGCATCATGGAGACGTCCCCGCACCAACTGAGTATGGGGGGGCGCAAGGCGATGCGCACAGTCATCCCAGCACAAAGAGGAAGCGGTGTGGAGTGAAGGGGAAAAGGGGAGAAGAAAAACCAAGGATTGGGAAGGAAAAAGGGGATGGCAATATATAGAGATATGGGCAATGATGGTGAAACAAGGCTAAAGGGAAAGTAATAAATCAATCAGTGCCATGCAATAGCATATTAGGTGAAAATAATGCCATATCTCAAAAAACTAAACATAACCCCATAATGTGACACACAACAATATTTTGTACATTTGATAAATAAATAAATATATCAGCTATAGGGGTTATAGGTGTATATAGTGTAGGGGAAAATTTAATCTCCGTATATATTTCCGGAGTCACACACAGATAGTCAGCATGTATTTGTCCGTGATACCAGCTGATACACGGTAGTGTGTGAGGAGCTACAGCTCTATACGGTGTGGGAAAAAATGAAAGCTCGGTAACTGCAGAAAAAAAGACTAAACGTATTAGTGCTGTGTAAAAAGCAGTCTGCAGAGCAGTGTACACACAGCAATACAGCTATCAGGCAGCCTAATAACCAGCGCTGCTGCACACAAGAAAATCCTCCCCTGTCACTGCACACTAACTGTACAGCACAATTGCTATCAGCACAAGCACAAAGAACTTCTCTTTCCAGCCCTAACTCTCTCCCTACTGATAAACAGCGTCAGCAACCTCTCCCTACTGTTAAGATCGCAGAAGTAAAATGGCGGTCGGCGGTCAGGGCTTTTATAGACACTATGACGCCCCCAAAGCAAGCCAATCACTGCAATGCCCTTCTCTAAGATGGTGGTGGACGCTGCCCATGTCATCTCATTGCCCATAGTGTATATCCTTGCTCATTGGCTGAAAAAAGGCGCCTGCAAGCATTATGGGAAAACCGACTTGGGCGTTCGTTTTGCCGAACGCATGGAAGACTTCACGCTATGGTCGAGTTGCGTTTGGCGAAACCCGACTTTGGCGAAAGTCGGCGACTTATGAATCTGACCGACCTGTTTCGCTCAACTCTAATCATGAGTTCCTGCACTTGATCAATTCTAAACACTTGTTGAAAAGCAATTTTCAGACTTACCCAATGCAATCAAAATGGGCACTCCCCCCAAAAAAAAAATTTGATGCTCTTAAACAACTTGTACAGCTTTGTTTGTCCCAAGAACTATTTATTAGGTTTTAGTTACTGCATCTCTTTTTGGCATGAGGCACCCTATCTTATTTTAATTTTTGCATTATGATAATAATAATAAAGATTTATATTTCATGCAAAATCCCTCTAGTGCTCACTTGTTTGGTCCAGAGATGCATTTTCCTGGGTCATGATGCTGTTAAATATAGCCGTTGTACTATACAAAAAATTAAATCAAGTATTACTGGACATACGGCTGATATAAATTAAAAGAAAACTGTAAATATATCGGGCGCTACCAAGCATTTTTTAGCTAAAAATAATGTCAGCAACGTTTCGGCTCCATGAGCCTTCCTCAAGCAGTGTCTAACATACAAATGTGGTTTTTTTTATAGGGTCTATGTCTCACAACCACTTTACATTCAATTAGTCAAATTTTAGACAAATAGTCACATAGAGTGTATTCATATAATACAGTAATAACATGTATACCTCATATTCACCTTACATAATATTTAGCAGTTGCGTATTCTTTTGTACTTCTATGTATCACACATATTTCCCACTGATTACCTATATTAGCAAAGCACACACACAGCTGTGATCAAAAATTATGCACAGAGGTACTTCCTTATCCAGAGGAGCTATGCTGCACATGGAGGACGCTGAAATCGCCATGTTGGTCTCACATACCACCTCTCTGCGCATGTCTCCTATGTAATTGGACGTTTCACTGGCCTACAGCCAATCAGAACTACTGTGTGGCATTTTGTGCACTGCGCATGCGCACTACGGCAGTGTCAGTGCCGAGGTGCCATCTTGGATGTGGCAGACTGCACAAACTTACAAATTATGCAGTCTGTACTTTTCAGTCTTGCTCAAAAACATATCGATACATAAGAATCTTCATGTATGACTCCTTCTTAGTGGCAGATATGGCTTTTACTCTCTTTATTAGGAAATAGTACCTATGTCTATTTGGTCCCCTGCCAGCAGACACAGAATCCAAATTAGCTGAAATACATTAGTCCGGTTCATACTTAATGGAGATATACCCATCTTTTCCATCCTGGTAAGCGGGACAGTTCCCTTTAATGGGTCACTTCCCACCACCTATGACATAAAAGGGGGAGGTATTCCGCACCCTTTGTGGCACGGGTCCCTCAACCCCAATGTCTTAAGATGGAGATGTTCGTTCCCCAGTACTGAACCTTTTGACTAGTTAGAATTCCATTTTCAACAAGAATATGTCAACAGACACTCTCATTCATGAAGTTCATATTTTTTCTTGAGCACTTTATACAAGGGACTCTGCGCAAATGTATGAAAAATATACTAGAAAAAATTCTTTGTTCCTGAGTGCGTCCTCCATCTCAGACTTAGCTCCCCAGATATTCGATTTTCTTCTCGATATCATTATCTACAAAAAACAGAAAAATAGAAACATTATATTACAAATTACTTATTGACCGTAATCAATAACTACCAATGGATAGATAAAGCGTGGAAACCCTATTGGGTTGCAGAATTAAGTCTAAAGTCTACATTTAGACCCTTAGGTTTCAAAGTATTGAGTTCATATATCCATTGCAATTCTTTTCTCATTAGGAGACCAACTCTATCTCCCCCTCTCCTCTGTATAGGGACCGCGTCTATTAATCTAAACCTTAATTGTTTCTCCGTATGTTTTAATTCAGTAAAATGTTTTGAGACTGGAAGATCCATTCTTTTCTTTCTAATTGTATATTTATGTTGACTTATTCGAGTTTTGAAGTCACATGTCGTCTCGCCTACGTACCATAACTTGCAAGGGCATTCTAGTAAATAAACTATGTATTCAGAATCACACGTTAGAAAGTGGTCTATACGGTACTCCTTATTTGTTTCATAATGTACAAATTTTGCTCCCTTAATCATCTGTGTTGTGAATGGGTTTGAGATGAGTTCTGAGCAGAGGCTCCCTCTGGTGGTTACAAGCGGTGCTAGTCTGTCCAGTGAAGATTGTGAGGACTGGGAATCAGGTGTTACTGACTGGTCTTATATAAGGGAGTCACCTTCCCATCAGGGTTGCCGGTGATCAATTGTTCTGGTCTGAATCCTTTATTCCAGTTTCCCTTGTAGCCTGCTGTGTCGTGTCTGCATCTCCTGCTAACAGATAAGACATTTTCTTCTTTTGTGTTTGTGCTATATTTTTGCATTTTGTCCTGCACTTCTGTGGGGGCCTTCAGGGTCCCCTCCTGGGGCTTCTGCCCTCTCAGTTTTGTTCAGCCACTGATGTTTGTACTTTTGCTTTTTCCAGTTTTTTCAGTGGCTGCTGTTTTGATTTTGTTACACCAGAGAACTAATTTAGGTGGAAGAGGTCGTGTGATCTCAGGTGTTTTTGAAATTTGTTGTGAATGGGTTTGAGATGAGTTCTGAGCAGAGGCTCCCTCTGGTGGTTACAAGCGGTACTAGTGAGGATTGTGAGGACTGGGAATCAGGTGTTACTGATTGGTCTTATTTAAGGGAATCATTTTCCCATCAGGGTTGCCGGTGATCAATTGTTCTGGTCTGAATCCTTCTTTCCAGTTTCCCTTGTAGCCTGCTGTGTCGTGTCTGCATCTCCTGCTATCAGATAAGACAATTTCTTATTTTGTGTTTTTGCTATATTTTTGCATTTGGTCCTGCACTTCTGTGGGGGCCTTCTGGGTCCACTCCGGGGGCTTTTGCCCTCTCAGTTTAGTTCAGCCACTGTGTTTTGTACTTTTGCTTTTTCCAGTTTTTTCAGTGGCTGCTGTTTTTGTTACACCAGAGAACTAATTTAGGTGGTAGAGGTCATGTGATCTCAGGTGATTTTGAAATTAGTAGAGTTGGTGTTTTTCAGGGTTTTCTGGGATTGCAGTAAGTACCCTTCCTGTCCTTTTCTATTTAGATAGTTTGGGCCCCAGCTTTTGCTCATACTATTTTCTTTCTGTGTCAGTATTTCCTCTTGTCTAACCGCCATTACATGTTTGGGGGCTTTCTATTATCTTTGGGGTTCTGCTACGGGGCAGATAGCTTTCCTATTTCTATCTTTAGGTGTAGTTAGTTTCTCAGGCTGTGACGAGGCGTCTAGGACCAACGTAGGAACGCTCCACGGCTGCCTCTAGTTGCGGTGGTTAGTCAGGGTACTGCAATCTCATAGATTCCAACTGCTCTGGTGTATTTCCTTTTTTGCTTGCACTCCTCAGCTACCGTAACATAACAGTATCACCGGCCATAAAAATTGTATGGTACTCACAGAAGGGAAAAAATATTTTGAAGGAAGAAAAGTTGTCAGAGATATTTTTCTGTTTGTTGCATTTTTTTTTTTTTTTTTTTCCCTCTGTATCTCTGGGTGCTGGGGAGGATCTTTTCTCCCAATGGAGTTTGCACAGTTGTCTGGCCGTGTGGATCAGCTTGCCACTGAGGTTCAGAGTATTGCTGCATATCTTGCTAGGTTGCCTGTTGTGGAACCTAGGATCCCCATGCCAGATTTGTTTTTAGGGGATCGAGCTAAGTTTCAGAATTTCAAAAATAATTGTAAATTGTTTCTTGCCTTAAAATCTAAGTCCTCAGGAAACGCAGCGCAGCAGGTTCAAATTATCATCTCTCTCCTGCGCGGCGATCCTCAGGATTGGGCTTTTTCCCTGATACCTGGGGATCCTGTTTTGAGTGATGTTGAGGCATTTTTTCAGGCTTTGGGGTTATTGTACGATGAGCCTAATGTCACTGATCAAGCTGAAAAAGCCTTGTTGGCATTAAATCAGGGGCTTGATGACGCTGAGTTATACTGTCAGAGATTCCGTAGGTGGGCAGTCCTGACCAAATGGAATGACGACGCTTTGGCGGCCCTTTTCCGGAAGGGTCTGTCGGATAATGTAAAGGATGTTATGGTGGGATTCCCTGTCCCCTCTGGTCTCAATGATTCTATGTCATTGGCGATTCAAATTGACAGACGTTTACGTGAGCGGAGAAGTATGCGTGGAGTGGTGTTGCCTTGTGAGCCAGCTGCTGAGCCCATGCAGTGTGATGGAGTGGTGTCTGGGGCACAGCGTCATGAGTTTCAAAAGCGCAATGGGTTATGTTTCTACTGTGGTGATGCCTCTCATGCTATTTCAGTCTGCCCTAAGCGGGGAAGACGTTTTGCACGCTCAGTTGTCTTGGGTAGTGTTCAGACTAAGTTTTTATTAACTGTCACTCTGATATGCTCTCTGTCCTCATTTTCTGCTCAGGCTTTCGTTGATTCTGGAGCAGCTATTAACCTGATGGATTATGATTTTGCTAAACGTTGTGGATTTCCCTTGATACCCCTACAGAAGTCTATTCCCCTACTGGGGATCGATTCTACCCTTTGGCTGAGAATAAACCCCAGTTTTCTACTCAGGTGATAATGAGGGTTGAACCTGATCACCAGGAGTGCTGCAAATTTTTGGTTCTATATAATCTGCATGACATTATAGTGCTGGGTTTCCCTTGGTTACAGTCTCATAATCCTGTTTTGGATTGGAAATCTGTGTCTGTAACCAGTTGGGGCTGCCAATGTGTTAGTGCCAACACTCCTGTTTTTTCTGCCTCCCCCCAGGCTGAGGATGTTCCTGACTTTTTGTTTGATTTTTCTGATGTGTTTAGCGAAAGTAAATCTGCATCCTTACCTCCCCATAGGAGCTATGACTGCGCTATTGAATTAGTGCCAGGTAGTAAATTCCCTAAGGGTCGCCTTTTTAACTTGTCTGTACCTGAACATGACGCTATGCGGTCTTATATCAAGGAATCATTGGAGAAGGGTCATATCAGACCATCCTCTTCACCCTTAGGTGCCGGTTTTTTCTTTGTGGCCAAAAAAGATGGTTCATTAAGGCCGTGTATTGATTATCGTCTCTTGAACAATATTACTGTGAAATATCAATACCCGTTACCCTTGATTTCTGACCTGTTTTCCAGGGTGAAAAACGCTACTTGGTTTACCAAGCTTGACCTCAGGGGGGCGTATAACCTTATTCGCATTAAGCACGGGGATGAATGGAAGACGGCATTTAACACCCCTGAAGGGCATTTTGAGTACCTTGTGATGCCCTTTGGGCTCACTAATGCTCCTTCCGTCTTCCAGTCCTTCATGAATGACATTTTCAGGGATTTTGTGGACAAGTTTCTGATTGTTTATTTGGATGATATCTTGATTTTTTCTAATGACTGGGACTCTCATGTGAAACATGTTCGAACTGTATTCCAGATTTTGAGAGAGAATGCTCTGTATGTGAAGGGATCAAAGTGTCTTTTTGGCGTACAGAAGATCTCATTTCTGGGATTCATTTTGTCCCCATCTGTTATTGAAATGGACCCGGTCAAGGTTCAGGCCATCTGTGATTGGGTCCAACCTACTTCATTAAAGGCTCTTCAGAGATTTTTGGGTTTTGCCAATTTTTATCGTAAATTTATTGGTAATTTCTCTGTTATTGTTAAACCATTAACTGATTTGACCAGAAAGGGTTCTGATGTGGTGAATTGGCCTCCTGAGGCAGTCTCTGCGTTTCAGGAACTTAAGCAGAGATTCACTTCTGCTCCTGTTCTACGGCAGCCTGATGTTTCTCTGCCATTTCAGGTGGAGGTTGATGCCTCTGAAATTGGGGCAGGTGCCGTTTTGTCCCAAAAAGATCCAGAGACCTCTAAAAGTAACCCTTGTGCCTTTTTCTCTCGAAAATTTTCTCCTACTGAACGTAATTATGACGTGGGTAATCGGGAGTTATTGGCCATGAAGTGGGCTTTTGAAGAGTGGAGACATTGGCTGGAGGGAGCCAAACATCAGGTGGTGGTCCTTACGGACCATAAGAATCTGGTCTATCTGGAATCTGCCAAGCGACTCAATCCTAGACAGGCCAGGTGGGCCTTGTTTTTCACACGTTTTAATTTTGTGGTTTCCTTTCTTCCTGGCACTAAGAATGTTAAGGCGGATGCCCTCTCGAGGAGTTTCCTTGCGGACTCTCCTGAGCTATCTGATCCCTCTGTTATTTTGAAGGAGGGTGTAGTTCTTTCCGCCATCTCGCCCAATTTGAGACTTGCTCTGGAGGGGTGTCAGGAGGATAGGCCCGAGCGCTGCCCTGTTGGAAAATTGTTTGTCCCGGACCAATGGAAAAAGAGTGTGATGTCTGAGATTCATTGTTCCGCATTGGCTGGGCATCCCGGAATTTTTGGTACCAGAGACTTGGTTAGTCGGTCCTTTTGGTGGCCTACCTTGTCTCGCGATGTCAGGGAATTTGTGCAGTCCTGCGGGACTTGCTCTCGCTCCAAGCCTTGCTCTCGCTCTAGTGGTTTGTTGATGCCATTGCCTGTGCCCAAGAGACCATGGACCCATATCTCTATGGATTTCATTTCCGATCTTCCTGTTTCTCAGAGAATGACCGCCATCTGGGTGATTTGTGATAGGTTTTCCAAAATGATACATCTTGTGCCATTGCCTAAGTTGCCTTCCTCCTCTGAATTGGTGCCGTTGTTCCTTCAGCACGTGGTTCGTTTACACGGCATTCCTGAGAACATTGTGTCTGACAGAGGAGTCCAGTTTGTTTCCAGATTTTGGAGGACTTTTTGTTCTAAACTGGGTGTTCAATTGTCTTTCTCCTCGGCATTTCATCCTCAGACCAATGGTCAAACTGAGAGAACAAACCAGACATTGGAGACTTATCTAAGATGCTTTGTGTCTGCTGATCAGGATGACTGGGTCTCTTTTTTGCCTTTGGCTGAGTTTGCTCTTAATAATAGGGCTAGCTCTGCCACTTTGATGTCTCCGTTTTTCTGTAATTCTGGGTTTCACCCTCGATTTTCTTCAGGACAGACGGAGGCTTCTGTCTGTCCAGGTGTTGACTCTGTTGTTGAGCGTATGCAGCAGATTTGGGACCAGGTAGTGGAGAGGTTGTCCCTCTCTCAGGAGAAGGCCCAGCGGTTTGCTAACCGGCATAGGACTGATGGTCCTCGGTTTAAAGTGGGGGACTTGGTCTGGTTGTCCTCAAAGAATATTCCTATGAGAGTAGCATCTCCTAAATTTAAGCCTAGGTTCATTGGACCTTATAAGATCATGGAGATTATTAATCCTGTTTCTTTTCGTTTGCTTCTTCCAGGGACATTTAAGATCCATAACGTGTTCCACAAGTCCTTGTTGAAGAGGTTTGTTGAGCCAGTGGTTCCTGCTGCTGTGCCTCCTGACCCTGTTTTGGTTGAGGGCAATCTGGAGTATGTGGTTGAGAAAATATTGGATTCTCGTTTTTCTAGACGAAGACTCCAGTATTTGGTTAAATGGAGAGGTTATGGTCAGGAAGATAATTCTTGGGTGTTTGCTTCGGACATCCATGCTAGGAGACTTATCCGTGCGTATCATAGAACTCATCCTGACCGACCTGGTTGCTCAAATGAGGGTTCGGTGACCCCTCCTCAAGGGGGGGGTACTGTTGTGAATGGGTTTGAGATGAGTTCTGAGCAGAGGCTCCCTCTGGTGGTTACAAGCGGTACTAGTGAGGATTGTGAGGACTGGGAATCAGGTGTTACTGATTGGTCTTATTTAAGGGAATCATTTTCCCATCAGGGTTGCCGGTGATCAATTGTTCTGGTCTGAATCCTTCTTTCCAGTTTCCCTTGTAGCCTGCTGTGTCGTGTCTGCATCTCCTGCTATCAGATAAGACAATTTCTTATTTTGTGTTTTTGCTATATTTTTGCATTTGGTCCTGCACTTCTGTGGGGGCCTTCTGGGTCCCCTCCGGGGGCTTTTGCCCTCTCAGTTTAGTTCAGCCACTGTGTTTTGTACTTTTGCTTTTTCCAGTTTTTTCAGTGGCTGCTGTTTTTGTTACACCAGAGAACTAATTTAGGTGGTAGAGGTCGTGTGATCTCAGGTGATTTTGAAATTAGTAGAGTTGGTGTTTTTCAGGGTTTTCTGGGATTGCAGTAAGTACCCTTCCTGTCCTTTTCTATTTAGATAGTTTGGGCCCCAGCTTTTGCTCATACTATTTTCTTTCTGTGTCAGTATTTCCTCTTGTCTAACCGCCATTACATGTTTGGGGGCTTTCTATTATCTTTGGGGTTCTGCTACGGGGCAGATAGCTTTCCTATTTCTATCTTTAGGTGTAGTTAGTTTCTCAGGCTGTGACGAGGCGTCTAGGACCAACGTAGGAACGCTCCACGGCTGCCTCTAGTTGCGGTGGTTAGTCAGGGTACTGCAATCTCATAGATTCCAACTGCTCTGGTGTATTTCCTTTTTTGCTTGCACTCCTCAGCTACCGTAACATAACAAAATTAGTAGAGTTGGTGCTTTCAGGGTTTTCTGGGATTGCAGTAAGTACCCTTCCTATCCTTTTCTATTTAGTTAGTTTGGGACCCAGCGTTTGCTCATACTATTTTCTTTCTGTGTCAGTATTTCATCTTGTCTAACCGCCATTACATGTTTGGGGGCTTTCTATTATCTTTGGGGTTCTGCTCCGGGGCAGATAGCTTTCCTATATCTATCTTTAGGTGTAGTTAAATTTCTCAGCAGTGACGAGGCGTCTAGGACCAACGTAGGAACGCTCCACGGCTGCCTCTAGTTGTGGTGGGTAGTCAGGTAACTGCAATCTCATAGATTCCAACTGCTCTGGTGTATTGCCTTTTTTACCTGCACTCCTCAGCTACCGAAACATAACACATCTGATTACAATTGACGCAACTCAAACAGGGGTAGCACCCCTTTCTTGCTGTACCCGTTAAAGACATCTGTGTAGTTTTTTTTAGTGGTCCAATATCGGATCTAATTAAAAAGTCTCTAACATTTTCGCTCTTTTGTAGAGAAAAGGGGGGGAAATTTGTACCCCTCAATTCCAGGGAGACATTTTGTTAGCATTCCCCAGTGCTTCCTAATTATCCTAGATAAATCCCCACTCTCTTCAGTAAATCTGGAGACAAACGGGATCCTCACCAATTCTTTATTGGAACGTTGCTTTCCAATAGTTTCCAATCTTTTTTTTGGAGTACACTATCTCTAGTCTTTTTCAATTTGATTACTTGGATATCCTCTTTTCAAAATGTATCAATCATAGAGTCAAGTACCACATCAACACCTCCGTTTCATGTACTATATGTCACACCCTTAATAATTGACTCAAGGGGATTGAGTTGATCAATATTTTTTGGATGTTGACTATTATACAATAAATAGATTTTTTCCTATCAGTTTCCTTTACATTTAAAGTTGTAACCAATTTTCCATTCTTTGTCTAACTAATACATCCAAAAATTTGTAATTTTCCCCGTTGGAAAATTTTCAGTAAATTTGATAGTTTCATCTATCTGATTAAGAAATCATGGAAGGCCTCTAATTCCTGTTGGGTCCCAGTCCAAAGGAGAAAGACGTCATCTATGTATCTCCACCACATCGACACATGTCGAAAGTGGTGGGACACATAGACAAGGTCCTCCTCCAGGACCCCCATAACCAGATTAGCATAAGCGGGGGCCATATTGGCCCCCATTGCTGTACCTACATTGCAAATAGTAATCATTACCAAACAGGGAAATAATTCTGTCTCAAGATATATCTCCAATATTGGGAGATAGTGTACTCCAAAAAAAATAGATTGGAACTATTGAAAAGCAACGTTCCAATAAAGAAATTGGTGAGGATCCCGTTTGTCTCCAGATTTACTGAAGAGAGTGGGGATATATCTAGGATAATTAGGAAGCACTGGGAATGCTAACAAAATGTCTCCCTGGAATTGAGGGGTACAAATTTCCCCCCTTTTCTCTTACAAAAGAGCGAAAAATGTTTAGAGACTTTTTAATTAGATCCGATATTGGACCACTAAAAAACTACACAGATGTCTTTAACGGGTACAGCAAGAAAGGGGTGCTACCCCTGTTTGAGTTGCATCAAATTGTAATCAGATGATTAAGGGAGCAAAATTTGTACATTATGAAACAAATAAGGAGTACCGTATAGACCACTTTCTAACGTGTGATTCTGAATACATAGTTTATTTTACTAGAATGCCCTTGCAAGTTATGGTACGTAGGCGAGACGACATGTGACTTCAAAACTCGAATAAGTCAACATAAATATACAATTAGAAAGAAAAGAATGGATCTTTCCAGTCTCAAAACATTTACTGAATTAAAAACATACGGAGAAACAATTAAGGTTAGATTAATAGACGCGGGCCCTATACAGAGGAGAGGGGGAGATAGAGTTGGTCTCCTAATGAGAAAAGAATTGCAATGGATATATGAACTCAATACTTTGAAACCTAAGGGTCTAAAAGTAGACTTTAGACTTAATTCTGCAACCCAATAGGGTTTCCACGCTTTATCTATCCATTGGTAGTTATTGATTATGGTCAATAAGTAATTTGTAATATAATGTTTCTATTTTTCTGTTTTTTGTAGATAATGATATCGAGAAGAAAATCGAATATCGGGGAGCTAAGTCTGAGATGGAGGACGCACTCAGGAACAAAAATTTTTTCTAGTATATTTTTCTACACTTGCGCAGAGTCCCTTGTATAAAGTGCTCAAGAAAAAATATGAACTTCATGAATGAGAGTGTCTGTTGACATATTCTTGTTGAAAATGGAATTCTAACTAGTCAAAGGTTCAGTACTGGGGAACGAACATCTCCATCATTAAGACATTGGGGTTGAGGGACCCGTGCCACAAAGGGTGCGGAATACCTCCCCCTTTTATGTCATAGGTGGTGGGAAGTGACCCATTAAAGGGAACTGTCCCGCTTACCAGGATGGAAAAGATGGGTATATCTCCATTAAGTATGAACCGGACTAATGTATTTCAGCTAATTTGGATTCTGTGTCTGCTGGCAGGGGACCAAATAGACATAGGTAACTATTTTCCTAATAAAGAGAGTAAAAGCCAATATCTGCCACTAAGAAGGAGTCATACATGAAGATTCTTATGTATCGATATGTTTTTGAGGCAAGATGAAAAGTACAGACTGCATAATTTGTAAGTTTGTGCAGTCTGCCACATCCAAGATGGCACCTCGGCACTGACACTGCCGTAGTGCGCATGCGCAGTGCACAAAATGTGACACAGTAGTTTTTGATTGGCTGTGGCCAGTGAAACGTCCAAATTACATAGGAGACATGCGCAGAGAGGTGGTATGTGAGACCAAACATGGCGATTTCAGCGTCCTCCAGTGCAGCATAGCTCCTCTGGATAAGGAAGTACCTCTGTGCATAATTTTTGATCACAGCTGTGTGTGCTTTGCTAATATAGGTAATCAGTGGGAAATATGTGTGATACATAGAAGTACAAAAGAATACGCAACTGGCTAAATATTATGTAAGGTGAATATGAGGTTACATGTTATTACTGTATTATATGAATACACTCTATGTGACTATTTGTCTAAATTTGACTAATTGAATATAAAGTGGTTGTGAGACATAGACCCTATAAAAAAAACCCATTGTATGTTAGACACTGCTTGAGGAAGGCTCCTGGAGCCGAAACGTTGCTGTCACATGTGGGTATAATAAAATATCCACTTTTTTCTATCTACCTGTGGAGTGCTGCCTGTTTTTTTGGAATATTAAGTTGGCAAGTATTGGAATTTTGCTGAAGAGGATTTGCACCCATTATTTATTTGTTTCTATGCTGCCCCAGCTTTTTTCATAAAAATAATGTCAGCTTACAATTTTTGAGGATTAAAATGGTTAATAAACGCAAATGGGGTGGTGACTGGCATAAGGCCCTGCTTAATAGGGGGTCATTTTGGATTATTGCAGTTCAATACTCGCTCTCCTAATGGTATGAATTCTGCAATGATTTATTATATAATTATTAATTTGGTAAATTGTAGCTGTCTCCATATATTTGACTTATAATTATTTAATGTTATATGAAATTTCATTTTGTTTATTCATATGTAAATATTTTGTGACATCACTTGAGGGGAGTGGTCTTTCTTTTAAATAGGATTTCCTGTCTGCATTGTTCATGCTATTAGTATTTTCCTGACATGTACTTGGAAATTTTAATGAAGATTAAATAAAGGATTGATTGTTTTATATAAATTCAGCAGTACTTTTTTTCAATTTTTATATTCATATGCTGAAGCTGACAAGTTTTCTCTGCAGATTTCAGGACCACTGAACACATACAGGTCCTTCTCAAAAAATTAGCATATAGTGCTAAATTTCATTATTTTCCATAATGTAATGATTACAATTAAACTTTCATATATTTTAGAATACATTTACACACCAACTGAAATTTGTCAGTCTTTATTGTTTTAATACTGATGATTTTGGCATACAACTCCTGATAACCCAAAAACCTGTCTCAAAAATTAACATATTTCAACCGTCCAATAAATAAAAGTGTTTTTAAAAACAAACAAAAAAACCATCAAATAATAAAGTTCAGTTATGCACTCAATACTTGGTCGGGAATCCTTTTGCAGAAATGACTGCTTCAATGCGGCGTGGCATGGAGGCAATCAGCTGTGACACTGCTGAGGTGTTATTGAGGCCCAGGATGCTTCGATAGCGGCCTTAAGCTCATCCGAGTGTTGGGTCTTGCGTCTCTCAACTTTCTCTTCAAAATATCCCACAGATTCTCTATGGGGTTCAGGTCAGGAGAGTTGCAGGCCAATTGAGCACAGTAATACCGTGGTCAGTAAACCATTTACCAGTGGTTTTGGCACTGTGAGCAGGTGCCAGGTCGTGCTGAAAAATGAAATCTTCATCTCCATAAAGCATTTCAGCCGATGGAAGCATGAAGTGCTCCAAAATCTCCTGATAGCTAGCTGCATTGACCCTGCCCTTGATGAAACACAGTGGACCAACACCAGCAGCTGACATGGCCCCCCACACCATCACTGACTGTGGGTACTTGACACTGGACTTCAGGCATTTTGGCATTTCCTTCTCCCCAGTCTTCCTCCAGACTCTGGCACCTTGATTTCCAAATGCCATGCAAAATTTGCTTTCATCAGAAAAAAGTACTTGGGACCATTAGCAACAGTCCAGTGCTGCTTCTCTGTAGCCCAGGTCAGGCGCTTCTGCCGCTGTTTATGGTTCAAAATGGCTTTACCTGGGGAATGCGGCCCCCTGTAGCCATTTCCTGCACACGCCTGTGCACGGTGGCTCTGGATGTTTCTACACCAGACTCAGTCCACTGCTTCCTCAGGTCCCCCAAGGTCTGGAATCGGTTTTTCTCCACAATCTTCCTCAGGGTCCGGTCACCTCTTCTCGTTGTACAGCGTTTTCTGCCACATTGTTTCCTTCCAACAGACTTCCCATTGAGGTGCCTTGATACAGCACTCTGGGAACAGCCTATTGTTGAGAAATTTCTTTCTGGGTCTTACCCTCTGCTTGAGGGTGTCAATGATGCCCTTCTTGACATCAGTAAGGTCGCTAGTCTTACCCATGATGGGGGTTTTGAGTAATGAACCAGGCAGGGAGTTTTTAAAAGCCTCAGGAATCTTTTGCATGTGTTTAGAGTTAATTAGTTGATTCAGAAGATTAGGGTAATAGGTCGTTTAGAGAACCTTTTCTTGATATGCTAATTTTTTGAGACAGGTTTTTTGGGTTATCAGGAGTTGTATGCCAAAATCATCAGTATTAAAACAATAAAAGACCTGACAAATTTCAGTTGGTGTGTAATGAATCTAAAATATATGAAAGTTTAATTGTAATCATTACATTATGGAAAATAATGAAATTTAGCACTATATGCTAATTTTTTGAGAAGGACTGTATATGGAACTGGTAAGGGGTGAGCATTTTTTTTAGTTTTGTACTTTATTAACCTTCAGTTAGTCACGCCAAAATATTTACACTATTAGTGGATTTTTGGTTCATGGGACCTCAGTTTTCATGTTGAAAATAAACAATATATTAAAGAAGATTTTTTTTTCTTTATTTAGGAACTTAAGGTACAACATCTTAGCTAAAGAAAAATATAACATTTGAAGTAATCACAAAATTAAACACTACTTATATACTTAGAATAAACAAGTAATTATTTGCCACAAGAATCACATATCTTCTTATGGTGCTTATATATAAGTACGGTAATTTTCTTGCAATTATCACATCTGGTTTTGCTTTTTCGGTCAATAGATCTCACATACAAATGACATCGACCTTTCATAGGACTTGGGTTACATCGAGAACAAGAAGTCTCGGTGTCATCATTTAGTCATCTTTTCAGGAAACGCAACAAGGTGGAAATTTTTGCTTTCTTACTTTTATGAGCTCTTACAAACTCCGTCGACAAACGTTTCAGAAATTTTATTGGGGCAATTTTAGTCTTATTATTCATGTTATAAATAACAAAAGCATTTATTGCCGAGTGCTCTAAGTTATTTCCCTTTCTCTTAACGTTACGTGATTATAACTTGTAATTTTTCTTTTACATGTTGACAATGTAAAAGATTTAAAAACAAATGTGGCTTTTCCCCTGTGTGAATTCTTTCATGTTTAACAAGATGGTATTTCCGAGTAAAACTTTTTCCACATTCTGAGCATGAAAAAGGTTTCTCTCCTGTGTGAGTTCTATTATGTCTATCAAGATCGTATTTCTTGATAAAACATTTCCCACATTCTGAACATGAAAATGGCTTTTTCCCCTGTGTGACTTCTCTGATGCTCAAAAAGTTGTGCTGTGTCTGTAAAACAATCGCCACATTTGAACATGAAAAAAGGCTTTCCTTGTGTGAGTTCTGAAATGTCTAATAAGATCATATTTCCGGGTAAAACATTTCCCACATTCTGAACATGAAAATGGCTTTTCACCTGTGTGACTTCTCTGATGTGTAATAAGTGTGATTTATCTGTACAACATTTCCCACATTCTGAACATGAATATGGTTTCACTCCTGTGTGAGTTCTATGATGCCCAACAAGATATGTTTTCTTGTTAAAACATTTACCACATTCTGAACATGAAAATGGCTTCTCCCCTGTGTGATTTCTCTGATGCTCAACAGTTGTGATTTCTCTGTAAAACATTTCCCACATTCTGAACATGAAAATGGCTTCTCCCTGTGTGAGTTCTCTGATGTCTCACAAGATTTGATTTTTGATTAAAACTTCCCCACATTCAGAACATGGAAATGGCTTCTCCCTGTGTGAGTTCTCTGATGTCTAAGAAGATTTGATTTCTCTTTAAAACATTTCTCACACTCTGAACATGAAAATGGTTGCTCTCCTGTATGAGTTCTCTGATGTTTAACAAGATTTTTTTTTTGTAAAACATTTTTCACATTTTGAACATTCAAAAGCTTTATATCCTGGGTGAATTGTCTGATGCTTAACAAGATGTATTTTATGATTAAAACACTTCCCACATTCTGAGCATGAAAATGGCTTCTCCCCTGTGTGAGCTTTTTGATGTGAAAATAAGATGTGATTTTATTTTAAAATATCTCCCACATTTTGAACATAAAAATGGTTTCTTCCCTAGAGTGACTGCTTTGATGTGAAAGAACCCTTGATTTAATACTACATTTCCCAGATTCTGAACATAAAAATGGTTTCTCCCTTTGTGTGCTATTTTCATGTTCATCAGTACTTATGTGGTTTTTGCTTTTCAAATGTTCCTTTCGTGAAACAGAAGAAACAACTTCCTTAAAAGGATCAGATGATTCATTTTTTCTAAGAAGGGCTTGAGGTGTATCTGGGATAATTACATGTTCTTCATATTTATCTGATGTGATACCATGATCACTTGCTGCAAAATCTGAAAATATCAGATGTCCCTCTGAGCTCCTGGTACCGTCATCTGCCAAGAATAAAAATGATTTTTATTATTTGTCAATAACACTGCATTGAAATTACGGTATATTAAATATTTATATTATTCAATATTTTATAAAATTTCCATACAACCTGAAAAATAGAATTAAATTTTAGACTGGTTAAGACAATAGACTACTACTCAAGGACTAATAGATTATGGTGTTACGCCACCAGGTTGTGCTTTTTCAGTATTTTCTCTTCTCTTTTGAAACCCTCTTCACTATAGGTTCTGGTTTCACTTCATCTGTCACCAGTAATTTGCAATTTCTTGTTCAGTGGACCCTTATGTAGTGAACTTTAAGTCAGTGCTATTAGGTGTTGTCCATTTCTCATACACTTCAAGACAGTTTTTAGTACATGCATCTAGTACAGCGCTCAGCAGTATTGTCATGTAAAAATAACCATTTCCTTGATGCAATTGTAGGTTTTGAATTTTTTTTGTAAAGGAAATAAGCAATAGTTACAAGATATGAGAATAGGTTCTTTACACTATTTTATATGTATTGGAAGCCAACAGAAAGCATTGGACTCTTTCATGAATATAGAGCACTGGGGGATCTAAAAATAAATTGCAGCAGTGTCCTTTGTAATCCATGGTTGACAGTCACTGCTCTTTCAAAGATCTTAAAAGCTACAGACACCTTTGTGCCCATCCAATAAGTAACCACATATGTGAGTAAGCTTCTGTAATTTAAATTAAGTATTTTAGCACTGAGTCATCGTGCTGGTCAAATACAATAGAAAAAGTGAAAGCAGAAAGAATTGCATTAGTAGGAACCCAAGAGTGAACTTCATGTTCCCTCAGGGGAAAAGATTTGAAAAGACACCAGGTCAGGTGATAACTGTGGAGCAGTTAGTAATTATAAAAGGCCCAGGAGGTCAGCAAAGAGGAGGTGTTGGTGCCCAAACCTGTAGCAGGACAGACGTGTGCTACATCGAGCTGGCTAATAGCCGCCATTAAGAGAGACCAGATCCAAGAAAAGGTCGAGAGACCAGATCCAAGTGAAGACCCGAGAGAGACCATGCCTAAATGAAGACCTGAGAGAGACCAGAGCTGGGGAGAGCTGAGCGAGCAGAGTCAGAGCCGACTAGGCCGCAGCAGAGGGACGTTCGTGTGAGCCATCGCTTCCAGTGTAGACATATGGTACAAAGAAGGGACCGAAACCTTGTTTCAGAGAATGATAGTGGACAGTGTGACGCATGGCCGAGTAACTCAGCACCCGGGAACTTGGGGCCTAGAGAGTGAAAACGGGTCCAGTTGTGAAAGTGACGCCCTTTAGTTTGGGGTATTAGAACTAAGACATCACGACCAAGCAGTTAATTAGTGGAAAAGAACGTAA
>JARQOD010000003.1:53292609-53333212 GCA_033576555.1 Oophaga sylvatica
AAAATTTGGGCAAACCCGATAAAGGCTGTCCCCTCCTTCACTTTTCTGGGACGGGCCCAAACCCTTTAAAGGTTTGGGGTTTTGCTTCCATCCATAAAATTCTTGTGTAGACAGACATCCCCCAGAAATTAAATTTCGGCCCTTTTGGAATTCAACTTTTCAAGTTTGATAAAAAGATGATTTTGCTTAGATTTTAAAAGCCCAAATTCTCAATGCCCCTGATTTCCCTCTGTGGAGTTGAAAAAATTAGAAATCACCCCAAATAAATTACCCGAATGTATCTAGGGACCCCCTAAGTGTATTCACCAAGTTTTGGGAAAAAAAGTGGCTGGGGGGGGGAACTCAGACCAAAAGGAAAATAGATATTCAAAGTGTCCATGCGTGACCTGAATGCAGTCTTCCATTCATCCCCGGGTTTAAAAACGGACTAGTTATAGGCCACGAAGTCTATTTAGAAAAAATTTTGGCATGTCGCACTCTCTCCAATAACAGGGATTAAAGGGCAATGGTAACGGTTTTAATAGTAACCTTATGATTTCCCCTATAGTTACGCATGGTCTCAGAGATCCATCTTTTTTTTTAAAAAAGAAAGGGGTGACCTGCGGGAAAAAAAGGGGGGTATGAACCCCTTTGGCTAGTTTTATTATTAAACCCTTTAAACCCTTTAGGGGGGGCCCGCCAGGGGTAGATTTTACCAAAAGGTATCTCTGCTCCAGGAAAAAAATTTTAAATTGGGACAATCATATGGCGGTGAGGGGGAAAGCTGGTCAGCGTTCTTCTGTCAAAAACCAATAGTCCTGGTAACGTGGAGTTCAGGGTTGACAGATTCCTTTAGGAAACAGAGCAAGCTGAAATTTTTGGGAAACTATCTGTTTTCGGGAAATTTTAAATTCCTTGGTTCCCAGTTAAGGGTTTGGATTCGACCCTGCAGCCAGGGGCCCCTGAATAATGGAAGGGGGGGAGAAGAGATAAACATAAAGGGCAGTTTCTCTTGTGATCTTTACCCATAAAGAACCCCAAAAGGGTTTTTTTCCCGATCCCTGGCCAGGGGCAGCAGGGACCCCCTCCACGTTTCCCTGTATGGAGTGCCTTCTTCACTGAACGTTTTTTCCTTTTTTTAAAGGGAAAAGGGGACATCCAAAAAAATTTCCATTTCCCCCCCAGTCGATTTTAGCAGAGCTAGAACCCAAGCTGGGGTAAACCCCCGATTTTGGGAGGAAAAAAAACAAGAGAATTTTTTTTTTTTACAACTCAGTGGGACACCGCTGGGAAAACTTAAAAAAAGGCAGCTTTTTTCACAGAAAAAGTCCTCGAGGTAAGGGAATTTTTTAAATCCGAAAAAAATCAAATCGTTGGGGCAATCTCTTGGGCCTGGGGGGGGAAACCTGACGTCCCCTTCGAAACCCAATCACGGGGGAATGAGTGTTTGCAGTATTTTTTACGAGAACAGCTGGGGCATTTTTATAATAAAGGGGCCTGACTTCCCAAAAAAAACATTTTTTTCCCCCCTTTTAAAACTTTGTTCCTTGCTCCCTCACAAAACCCTGTTGTAAAGAGCCCCCCCTGCGGGGTTAATTTTGGGTTTTCCCCTTTTGTTTTAAATCCAAAGGTTCCTTAGCTGGGGGGAAAAGGGGGGGAAAAAAGGGTTTAGAAAGATTGTTTTTAAAAACCCCACTCTCTTCCTGGTTCAGCAGACATTCAAGGGGGTTTGCAGTATTTAAAAAAAGTCACCAAACCCAGGGGAGGGTCGGCCGAGCGTTCACCCTTAATCAGGGGAGAAAAAACCCCTTTTTCGAAAAATTTTTTTTTTTGGGGGGGAACCCCCCGGGTGGTATAAAGGGGGCCCCCCCTTTAAAAATAAGGGGCCTTTTCAGCTCCCGAGTGCTTCCGGGCGCAAAGCTAAGGCGCTTAGCTGTTGCACCTCTTTTTGGGGGGGTCTCAAACACCGGCCCCCAGGCTGAAAAAAAAATCATCAAGGTGTTTAAAAACAATATCCCCCGTTCAATCAGGGGGTTTCCCCACTTTAAACCCCCTTTTTGGGGTAAGCAAAAAATTATAGTCCCCCACCTTAAAACGTTCAGTAAATTTGTAAAAGCTTTTGAAAAAAAAAAAGATTAAATTGATTAATAAACCCCCTAAATTTCTCACTTCCCGCCAAAACGAAAAGGGGGAAAATTGGGGAAAACCCAGCTTTGGGGCTCGGCAGGGGGGCCCCCCCTCTAAAACCCCCAAAACCCGGTCGAAAAACCCTGGGTGTCTGTCCAACCATTTGGCAAATTGTGTTATGAGGTCCTGTTTTTTGGGAAAAGGGTCTTTAATTTGCAAATTGCAAGGATTTATCTCCTCCGAAATTTCCTTTATGCGGGCCCCATTTTAAATTTTTTTAAAACAGGATTACTGGAAGGGGTTTTAGAAGTCCAACCACTATCATTTACAGAAAGTTTCAAAACCCGACATCTGATATCCCCAAATTACGCAGACAAAAAAAAAGAAAAGAAAAAAAAAAAAAAAAAAAAAAAATGGTTTACCCGTGGTAACACTTTCAAAAAGAAAAAAAAATTTGGGAAAAATTTTTTTACCTGGAAAGGGGGTTTTGAGGGAAATCACAACCACTGCTTTACAGGGAAAATTTCAAAAACCCGGGCGCTGTTTTCCACTACAGCGACACAGCCTTCCGACCCCGACACTAAAGTTTTGGCTTCAGAATTTGAAAATTTTGAGTACGTTCATTTTAGGCTTGTTTTTGGGTGCGATGAAAACCCCGGGGCCAGGTTTTTTTAGGGAAAAATCCTGTATTACTTCATACAAGTTGGGAGAAAAAGTCACAAGTTTGCAGAACAGAAAAAGGGGAAAAACAGGCCAGTAATTTCCCAAACTCAAACAATCCTCTCCCAAAACAATTTTTGGATTTCTTCTTGTTTTCCGTAAATCCATGCCCAAAGTGGGTCTTTCAAAGACAGGGGGTTTTTAGTCCACAAGGGGTTCAAAAGGGGGGGTCAGAAAGGGGAAAAATGGAGACAAAAGGGGGAAGGTTTTAGGGGTCAAAATCAAGGTTTACTGCGGGTGATTCTGAAGCATGTTTTTCAGCTGTGGCTGCCTTTTAAAAAACAAAGGGGAAAATTTAGGGCGGGGGGAAAACAACGGAAAAATCCATTTGTGAGGGAAAAAAAGCGAGGGAAAACAGAAAGTAAAAAAGGCTGACGAAAAAACTGATTTTTGGAAAATTACTAAACCTTACAGGTGGCTCTTGTAATTTGGTTTTAAATTTTTTCTTGGAGGGGAGCCTGTTTAAAAAGGGGCTTTCAAGGGGGCCCCCAAATTTTTCATCTCTTCCAGGGTTGAACAAAACGGTTGTATCGGGGGGCTTGGCGTTTAAAAATTAGTTTTCTCCGCCTCTTGGGAGACCAACCCTGGGTGTTATGCTTGCGCTAGGGGAATAAGCTAATAACCAAAAAAAAGAGGTCCTCCCCCCCGTTTACCCCTCTGCTGGCTCCAGCCTAAAAAAGTTCTTGCTTAGGTCGGGGGAGGAAATAGGGTCGGTTACAGCCCCAATTTTTTTTTTGTTCAATTTTTTTTTAAGTTTTTTTTTTTTTCTTTCTTACACCACGGAAGAGCGGGCGGGTTTTGGGGAAAAATCCCGATCTCCCCAACCATTAAAAGGGGGGGAACGCGGGTGCCCCCCTCCCGTACCCCCTCCTTTCCCAAAGCACTATCGGGGGGGCGGTTCCCCCCTTTAAAAAGGGCCCCGCTCTCCCCATGCGGGGCCCCCAAAAAGGGGGGACTTTTTAAAAAACCCGACTACTTCCCCCCACTTTTTAAACGGGGGTTTTTTTTTGGTGGCCCAAAAAAACCCCCCCCCCCCTCCATATAAAAAGGGGTGTGGTTTTGGGGGGCTTTTGGGCCGGGGCCCGTAGCCCCTGCGAACAAAACCTCTACAGAAAAACCCGGGGGTCCCCCAGCCCCTCGCAGTGGGGTACTCTCTTCCATGGGATGAAAAGGGGGCCTGCCCCCTCCTAAACCCCCCCGGTCCAAAGGCTCGCCCCGACCACTCTGCCGTACTCCATCGCGGGGCCCCCTCACAGGGTACTGGCCCCCCCCGGGCCCAAAATCCGGTGCCCCTAGGTCGGTAAAAGTTTTTTGCAGCCCCCTGTCGGGTCCCAGTAACCGCGGGAAAAAAACAGGCCGGGGGTCTTTAACCCTCCATTTTTCGCAGTCGCTCCCCCGCCCCCCTGATTGGAACCCCGCCGCGGACTCACTTTTGGGGGCCCGGGGCCCCCCTTTTTCCTGCACGCGGGCCTATCCCAGGCCTCCCCCAGAAGCCCGCCATTGCGCTCTCCCGGGCAGCGGCCCCCGCGGGGACGGATCCCGTCGTCAGCGGCCCCCCCAAAACTGAAAGGGAGCACCCCCGCGCAGTCTACGCTCCCTCTTGCCGGCCCCGGGGCCCCCTGGACGGTTCCTTGGAGCTGGGTGGCAGGCGCCTCCCTTCAGTGGGGGCCGCCCCCCCGTCACTTTAATTTGGCCCCTTTTGGGCCTAAAGGCCTTAAAACTCTGCCCCCCCCCTATGCAGGGGCGCGCCCCCCTTTTCCCCCCCTACTTTCCGGGTGTTCTCGAGCCCTGGGAAGCGCCAATTGTCTCGGCCCCATTTTTGCTGCTTTAAAGGGGACCCGGGTGTCACAGTGTTAAAAACCCTTTCTCTGCAGCACCCCTATAATCTCATAGCTTAATTTTGCTATCAATCCCCCGCAAAGCCGATAAAAATACACAGTCATTTATCCCCGTGTCCTCAGCGCCCTCGCTTCCGGAAAAGCACAGCTCCGCGTTTTTGTGCCCAATTTTACCTGGGCCCCCCATTTTCCCCCTCAAGGGCCCCCATACATATGTTATTTCGGGGGGGGTGGGAACAGGGGTAAGCTTTAAAAGTTAAAACCCTTCCCCCTGCAAGTCTACGGGCTGTTTAAATTTGCATAATGTCACAACCAAGACCTAAAGGATGACAAAACACCAGTTGTGTATGCCGTGTGGTTCAGGAACCTCATATAGTGAAGGCATTTCCCTTTTTTTTTTGTTTTTCTGTGGGCCTGCGCCCCTTATGAGTCGGGCCCCCCCCGCTTCAGACTCCAGGCGCCCCCCGTGCGCCCTACTAGTCACCCTGTTAAAGAAAATGGTGATGGAACTAAAAAAATCCCCCCTCCCAAAAAAGGGATGGTGGATTGGGGAGATAACTGGGATGTTGACTGGAGGCTAACAGCCCTTCCCCCCCCCATTAAAGGTAGGGGGATTAGGAGATAATCAGTGGGGTTGGGAGTGGTTGCAATCTCCTGTGCCACGTTATTTGTTGTCAACGTGGCAATCCCGTCTCTGGCCGGCCGGCATAGACCTGGAGTACGACGATAGAACCCCGGAAAAGCTTTTGGGGTTCTGTAATTCCCTTTACCCGGCGGCCTTTTCCTTCAATCTGGCATTTGCATTTTTCACAGGAGTCAACGAATGGGGAAAGTTTGGCTTCGTTTTCCTAGAAGGCCCCTTGTCCTTCGAGTCTTTAGAAGGGACTGACAGCACAGGGAATGCCTGGCATCATCCTGCAGTTTTTCTTGGGGGTTCGAAAGTTCAGATCCCGCTCGCCCTTTTCCGGGGGGTTGCAGCAAAATGGGCTCAAAATATGAGTCTATGTGGATAATGGTTCCCCAACATAAAATTTTTTAGAGGCCCTACAAACCGGTTAACAGACTCTGCGACCGTACAATATAAAAAAAATCTTTCCCCCCGCTGAGCCTTTAAGGGCAAACGTTTCACGGGTTTTTTTAAAAACCCCCCGATTGTGACAAGGTCAGAGATAAGTGTTGCCAAAAAGATTCTTGGGTAAACCCTTTTTAACACGTGTCCCTTTTCCCATTTAAAAAAGAGGGAGGGGGCTCCAAAAAAGGAAACCCCTTTTCAGCCTTTTAACCTCACTGTCTTTGACTGACGGTTTTTTTTTTAAAACCCCACTTCCCCCCAATTGGGCCGCAGTCAGCTTTTTTTTTTCCGGAAACTTCTTCCTTTCTTCAAGTCACCAGGGACCCGTATGTTCGGGTTTGGGCCCCGCAAGATCAATCAAGACAAAGCTTACCCACTGGGTGATTAGTTGGATTACCCAAAAAGCCTGGGGCAGGGATTGGGTAATACTTTCCCCCCCAAAAAGTGGCGACGACGCTTTTTAGCTCCCCAAGCCCTTTTCATCAGCAGGCCTATGGGGCCGAGGGTGGGGGCAAAAATTCCCCCAAAGAATTTATTTCCCCCAATCTTCCATTTCCCGGAACGCAACCCCCCCGGGCCCCAAATTGAAGACTCTTCCCCCAAAATTTTTATTGCGTATCGGAGACTCGAAAGGGTAGGCATCCGATTTTGCTTTCCCCGGCCGGTGGCGGGGGATTCCGCCATGGTCTGAAACTGTGGTTTCAAAAGGGATGCAATTCCGTTTCTCCGGCCCAAATCGTTTCCCGGTCCCGTCTTTAGGCAAAAGGGGAACGGGGGGCCCAACCTTTTTAGGCCATTTCATTACCCCTTCTTGGTCCTTCTCACGCCCCCACAAGACGGTTCGAACCGGCTTTCCCAAACCCGTTCGGCGGAACCATGTCCCATACTAAAGTAAATCGTCAAAAATTTTGTCAGGGGGGGTTTCAAGATTTTTTTTTTTTCCCCCGTTTCACCCTCATTCCAACCTTCCCCCCGCAAGGTTTTTCCCCCCTTTTCCTCGCGAAGGCTGTTCTCCAAAATCATGGCAGCTTTTTGTCATCCTGTTTTCTGGGGGGATATTTTTCCACTTTACCCAGGGACCTCCTTTTCAAGAGTCCCCGTTAAGCCTGTGCAGAAGGGTCAGATCCCCCGGGAACCTCATCGCCTAAATGGTTTTTGGGGAAATTGGAAATTCCTTTTTTCATCCCCCAGAGGATTCCCGTTTCAAGCCGGGAAACCCCCCATTGGAAAATAAATAAAAAAAAAAAGGTGCAGAAAAACCTCAGTCCTTCCCCCGTCTACTCTCCCCGCGGTAGCAGACATTGTCCGCGTGGGGGGATATCCACCTTTGGACGCTGTTTTTTTGTATTTTCCTAGATAAAACGGTTTTGAGGAGTGGCGTTGTTTCCTTAAAAATTCAAAAAATACTTTCTTCCGTTTCGCGCTAGTGTTGCCCCACGCCGTTTCCTGGGTTTGGGGAGGGTGCTTCCTCCCAACGGCCCGGGACGCTTCCCCTTTTGGAATCAGGTCCCCGATCAATTTTTTGAGATCCGGGAATCAGACTAGTACCAATTTCTGCCCCTTCCGGGGTCATTTCCCCCCGGGTCCAACTGCCCCACCAGGTTTGGGGCAACATCGTGGCAGGAGGGCCCGAACCACAGGAGCTATGCTTGAGTAGCTCCAGTCTGCAAAGGCCGATACAAATCATTTACCTTTTTTTTGTGGGGGGCTCATTTTTCTAGGGTTTTAAAAAATTGGGCATACTTTTTTTCTCGCTCCAGGGCCTGACCAAACTCTTTTTTATTTCCCGCAGCCTTTTGCAGGGTTGGCAAGGGGGGGGAAACGGAATATGATCAAAAGGCCCTTTCGAAAACCCAAAAAGGGCCCCGGCTTTTCTAGACCGTTCTGTGACCCATTTGTCCTCGGTAAAGAGACCAGGTGTTCGTGCCATCATTTTCGCTTTTTTTCCCTTTTTTTCTCCGTCCTTCGCAACCAATTCTTCCAAAGTTAAAGGGGGGGGGGGAATCCCATTTTTCTTTTGTCGCACCAGTTTGAAAAAAGACTACGTGGTACGTGGTTCTAGTGCATCTAGACCCCTACCCTGGGGGTTACCAAAACCGTTTCCAGATCTTCTTTTTCCAGAGCGCCAGGACTCGTTTGGGGTGGGTTAAGACCTGAGCATTGACCGCCACATGTAGCGTTTACCGTTATCTCCATTGCCCAAAGAAATTTACTCCCAGGGTATTTTCCATCGTATCCGAGAAAGCTTTGTTCCCTTGGTGGTTTTAACAACCACGGTTGTTTTCCACTTGTGTTTGCCATTTTCGTACATATTTGGGGTCCCCCCCAAAAGGTTTCCATTCAGGCCTGGCACTGGGGTTTTTTCTCAATGCTATCCACCCTGTTTTTTCTGATCCCCGGTGCCCTTTTCAGCTGGTCTTCTTCAAACTCCTGTAAGATGTATTTTCATTCTTCCTTCTTGGAAAGCTTCCTTTTGGGGCTGTAACAAACACTTCCAGAACGCGCCTTTCCCAAATGGTTTTTTTCTTATGTTTCCAAGCGACACAGGAAAGGCCTACCTGCCTTTTAAAAAAAAAAAAAACCTGCAGTAGCCATTTATATCTGCTCTCCAATTTAAAAAAGCTTTCCGATTCTGAGGTCTCCTATCCCTGCGAACCTCAGAGTAATCTCCACTTATATCATACAGGCGCCTAGGTATTCTGTCCGGCTCGATACAGTAAGGTTGCAGGGCTGCAACTTGGTCCAGTTTCCACGTTAATTTACCATTACACTTAAGCCTTTCAAGGCACCCTTAAGCAGATATCTTTGCAATCGCAGCGGCATCTGTACACCAGATATTGCTGCTTATATTAAGATTTCGGCTGTCGTGCTGTTTCCCACCCATGGACTGCTTTGGACGTCCCATGGTTTGTGTTCCCAATGGGTGAAGGAGAAATAGGGATTTTTGTGTATCACCTAAAATCCTTTCCTCAAGAGCTCATTGGGAGACACCGCACCCACCCTTTTTAGTCTAACGACTTCTGTTTGTCTCTTTCAGCGATGTGGTGATCACTGATATTATGTGAATGATCGTACTTGAATGATGTTGATCTTCTCTTACTGCTTTTGCACCGAAGGGGTTAAGGGTGGAGCCAGCAGAGGGTGTATACGGGGAGGAGCCAATTTCTTTGTGTATTTGTTAATGTCCTCCTATGGCAGCAGCATAACACCCAGGTTTTGTGTCTCCCAATGAGCGTCTCAGGAAAAGGATTTACGGTGAGCACACAAAAATCCCTATTTTTATGTGTTTTGGATGGAAACTGTCCCATTTAAAGGATGTTGGACGGTCGATTGGTTCTGATACAGGGATGTCTCTATTTCATTGTCCTTTAGCTTAAAGAGGTGTCCAAAAAGTCCTGTCCCCTTTAAATGACCACGGACAAAATAAAGATCCCCAACTCCCATGGGACTACAAGATACCAGGTACTTTCAGCTGCATCAATCTAATGTGGTGTACCTAATTATATGTACTAAATGTCCAACTGGGGGTCTGTATGTGGGAGAGACCAGGCAAAACTGAGAACAAGGATGAATTCTCATCGCCACACAATAAGAGAAAAAAGAATGGATCTACTGTGGCAAAACATTTTTGTTCCCCTGATCATAGCATGTTGGATATGAAATTACTTGTACTGAAAGGTAGTTTCACATCTCAGAGACACAGAAGAGTTTGCAAATACAAATTGATGGTGACCTTTGACACTCTTAATGCTGGAATGAAACCTGTCACACGGATTATGACGTTTTACGTCAATTAAGGAATTTACTCCAAAGACCCTGTAGAACATCACAAAACATTACCAGACCCCAATCAGAGGGCAATAAAACTTTCACACTCCTTATCTATGAACTGTTCCAATATTTATGCTCATCCCTCTGCCATAATGACTATTCTGCTTCACGTCACTTGTCTTACTATTGCATTTTTTCTGTGCTGTGTTGTGTATAAATATGTGATTCTTCAGATTTTGTATTAGTCTAGCCTGATGAAGAGACTGAGTAGTCTCGAAAGCTTTCAATTTGTTACCATCTTTTCAGTTAGCCATTAAAAGGTATCAACCACTGAGGACTCTCAACTCTAAATATTTTTTTAAGATATTGAAGAATTCTCTTCATTGCATTCCAGTCTCTTTGGCGTGGCTTACTTACACGACAGCAGAGAATTCCGACTGTGGCTGTGATATCCGGACGAGTTGTGGTTGCTATGTACAGAAACGCCCCCATTGCTTGTCTGTAACTCTCATTGCTGGGTAACAGATCTTCTTTTCCCTTCCAACTTTAAGTAGGATGGGTCCATTGGTGTTGACGCACCTTTGGCTTCTGACATTCCAAACTGGTTTAGAATTGCGGAAATTTTAGAACTTTGGTTGAGAAGAAAAACTCCCATCTTCCTCTCTCTGGATTTGGATTCCCAAATAATATGTCACATTTCCAAGGTCCTTAGTCTCAAAGTGCTGCTTGAGAATTTCACCTAGCTTTGCAATTTCCTTTTCATCTTGATGAGACATGATTACATTGTCTACATACAGGAGAACATAATCCACTCCTTCGCTACATTTTTCATGTACAAACATGGATCAGTTTGAGATCTTTTAAATCCTTCATCCATCAAAACGTTGTTCATTTTCAAGTTCCAAGCTCTTGCCGACTGCTTAAGTCCATAGAGAGATTTTTGCATTTTACAAACAAGGTACTCTTCACCTTTTTAATATAACCCTCGGATTGGCTCATGTATAACTCTTCTTCAATGTCACCATGTAGGAAGGCAGTTTTGATGTCAGATGTCTTGCTGTCATCTGTTGAACTGCAGGTATGGACATTAAAGTTCTAAATGTGGTTTGCTAGAGAAAATGTAGCATCATAATCTTCACCATACTTTTGCGAGTACCATTTTGCGACAAATCTTGCCTTAAACCGGTGAACTTTACCTTCTGAGTCATATTTGTTTTGAAGACCCTTACATTCGATAGCTCTTTTTCCTTGTGGTAGCTCAGTAAGTTCCCATGTCTTAAGTTGGTGAAGGGACTCCATCCCTTCATTAGCAGCATTTATCCATTTCTGCTTCTCGTGGTCAGGCAGTTTTTGCATCTCTTGCCATGACTGTGGCTCTGGTTCAGGAAGTGTTCTGACCATATAAGAAAGGCGTCTAGTTGGGATACCTTTGTTTGGCCTTTCTGATCTCCTGACTGGAGGTTGACTTGGTTCTTCTATGTCTTCCTTGGTGGCTTCAGAGCTTATCCACACTTCAGTGTTTTCCTTTTTGGTGTCTGGGTTTGATGATTGAGATTCTTGTTCTTGCTTCTTAGGTTGAATAACTGGTGTAACTTCATGGAATTTGAGAGATACAGAGTTTTTATCAATTACTACATCTCTGCTGATTGTTACTGTGTTGGTCTCTGGGTGCAGGATTCTGTATCCCTTTGAGTTTCGCTATAGCTCACCAGAACTCCTTGCTTTGCATGTGATTCCCACTTGGAACGTTTTTCTTTGGGAACATACATAAACGTTTTGCTTCCAAATATCCTGAGGTGCTTCAGGTTAGGCTTCTCGCAGTTCCATAGCTCATATGGAGTTTTATTTGTGGCTTTACTTGGCACTCTGTTTTGAAGATAGCAAGCTGTGATGATGGCCTCTCCCCAATACGTTGTAGGTAGATTCACATCAAACAACATACTTCTTCCACTTTCACAGAGAGTACGGTTCTTACTCTCTGCAATGCCATTTTGTTCTGGGTTGTATGGAATGGAACACGATTCCATCCTTTTTCAAAATGGTTTGCACCTTACCACTTGTATATTCAGTTCCATTATCTGCACGCAGGGCTTTTGGCATTCTTCCAAATTTGTTAATCACTACAGCAAGATATTCTTCAAGTTTCTGTGGAATTTCATCCTTAGGCCGGTGTCACACTTGCGAGTGTGATACGAGAAACTCGCACGGCTTTCTCGCATCAACACCCGGCACTGCCGCCAGCACTCAGACCGGAGTGTGCGGCTGCATGTATTTCTATGACACTCGCCTAAGGATGAAGAGGTAGGTGACTGTATATCTGGAGTAGTCATCAATAAATGGGAGAAAATGTCTTCTTGTTAGGAGTTGAACACTCACTGGACCACATACATCTGTTATGTATCAGATCCAGTGGCTGTGCAGATTTAGTGGTGCTTATTTTAGGTAAAGATTTTCTGGGCATTTTTTCCTTTAAGACAGCTAGTGCACTTCATCTTTTGACTACACTGGTTGATTTCAATACCATTTGCAAGTTGAGCTAGCTTCCTTACTGCTTCTGGGTCTCTGTGCCCAAGATGTCTGTGCCATACATGGATACAGTTCTTATGTAGATCTTGTCTAGCACTGTACACTCTTTCTTTGCTTTTTAGTTGATAGAGTTCATCTTGGATTTTTCCTTCTACAAGAGTGTGACCTTCTTTGAGATGATGCAGCTGTTATCTTTAAAAGTAACTACATTCCCCTTTTGCGTGAGCTTCTTTACTGACAGAAGATTGCTTTCAAGGCTGGGAACATAGAGAACATCCTTTGTTGGGATCTTTGTGCTGAGGAAACTGGACATTGGAGGTAGCAATCTCCTACTCCTTCTGAAGTCATATAGTGACCATTAGCTAAGATGACCTTTTCTGACTTGCTTTATTTAAAGGTCAGTGAAGAAATCCTTGTTATATGTCATATGACTGCTTGCACCAGAATCAGGGTGGATAAAAATCATGTTTTTTTTTTTAAAAAAATCAAAAAAAATCGGATTTTTTTTATTTAAATCGGATTTTTTTGATTTAAATAGGATTTTTTTGATTTAAATAGGATTTTTTAATCAAGTTGTACACAAGCAAAACTTTGTCTTTTTGCAAATCAAATTATTTTACACAAATAAAAATATTAAAACAGTGATGATTATGAAACCTAATAATTTTTATTTGCACTATTAAACAATCAGAATTGAACTACAGAGAGTAAGTACTTTTTAACAATAGCCTATCTCTTACGTTTGAAGTAAGCAAACATCTTCAGTGAATACATCAGTCCTTTAAGCCTACTGTTTATTTAGGACTTTTAATAGGAAAACTAGTTGTCCTGCTTTAGCAGTTCCTAAGCGGTTTCGGACTGTTGTGTGCACAAAACCAAATGAAGAAAACAATCTCTCTACTCCTGCGATGAAGCCGATGCAGTCAGTAGCTGAGTAGCTACATTTATTATCTTCGCTGGAAGAACAAGTGATTGCGACTTCCACCAGTCCAGTGGTTTTAGTTCTTTTAACGACGTTATCTGCAAAATCATGTATTTTTGAAATGGTGCAGATTCACACTTCAATTTCAGCACAGTTGCCACAATGTCATGGTTAGTATTGGCGAGCCACTCCATTGCAGAGTTGATTTCCGCCTCAGATAGTTTTTTCCCTCTGTAGATGGGATGCAAGATATTGGCTAAATAGTGTTCTTCTTTTAATGCTTGGTCCTTGCGGTGGTGTATTGCAACCTTTACATTGTTTGAGAGGTTCAAGCGATCTAGCGAACCTTCTAAATCTTTCCAAATTCTGTGGCTGAGCTATGGTTGCAGTATCTTTCTGCATTTTATCCAACGCAATAGATATTGGCTTTAACCTTTCCAAAAGGTCTCGGCATTTCTCTTCACACCAAGATTTAATACTTTGCTTCGTATATTAGCATAAATTTTTTATCCCGATGTGTTTCGCAAATGGACACTAATTTTGACCAGTTGTTAATAAACAGTTCCAAGCATTCAGCCAAGGTATTCCATCTAACATCTTGTGGTAGAACCAACTTCAGTCCTCCCATTTCCTTGTAGGTTGCATGTGCAAAATGATTATTGCGGAAATATTTAACAATTTCTACAACATGTTCCTTGACACCCGAAATATGCAGGTCTTTTGCCAAAAGATGCAACAAATGGGCAGAACAACCGTATGTAATGACATTTGTGTCATCCTCATGTGCCAGTTCCGCTCGCATTTTTGCCACATTGCTTGCGTTATCAGTAACTAAGCTCCTTACTTTACATCCAAACTGTTCTTGGCATTGGTGAATTGAGTTCTTAGCAATTTCAAGTAAATATTCAGCAGTATGTGAATTTCCAGATGTGTCGATTGTGTCTGTAAGGTAAGTTTCACCATCTTCTGTTGTGACACAAGTGCAAATTATGGGGTCGTTGTGGATGTTGCTCCAACCATCCAAGCTCATGTTAACAACTTTGTCTTTCAAATATTTTGTACAAGCCGCTCTTTCTTTGTCGTATACAGCCTGAAGATGTTTTCCTGAGATATCAAATCTACTTGGTGGTTTGTAGCCTGGTCTTATTCCTTCGATCATTTGTACAAACAATGGGTGTTCAATAGTCGGAAAGAAGAATTGGTTGCAAATATGAATTTAGCAATTAATCATCAAAATGTTCTTTCTGGCTCATCGTAGTCTTTAAGAGGAATTTTTCTACACTTTGCACGCAAAGTTTTTTGTTGGGCTGCTTTGTTGAAGTTGTACCCAGATATTGATTGTCACGTGCAGCACAAGCCATATTTGACCCTGAAAGCACAGTAATTAAAAAATATAATTCGACTGCGTATTTGAAGAAATATAACGAAAATATTTTGAAACAAACTTTTTGAACAATGTAATGGTCCTCGTCCTATAAGGGCTGTCTGATTTCAAACGGCAAACAAGTCCTTGGATATCCTTTTGACAGTATTTGCACTTTGCTCTCCCACCTTTCTTTCCAAGCTCTGCTGGCATCTCAACAAAATTAACCCCAAATAGGGTCTCTCTTACGACCTGCCATGGCTCACGCAGATCACTTCTGAAGTTTGATTGTTACTACAGCCAAGTACTGCTGACTGACTATCCAACAAGTTTGGGCATGTCAACTGAATGGAAAAAGAAACTGAAACCAAGCTACAGAAAGTGAAACCAAGATAGAAGTGTGGAGTTAATTGAACAATGATTGAAAGTTTTAGATTTTAATCGTGATTTATATTAAAAAAATCTTTTGATTTAAATCATGATTAAAATCACGATTTAAATCGATCTGATGTAAATAGAAAAAAATCATTTGATTTAAATCGTTGATTTAAATCGGCGTGATTTAAATCAATCCACCCTGACCAGAATCTTACACCATATATGCTTTGCAGATGGGCCTGTATTGGCATTAAATGCAGTTTCAACACATGCAGAATCTTCCTTTATAGCTGTTTTAACCCTTTGATGACAGTTCTGCTTTTTAATCTGACTCATTCTTGCTTTTCAAATTCTGCAGTCTGCTTTAAGGTGGCGGGCTTTTTACAGACAAAACATTCACAAGTTTCTCTTAGATTGCTCTTATATTTAGAGAAATCCTGTGTCTTTAATGATGTTTCTGCTCTGGATTCTTAATGCATACTTGCTGAGTTTTTCTCTTGAATTCATCCACAAGTTTACCTTTAACATACTCTAGTGTCAGCTCATCATTGGCCGTGCATCTAGTGCAGTCACGAGTGTGTCATAACTTTCTGGAAGACCACTTAATAGAAGTGCAGCAACATGAAAATTTTAATTCTTCTCCAATACCCCTGAGACGCTCCACAATCTCTAGGGTGTTTCTTATATAGTCCTGTGTTATGATTTGGTAGCTGAGGAGAGCAAGCAAAAAAGGAAATACACCAGAGAGGTTGGAATTATGGGATAGCAGCACCCTGACCAAACACCACAACTAAAGGCAGCCGTGGAGCGTACCTAAGTTGGTCCCAGACGCCTCGTCACAGCCTGAGAAGCTAACTACACCCAAAGACAGAAGAGGAAAACTATCTGCCCCGGAGCAGATCCCCAAAGAACATAGAAAGCCCCCAAACATGTAATGGCGGTTAGACAAGAGGAAATACAGACACAGATAGAAAATAGTATGAGCAAACGCTGGGGCCCAAACTTCCTAAATAGAAAAGGATAGGAAGGACACTTATTGCAACCCCAAAAAACCCTAAAAAGTACCAACTCTACTAATAACAAAAACACCTGAGATCACACGACCTCTACCACCTAAATTATTTTCTTGGTGTAACAAAAGCTAAACAGCAGCCACTGAAAAAACTGGAAAAGGCAAATGAACAAACAACAGTGGCTGAACTAAACTGAGAGGAGCACAAGCCCCGGAGGGGACCCGGCAGACCCCACAGAAGTGCAGGACAAAATGCAAAAAGCAAGCACATAAAAAAAAAAGAAGAAAATGTCTTATCTGTTAGCAGAAGATGCAGGCACGAAACAGCAGGCTACAAAGTGAACAGGAATCAAAGATGAGACCAGAACAATTGATCACCGGCAACCCTGATGGGAGGGAACCTCCCTTATATAAGACCAGTCGTAACACCTGATCGCCAATCTTCACAATCTTCATTGGATAGTTCAGTACTGTTTGTAACCACCAGAGGGAGCTTCTGCTCAGAATTCATTCTCAAGCACATTCACAACAGTACCCCCCCCTTGAGGAGGGGTCACCGAACCCTCATTTGAGCAACAAGGTCGGTCAGGATGAGCTCTGTGATACGCACGGATGAGTCTCCTAGCATGGATGTCCGAAGCAAACACCCAAGAATTGTCCTCCTGACCATAACCTCTCCACTTAACCAAATACTGGTGTTTCGTCTAGAAAAATGAGAATTAAATATTTTCTCAACCACATACTCCAGATTGCCCTCAACCAAAACAGGGTCAGGAGGCACAGCCATAGGAACCACTGGCTCGACAAACCTCTTCAATAAGGACTTGTGGAACACGTTATGGATCTTAAATGTCCCTGGAAGAAGTAAACGAAAGGAAACAGGATTAAGAATCTCCATGATCTTATAAGGTCCAATGAACCTAGGCTTAAACTTAGGAGATGCAACTCTCATAGGGATATTTCTTGAGGACAACCAGACCAAGTCCCCACTTCAAACCGAGGACCATCAGTCCTATGCCGTTGGCAAACCGCTGGGCCCTCTCCTGAGAGAGGGACAACCTCTCCACTACCTGGTCCCAAATCTGCTGCATACGCTCCACAACAGAGTCAACACCTGGACAGACAGAAGCCTCCGTCTGTCCTGAAGAAAATCGAGGGTGAAACCCAAAAATTGCAGAAAAATGGAGACATCAAGATGGCAGAGCTAGCCCTATTATTAAGAGCAAACTTGTTATGTTTCGGTAACTGAGGAGTGCAGGTAAAAAAGGCAATACACCAGAGCAGTTGGAATCTATGAGATTGCAGTACCCTGACTAACCACACAACTAGAGGCAGCCGTGGAGCGTTCCTACGTTGGTCCTAGACGCCTCGTCACAGCCTGAGAAACTAACTACACCTAAAGATAGAAATAGGAAAGCTATCTGCCCCGGAGCAGATCCCCAAAGAACATAGAAAGCCCCAAACATGTAATGGCTGTTAGACAAGAAGAAATACTGACACAGACAGAAAAATAGTATGAGCAAACGTTGGGGCCCAAACTAACTAAATAGAAAAGGACAGGAAGGGTACTTACTGCAATCCAAAAAAACCCTGCAAAGCACCAACTCTACTAATTTCAAAAACACCTGAGATCACACGACCTCTACCACCTAAATTAGTTCTCTGGTGTAACAAAATCAAAACAGCAGCCACTGAAGAAACTGGAAAAAGCAAAAGTACAAACATCAGTGGCTGAACTCAACTGAGAGGGCAAAAGCCCCCGGAGGGGACCTGAAGGCCCCCACAGAAGTGCAGAACAAAATGCAAAAATAAAGCACAAAAACAAAAGAAGAAAATGTCTTATCTGTTAGCAGGAGATGCAAACACGACACAGCAGGCTACAAGGGAAACAGGAATCATGGAGTGAGACCAAAACAATTGATCACCGGCAACCCTGATGGGAAGGTGACTCCCTTATATAGACCAGTCAGAAACACCTGATTCCCACTCCTCACAATCTTCACTGGACAGTCCAGTACCGCTTGTAACACCAGAGGGAGCCTCTGCTCAGAACTCATTTCAAGTCCATTCACAACAAAACTCAGCCAAAGGCAAAAAAGAGACCCAGTCATCCTGATCTAGCAGACACAAAGCATCTCAGATTAAGTCTCCAATGTCTGGTTTGTTCTCTCAGTTTGTCCATTGGTCTGAGGATGAAAAGCCGAGGAGAAAGACAATTGAAAAACCAAGTTTTAGAACAAAAAGTCCTCCAAATCTGGAAACAAACTGGACTCCTCTGTCAGACACAATGTTCTCAGGAATGCCGTGTAACCGAACCACGTGCTGAAGGAACAAAGGCACCAATTCAGAGGAGGAAGGCAACTTAGGTAATGGCACAAGATGTATCATCTTGGAAAACCTATCACAAATCACCCAGATACGGTCATTCTCTGAGAAACAGGGAGGTCGGAAATGAAATCCATAGAGATATGGGTCCATGGTCTCTTGGGCACAGGCAATGGCATCAAAAACCACTAGAACGAGAGCAAGGCTTGGAGCGAGAGCAAGTCCCGCAGGACTGCACAAATTCCCTGACATCACGAGACAAGGTAGGCCACCAAAAGGACCGACTAACCAAGTCTCTGGTACCAAAAATTCCAGGGATGACCGGCCACGCGGAACAATGAATCTCAGACATCACACTCTTTTTCCACTGGTCCGGGACAAACAATTTCCCAAAGGGCAGCGCTCGGGCTTATCCTCCTGACACCCCTCCAGAGCCAGTCTCAAATTGGGCGAGATGGGGAAAGAACTAACCCTCTTTCAAAATAACAGAGGATCAGATAACTCAGGAGAGTCCGCCAAGGAAACTCCTCGAGAGGGCATCCGCCTTAACATTCTTAGTGCCAGGAAGAAAGAAACCACAAAATTAAAACGTGTGAAAAACAAGGCCCACCTGGCCTGTCTAGGATTAAGTCGCTTGGCAGATTCCAGATAAACCAGATTCTTATGGTCCGTAAGGACCACCACCTGATGTTTGGCTCCCTCCAGCCAATGTCTCCACTCTTCAAAAGCCCACTTCATGGCCAATAACTCCCGATTACCCACGTCATAATTACGTTCAGTGGAGAAAATTTTCGAGAGAAAAAGGCACAAGGGTTACTTTTAGAGGTCTCTGGATCTCTTTGGGACAAAACGGCACCTGCCCCAATTTCAGAGGCATCAACCTCCACCTGAAATGGAGAGAAACATCAGGCTGCCGTAGAACAGGAGCAGAAGTGAATCTCTGCTTAAGTTCCTGAAATGCAGAGACTGCCTCAGGAGGCCAATTCACCACATCAGAACCCTTTTTGGTCAAATCAGTTAAGGTTTAACAATAACGAGAAATTACCAATAAATTTACGATAAAAATTGGCAAAACCCAAAATCTTTGAAGAGCCTTTAATGAAGTAGGTTGGACCCAATCACAGATGGCCTGAACCTTGACCGGGTCCATTTCAATAACAGATGGGGACAAAATGAATCCCAGAAATGAGTTCCTCTGTACGCCAAAAAGACACTTTGATCCCTTCACATACAGAGCATTCTCTCTCAAAATCTGGAACACAGTCCGAACATGTTTCACATGAGAGTCCCAGTCATTGGAAAAAATCAAGATATCATCCAAATAAACAATCAGAAATTTATCCACAAAATCCCTGAAAATGTCATTCATGAAGGACTGGAAGACAGAAGGAGCATTAGTGAGCCCAAAGGGCATCGCTAGGTACTCAAAATGCCCCTCTGGGGTATTAAATGCCATCTTCCATTCATCCCCTTGCTTAATGCGAATAAGGTTATATGCCCCCCTGAGGTCAAGCTTGGTAAACCAAGTAGCACTTTTCACCCTGGAAAACAGGTCAGAAATCAAGGGTAACGGATATTGATATTTCACAGTGATATTGTTCAAGAGACGATAATCAATACACGGCCTTAATGAACCATCCTTTTTGGCCACAAAAAAAAAACGGCACCCAAGGGTGAAGAGGATGGTCTGGTATGACCCTTCTCCAATGACTCCTTGATATAAGACCGCATAGCGTCATGTTCAGGTACAGACAAGTTAAAAAGGCGACCTTTAGGGAATTTACTACCAGGCACTAATTCAATAGCGCAGTCATAGCTCCTATGGGGGCAAGGATGCAGATTTACTTTCGCTAAACACATCAGAAAAATCAGTCAAAATGTCAGGAACATCCTGAGCCTGGGGGAGGCAGAAAAAACAGGAGTGTTGGTATTAACACATTGGCAGCCCCAACTGGTTACAGACACAGATTTCCAATCCAAAACAGGATTATGAGACTGTAACCAAGGGAAACCCAGTACGATAATGTCATGCAGATTATACAGCACCAAAAATTTGCAACTCTCCTGATGATCAGGTTCAACCCTCATTATCACCTGAGTAGAGAACTGAGGTTTATTCTCAGCCAAAGGGGTAGAATCGATCCCCAGTAGGGGAATAGACTTCCGTAGGGGTATCAAGGGAAACCCACAACGTTTAGCAAAATCAAAATCCATCAGGTTAATAGCTGCTCCCGAATCAACGAAAGCCTGAGCAGAAAATGTGGACAGGGAGCAAATCAGGGT
Organism: Oophaga sylvatica; assembly: GCA_033576555.1. Classification (NCBI taxonomy): domain Eukaryota; kingdom Metazoa; phylum Chordata; class Amphibia; order Anura; family Dendrobatidae; genus Oophaga; species Oophaga sylvatica. The sequence goes on from JARQOD010000003.1 coordinate 53,312,926, forward strand.
AACAGTCAACAAAAATTTAGTCTGAACACTACCCAAGACAACTGAGCATGCAAAACGTCTTCCCCGCTTAGGGCAGACTGAAATAGCATGAGAGGCGTCACCACAGTAGAAACACAACCCATTGCGTTTTCGAAACTCATGACGCTGTGCCCCAGAAGCCACTCTATCACACTGCATGGGTTCAGAAGCTGGTTCACAAGGCAACACTATTCCACGCATACCTTTACGCTCACGCAAACGTCTGTCAATTTGAATCGCTAATGACATAGAATCATTGAGACCAGAGGGGACAGGGAATCCCACCATAACATCCTTTACATTATCTGACAGACCCTTCCGAAAAAGGGCTGCCAAAGCATCGTCATTCCATTTGGTCAGGACTGCCCACCTTCGGAATCTCTGACAGTATAACTCAGCGTCCTCAAGCCCCTGATTTAATGCCAACAAGGCTTTTTCAGCTTCATCAGTGACATTAGGCTCATCGTACAATAACCCCAGAGCCTGAAAAAATGCATCAACATTACTCAAAACAGGATCCCCAGGTGTCAGGGAAAAAGCCCAATCCTGAGGATCGCCGCGCAGGAGAAAGATGACAATTTGAACCTGCTGTGCTGCGTTCCCTGAGGACTTAGATTTCAAGGCAAAAAACAACTTAGTTATTTTTGAAATTCAGAAATTTAGCTCGATCCCCCAAAAATAAATCTGGCATGGGGATCCTAGGTTCCACAACCGGCAACCTAGCAAGATAGGTAGCAATACTCCGAACTTCAGTGGCAAGCTGATCCACACGGCCAGACAACTGTGCAAGCTCCATTGAGAAAAAAAAAAATCCTCCTCAGCACCCAGAGATACAGAGGGAAAAAAAAATCTCTGACAACTCTGACAATCTTCTTTCTTTAACACTATTTTTCCCTTCTGTGAGTACCATACAAATATCAGTTTTTGGGCCGGTGATACTGTTATGATTTGGTAGCTGAGGAGAGCAAGCAAAAAAGGAAATACACCAGAGAGGTTGGAATCTATGGGACTGCAGCACCCTGACCAACCACCACAACTAAAGGCAGCCGTGGAGCGTACCTAAGTTGGTCCCAGACGCCTCGTCACAGCCTGAGAAGCTAACTACACCCAAAGACAGAAAGAGGAAAACTATCTGCCCTGGAGCAGATCCCCAAAGAACATAGAAAGCCCCCAAACATGTAATGGCGGTTAGACAAGAGGAAATACAGACACAGATAGAAAATAGTATGAGCAAACGCTGGGGCCCAAACTTCCTAAATAGAAAAGGATAGGAAGGACACTTACTGCAACCCCAAAAAATCCTGAAAAGTAACAACTCTACTAATTACAAAAACACCTGAGATCACACGACCTCTACCACCTAAATTAGTTCTCTGGTGTAACAAAAACTAAACAGCAGCCACTGAAAAAACTGGAAAAGGCAAATGAACAAACAACAGTGGCTGAACTAAACTGAGAGGAGCACAAGCCCCCGGAGGGGACCCGGCAGACCCCCACAGAAGTGCAGGCCAAATTGCAAAAAGCAAGCACAAAAAACAAAAAAAAGAAAATGTCTTATCTGTTAGCAGAAGATGCAGGCACGAAACAGCAGGCTACAAAGTGAACAGGAATCAAAGATGAGACCAGAACAATTGATCACCGGCAACCCTGATGAGAGGGAACCTCCCTTATATAAGACCAGTCAGTAACACCTGATCGCCAATCTTCACAATCTTCATTGGATAGTTCAGTACTGTTTGTAACCACCAGAGGGAGCTTCTGCTCAGAATTCATCTCAAGCACATTCACAACAGTCCTGCATATTCTGTCTATCACTTAGCTTAGACTGATACAGCTTTCTCATGAGATAAAACTTATTGCTGAGATTTGATCTTTCATTCACTTTCTGTAACTCATCCCACATCTCTTTTGCAGCTGCACATTTGCATATATTATCTGATTATCATCTACACTGAGGGAGATCGTGCTTTGTGCTTTCTGATCCTTCTCTAGCCAATCATCTGGTAATGGATGAGGCACTTATTCCTGAGTATATTTCCATGTACCTTCTGTTGTGAGCAGCATCTTTACCTTGAATTTCCAGGACTGGTAGTTCTGGTTAAGGAGGCTTGGCACTGAGAATTTGACAGGATTGCTGCTAGTGCACATCTTTGTTGCTCTGTGCTGCTTTTGCTCTGGGCTTCTGTTGCTGTGTTACTCTAGGGGTTCTGTGTCACTCTGGGCCCATAACCTGTTGGCAGCAGATTATTCAGGATACTCTCTAAAGTACTGCCACACTAAGCTATCCCGCTAGCGATCTCGTTAGCGTTGCATACTAATGCGATCGCTAGCGGATTGTTTCTATATCGCTAAATGCGGCCACATTAGCGATATAGTTAACGACGCTATCGCCGTTACGATCTTCTTAACGACTTTAGCGGTACAAAGTACCGCTAAATCGCTAAGAAAAGTGCCACACAGCGATTAGATACTACCCAGCGGAGCGCCAGCGAGAAAATAGGGTCCGGAACGATTCCAGCGACGAGCGAGATCACAGCAGAAGCTCGCGCTGAAGCTGCCGCACTGAACAATATCGCTAACGGATCGCTAAATAGTGACTTTTTAGCGATCCCGTTAGCGTTTGTTTGTGTGGCATACCCTTAAGCGTGTGACAACAGAGCTTCTTTTATTCAGGAACAACGGAACAATATTTGATAAGCTTAATAGATCAGGAATAAATCATTGTGTGTCTCTACTGTGCATCATCTACAGAGGCTGCTCTCTCATACACAGACACAGAATACATTCACATGCTCTTCCTGTGTGAGCCTCTGGAGTTTTTTTTTTTTGTTCAACTTTATAACAGCATACAAATCTAGCAAAAAACACTCACAGACAGGAAAGAGTTGTTGCACCAAACATTTCAACAGTACTGGACAGTTATGATCTGTACTAAACTCCGAACACGAACTTTGACCTGGAGGTCCAGTTTAATATTCGGGTCATGTGCCGAATGAAGTTTGTTGAAAACTTGCAGCTCAGCCAACCAACAAGCTTTAGACTGTGGACACTTCTGGAGCCATAACAGCTATAAGCCATTCTTTTGCTCGGCACTAGTGATAAGTGAGTATACTGGTTGCTCGAGTTTCCCCGAGCATGCTTGTGTGATCTCTGAGTATTTTGGCGTACTCTGAGATTTAGTTTTCGTCTCGGCTGCATGATTTGCGACTGCTAGACAGGCTGATTACATGTGTGGAATGCCTGTTTGTTAGGGAATTCCCACATATATTCAGCTTGTCATGCAGCTAAGACGACGAAAACTAAATCTCCGAGCACACCATAATACTCAGAGATCACCCAAGCATTCTCGGGAGACCCGAGCAACGATGCTACTCGCCCATCACTACTCGGCACCCATGTCTGTGGAGTACTGTAAGTAAAAACAAATGTTCTACTCTGCACTCATGTCTGCGGGAGTAGTGTGCCTTTAAGCCACTTTTTTTAATCTGCACCTGTGTCTGTGGGGGTACTGTGTGTAAAACTAACTTTTCTACTCTTCACCTGTCTGTGAAGTACCATGCATAAATACAAATTGTTCTACTCTGCACCTGTGTCTTTGGGAGATCTGTGCATAAAAAAAAATTCTACTCTGCAAAAAAGCCTCTGTGTGGTGTACTCTGCAAAATGGCCTTGTTGGGAGTTAAAACAAGTAACATAAAAAATCAAAAACAGCTAACATACCATGAAATCTGGCCTTCACCAACACTGTCTGATGACAAATGCACATCTGGCAGGATGCAGCAGGACTCCACTAATAAAGGCAGAGTGCAGCACAGGTGCAAACTACTAATAAAAACAGCCACCCCAATACCTAGCATGGAGGGGTTAACTGCCTAGCAGAAAAAATGCACATTGATACGGCTTGCATAGTTTGCACCTGTGCTGCATTGAATTTTTTTTTGTTTTTTGCATATTTTTTATTTTTGCAGGATGTGGCTAGGCCTCTTTTTGTTAACATAGTTTATTAGGGTAAGAGAATAACAATCCACCGCACACGTCAATCAAGTAGATGCAAATGAAGTAATATTTATTGTAGTTCTCCACATCAAAGAAGAAAAAGTGCCACGTAGCAAAACAAGATACATATACCATATATACATTAATACCCAACGTTTCGATCCACCTGGATCTTATTCATGGGTAACTTAGATATATGTATTTCAGAGAAATGGCACTTAAATGAAGACAAATGATGGCAGCCCCTGTGGATAATGGGAGCTCGGGAGCGCTGCCATATAGAAAGCCCCCTGATACAGTACCTTCTCTCTTCTGGCTCATCCAGCCCTCACTGCCCTACCTCAGCCACAGTACCTGGCCATTATCCACAGGGGCTGCCATGATTTGTCTTCATTTAAGTGCCATTTCTCTGAAATACATATATCTAAGTTACCCATGAATAAGATCCAGGTGGATCGAAACGTTGGGTATTAATGTATATATGGTATATGTATCTTGTTTTGCTACGTGGCACTTTTTCTTCTTTGATGTGGAGAACTACAATAAATATTACTTCATTTGCATCTACTTGATTGACGTGTGCTGTGGATTGTTATTCTCTTATGGTTTTGGTACCTTTATAGGTCCATTTTCACCAGCACCACTAAAATTGTGACCTGTGTGCACACCCTTTATCTATTACTATATAGTTTATTAGGGTGTCTGTCTCCCTGTGTGTTGCATATTATCGTGCTGAGCAGCCCGCCTCTTAATACGAGGGCGTTAGTAATAGGTTGCAATTCAGACACTGTGCTTCACATTCATCTGTGTGACTGGCGTCCTATGCAAGCCGTATCAATGTGCATTTTTTCTGCTAGGCAGTTAACCCCTCCATATTAGGTGTTGGGGGTGGCTGTTTTTATCAGTAGTTTGCACCTGTGCTGCACTCTGCCTTTATCAGTGGAGGCATCCTGCTAGATGTGCATTTGTCATCAGACCGTGTTGGTGAAGGCCAGATTTCATGGTATGTTAGCTCTTGTTGGGAGTTACTCTGAAAACAGCCTGTGGGTAAACTCTGCAAAACACCCTCACTGTGTTTTTTATTTTTTGTTCATTTCGGGAGGCCCCAAAACATTGGGAATGGTAAAGAGAACTAACAATCTGCGGTGGAGTCTAACAATGGCTGTATGCGGCTGGTATAATTCTCTATTCAGCCAAAGGTACAGACACGTCCTGTGGAATCCATGCCTGTTCATTGTAATAAATGTGAGCTTGCCCAGATGTGTTCCGTCAGTGCTGCTATATCAGGATCTCTGTATCGGATTAGATTAGGTCACTTCCCTCCGGACATCGCTCTCTGCTCTGTTAGGCTGGTTTCACATTTGCGGCTGGAGGTGCTGCGGAGGGCTGCTTACTTCCTCCGTGAAGCTCCGCCCACCTCCGCACCTCCTCCGGTCAGCTCCACCTATGTCTGTATGCGTCCTGAGTACCTATATTAAACATGAGTATGCAGGGCTATGCGGATGCCTCCACATGCATCGTTTTGACGGTGCGGCGACATGCGCCGAACGCAACATGTTGCATTTTGTTGCGGACACCGCACCGTCAAAACGATGCATGCGGAGGCATCCGCATGGCCCTGCATACTCATGTTAAATATAGGTACTCAGGCCGCATGTAGAACGCATGTAGAACGCATGCAGACATAGGTGGAGCTTACCGGAGGAGGTCTTGTTTTTATGGAATATTTAATAAAGATTCAGGTATTTGAAATTTTCCTTTAGATTTGTTCTGTGTTTTTGGTGCTGGATTGGAGATATTCTGTGATAAATCTCCATATGAGACTATAATGGGACTGTGTGTTATACCGGGGGCAGGACGGGGCCATGACTGGATGTAGTGATCATGTGAAGCCGGTAACAGCTCCGGAGATTTCTTACATGGGATCTTTATGATTAGGTGCAATGGTTATGAGAAGATGTGGTGTGCTTTGTACTCAAATATGGAGGAAATGCATTGATAAGATATTAAATGTTCCAGTCTATACAAAGAGAATAAAACATCCACATGTTTTATCACCCCATATGGTTTCCCTTATCTCCAGAAATTGTATTATTACTTGGGATCTCTATGATGTTACATCGTCATCTTCTCCCCATTCAGGTCCCTACAATATCGTATCCTCTCAGTGGAGATCTTCTATATAAGAGAATTCTCCTGAGTGACCCTACAAGGATGGATAGGGACAGGGACAAGATGGCGGAGAGGATATTACACCTCACCCTAGAGATCCTCTTCCGGCTTACTGGAGAGGTGAGAGATTCTGGTGTCATCACATTACATCATTCTTATCTATGGGGAATAACAGATGGACAGAACTGGAGAGGTGAGGACTCTGGAAATGTCTGTAGTGAGATTTATTAATGTGTCTCTCCATAACCAGGAATACACAGTAGTGAAGAAGACCTCTAGGGAGCGCTGTCAGGACCCTGTGTCTGAGGGATGGGGAAGACCCCTGAGCCCAATCACAGGGCCTCCACCTCACCCCCTGATACATGAGGACATCAATGACCAGAAGATCCTAGAACTCACCTACAAGATGATTGAGCTGCTGACTGGAGAGGTGACACTGCTGGGAATGTTGGGACATTATACAGTAACGCTATGAAGGGATCAGGGATGACGGTATTATTGTATGTGTCAGGTTCCTATAAGGTGTCAGGATGTCACCGTCTATTTCTCCATGGAGGAGTGGGAGTATTTAGAAGGACACAAAGATCTGTACAAGGACGTCATGATGGAGGTTTCCCAGCCCCCCACATCACCAGGTAATAGACAGGACTAAATACACACGGCCTGTAATTATCTGTATGTAAAGAATGAATTCAGTCCTTGTATGTGTTTCCTCCAGTTCCATCCAGTGAGAAGACAACACCAGAGAGATGTCCCCGTCCTCTTCTTCCTCAGGATTGTAAACAAGAAGATCCTGATGTTCCTCAGGATCATCAGGTAGATGGAGAGAAGATATCATGAGATCTCTCCTATGATGTGTAGAAGGCTGTGAAGGTCTTGTGTTCAGTCTTGTTTTATCTCCCAGTATTATACACTGACCAATTTATTAAAGAAACTTTCACACTTGCATCTGAAGCCAAGTAGACACATGACCGTGTAGTGCAGCACATAATGAAGTGATCATCTTTCAGAATAAGCAGATTGGGTGATCTGAATGATTTTGAACAAGGACACTGCTGCTAGATTAGCCAGGACCAGTATTTCAAAACTTGGCAACTTGATCATTTAGGTATCTGCAGCTGAATGCAATGATTGTGTTCATCTAATATATTAGAATGCAGTTATCATTCCTTAGCACAGATGAGCTATAGCAGCAGACAACCAGTTTCAGTGTCATTACTGACTAAGGAGAAGCGGAAAGAAATAAAACTTAATTGGACAAAAGAGATCAAAAATTTTATCACCATGCAGTGGAAAACATTGTTTAGAGGAATCCAGGTTGCTGTTGCATCCTGATGATGGAAGGGTCACAATTTGACATGAGCAACATGAATCCGTGTATCCTTCGTGTCAGATGTCAACCTTTCAGACTGGTAGTGGGGCTGTGATGGTGTGGAGAATGTTATTGGACTCATCCTGGGTCCCCTTATACCTATGAATGGATGTTTGGACACCAGGGTTTACCTAAACATTGTGACAGACCAAGTTCAACCCTTCATATAATCTGTTTACTGTTTGGTAGAAGAACAATGACCGATGCCATAAGAGTCATGTAGTCTTGGATTTTTTCCAGTGTAAGGGTCACAAGGGACTGATTTTAGGAAGGTTTAGGTCCACAATATGAAAATAAACAGAATTTTACTGATTGATGTATCATATATAGAGAATAGCAGGTACATAACTTGTCAATCAAATGTCCTGTTTCCAACAGAGGCATATAGTTAAGTTTTATATACCAGTATATTACTTGTATAGTAATCAGCAGTTATATTTATTAGTTTTTTTTGGCCCTCCATGTTTTTTTACTTCTTTTCCATGCTGTCCACACCCTGTTCTGGCCTTCTCGTATCTTCTCAGTCTCTGACTTCTTCTCTCTTCCACTCTCAATCTCCATCTAAATTCTAACAACAAAGTGAAATATTTCCACAACACAATTCAACATTTCCTTTAAAACATTACAAAAAGTCTTCTTCCTTTCTTACCCAATAAAATGACATACATACAGATCCCAAAGTTGGGAAGGAAAACACCTACAAGTTTTGAGCTTTACTAGTCCTTCTTCATGTTGTAATGTGAACTTACAAAGTGTGAACATTTACCGTAAAAGCAGCAATCATAGCAAACCTCACCCCCTCTACATTAGTTCTTAATAGTTTTTTACAGGAACTTAAAAAAGTATTAATAATCATAAATATATAATAAATCATATGTAATAAAATCACGTATTTGCATTTTCCATTTTTTTGCATGATATATTAATTTAGGTCTTTTAACTTTAACAGCTAATCAATAAGTTTGTAGTTTGCTTCGATCATTGCTTTTAAATGTTCGCACTTTGTAAATTCACATATTATGAATAAGAGCTAGTTAAGCTGGAAACGCGTAGGTTTTCTTTTCCTACACCACTGTGGTGTCTGTATGTCTTTTTATTGGATATGAAATTAGGTTTTCTTTGTAAAAAAATTTTAAAGGAAGTGCTGGGTTGTGTTGTTTGACTCTTTCATATTATTGTGTGATCTCCTCCCTAGACTGTAGGTTTTCTCCACTCCGACTTATTAAACACAACTGAAACAATGTTGGAATATACTGTCAGGTAAACACTACAAAAGAAAGGTTTGTTATTTTAACTCTTAACAGTGGCCTATTTATAGTCCAGATTTTTCTGCACAGCTAATATCACGCACCAAAAGCAGTAAATGTTGCCACAACTTCACTGTACAGAGCCTCATATAGGAAACCGGGAGAACAACTGCAGTTTATTGTGTATACAGTGAACCACCTAGTAAAATCTACCAAGACTCCCACCTAGCTGCAGGGCTGACCCTCTGTAACTCTCCCCCCTAGCCCGGACTCCCACGGGCTGACCCTCTGTAACTCTCACTCTCCTGCACTGCAGCTGCTTGACCTTGAGTGACTGACCCTCTGTAACCTTCCCTTGCCCAGCTCAGGGCTGACTCTCTGTAACTCTCCCTGCCAAGCTGCAGGGCTGACCTCTGTAACTCTTCCTGCCCAGCTGCAGGGCTGACCCTCTGTAACTCTCCCTGCCCGTGCAGGGCTGACCCTCTGTAACTCTCTCCTGCCCAGCTGCAGGACTGACCCTCTGTAACGTCCCTTGCCCAGCTACAGGGCTGACCTCTGTAACTCTCCCTGCCAACTGCAGGATGACCCTCTGTAACCTCTCACTGCCCGCTACGGCTGACCTCTGTAACATCTCTCCTGCCCAGCTGCACGGCTGACCCTCTGTAACTCTCCCTGCCAGCTGCAGGGCTGACCCTCTGTAACTCTCCCTGCCCAAGGCTGCAGGGCTGATCCTCTGTAACTCTCCCCTGCCCAACTGCAGAGGCCCTGAAAACCCTGTAACAATAACATAATTTTCACATAAAAGGAATTACAATGAACCATGGGTTTAACAATATAATCTCAATACTAGGGTCCTGTATTAACATTATATCCTGCATCACCACAAATTAAACTTTGTCACATAGCAATTATCTTCAGGAGGAGCCAGGATCTTCCATTTCTTTACACAAGTAACATGACATTACCTTTTCATGCTTGCCCGTCCTCAGATTTTATGAAGTTTCAGTAACAATTTAGAATGGGATGGCCTATGCTTGTCAGCACCTCCATCTAATTTTTGGCAAATGAAAGAAGCTTTCATGTCCTCATGGTCCTATAATCCTGCAGAACTATTTCATCAGCTAGAATCTCTGACGTAATAAATAGCTGAGCACCCAAAAGGCCAAAATAAATCCAACCTGCTACTAGATGGGTTTCTCTAATAAAGTGGCCATTCAGTGTATGTATATATCTGGTGGAGATGACAGGATAAATCTGATCGTAGACATTAGTTGTAGTCTGTAGGTTGGCTTTCTACAGGAGACCTGCAGCATTTGATAACTACGGCAGTCCATTTTGATTGTCATGTTCATTTATTATTATTATTATTATAGCACCATTTATTCCATGGTGCTTTACATGTGAGGATGGGTATACATAATAAAAACAAGTACAGTAATCTTAATACAAATGACGACTGGTACAGGAGGAGAGAGGACCCTGCCCGTGAGGGCTCACAATCTACTAAGGATGGGTGAGGATACAGTAGTTGCGGGGTAGAGCTGGTCGTGCAGTGGTTTGGTCGATCAGTGGTTACTGCAGGTTATAGGCTTGTCGGAAGCGTTAGGTCTCCAGGTTCCTTTTGAAGGTTTCCGCAGTAGGCGAGAGTCATATTGTGATGAGAGATATGTTGTGGTAGAGAGTTCCAGAGTAGGGGAATGCGTGGGAGAAATCTTGTATGCGATTGTGAGAAGAGGAGATAAGAGGAGAGTAGAGAAGGAGATCTTGTGAGGACCAGAGGTTGCGTGCAGGTAAGTACCAGGAGACGAGGTCACAGATGTATGGAGGACAAAGGTTGTGGATGGCTTTGTATGCCATGATTAGAGTTTTCAGCTGGAGTTTTTGGGTTAAAGGGGAGTCAGTGCAGGGATTGATAGAGGGGAGAGGCCGGTGAATAGCGGGTGGACAAGTTGATTAGTCGGGCAGCAGAGTTTAGAATAGATTGAAGGGGTGTGAGAATGTTAGAGGGGAGGCCACAGAGCAGGAGGTTGCAGTAGTCAAGGTGGGAGATGATGAGGGCATGGACTAGGGTGTTTTCAGATTCTTAAATGAGAAATGTATGGATTCGGGAAATATTTTTGCATTGAAGTTGGCAGGAAGTGGAGAGGGCTTGGATATGTGGTTTGAATGAGGGATCAGAGTCAAGGATTACCCTGAGGCAGCGAGCTTGTGGGACTGGGGAGCATGAGCTTCCATTTACTTTAATAAATAGGTCCGTTGGGGGGGGTTGAGTGAGATGTGGGAAAGATGAAGAATTCTGTTTTGTCCATGTTAAGTTTTGGAAATTTTGCAGAGAAGAAAGATGAAATAGCGGACAGACATTGTGGGATTCTGGTTAGTAGGGAGGTGAAGTTTGGTACAGAGATGTAGATCTGTGTGTCATCAGCATAGAGGTGATACTGAAAGCTGTGAGATTCTATGAGCAGTCCGAGGCCAAAGGTGTAAATGGAGAAGAGCAGGGGCCCTAGGACTGAACCTTGCGGGACTCCAACAGATAGGGGGCGAGGTGAGGCGCTGGTGTGCGAGTGGGAGACGCTGAATGTTCGGTCTGTTAGGTATGACGAGATCTAAGATAGGGCCAAGTCTGTGATGCCACTAGATGAGAGGGTTTGTAGTAATAGGAAATGGTCCACTGTGTCAAAGGCAGAGGACAGATCCAGGAGGAGGAGGACAGAATAGCGTCGCTTGGCTTGTCACTTATGATATTTTCTGTTCTTCTCAATCATTTCACACAACTTTTCCATCTGTCAGTGACTTCTACAATTTCTTTCAGGGTGAAGATCTGCCCCATATTAATACTACAGAAACATATGTGAAGGGTGATGAGTGGTGTAAAGAGGAGATTCCTACAGATAACCGCACAGGTGAGTAGAGACCACTAAGTGCAGAGAAGTCTCAGGTTCTAATCAGTCACTGGCTTCTAAGTATATATGTTGGAATTTTTTTTAGAGTGTGCTCATATGAAATATTTCATGTGGACTTCACACTTAAAAATTTAGAGGCTGCTTTAAGACTGCGCTTTTCCAGTTTTAATGAAGGGGGTGTAGTGAAGTAAGATGCACCAAATTTATTAAGAGGCAAATGCCAATTAAAGAAGCACTACAAACAAAGTTTTTATCCTCTTAATATGTTGTAGTCTTCATATTATATAGCATTATGTACTTACAATGGCTCATTGTGCCCTTCTATCCAGTTAATTCTGTTGTTTTCCATTAGGACTATGACATCACATGATTAAAAACAGACTAGCTTAATCCTTCTAAGCCCTATGTAGAAACAGGCTGTCTCTTTTCCTGCATGAGTCATCATTAACCCCTTTATTCCATCCGACGTACTATTCCGTCCATGTGACTCTGGACCTCATTCCCATGGACGGAATAGTACGTCCAGGGCGATCAGCTGCGCTCCCGAGGGGAGCACAGCTGATCTCCGCCGGGTGTCAGCTGATTATCACAGCTGACACCCGGCAGTATGTGTCAGGAGCCGTCACAGACCGCTCCCGGCACATTAACCCCTGGCACACCGCGATCAAACATGATCACGGTGTACCAGGGGCACAGGGGAGCATCGCGCATGATCGCGATGTGTCGCGCTGTTCCGAGGGATTCTCCTCACTGCAGGACCCCGGATCCAAGATGGCCGCCGGGTCCTGCAGGGAGGCGGCTTCCTCAGTGCCTGCTGAGAGCAGGCACTGAGAAGCCTGCAGCAGTGCCAGAGCGATCGCTGGTGTGACAGAGTGCTGTGCACACTGTCACACCAGCGATCTGACCCTACACAGTGATGTCCCACCCTGGGACAAAGTAAAAATGTAAAAAAAATAAAAATAAACGTGTAAAAAAAATTCCAAAACAAAAGGAAAAAAAAAGAAAAATATTCCCCAATAAATTCATTTCTTCATGTAAATAAAAAAAACAAAACAATAAAAGTACACATATTTGGTATCGCTGCGTCCGTAACGACCCGCCCAATAGAACTGTCCCACTAGTTAACCCCTTTAGTGAACCCCTTAAAAAAAAAAAAAAACAAGTCTAAAAAACAATGATTTATCATCATACCGCCGAACAAAAAGTGGAATAACATGCGATCAAAAAGACGGATATAAATAAACATGGTACCGCTGAAAACGTCATCTTGTTCCGCAAAAAATGAGCTGCCATACAGCATCATCAGCGAAACAGTAAAAAAGTTATAGCTCGCAGAATACAGCGATGCAAAAATAATTTTTTCATATAAAATTGTTTTTATTGTATAAAAGCTCCAAAACATAAAAAAAATGATATAAATGAGGTATCGCCGTAATCGTACTAACCCGAAGAATAAAACTGCTTTATCAATTTTACCACATGCGGAACGGTATAAACGCCCCCCCAAAAGAAATTCATGAATTGCTGATTTTTGTTCATTCTAACCTCCCAAAAATCAAAATAAAAAGCGATCAAAAAATGTCACGTGCTCAAAAATGGTACCAATAAAAACGTCACCTCGTCCCGCAAAAAATAAGACCTCACATGACTCTGGGCCAAAATATGCAAAAATTATAGCTCTCAAATGTGGTGATGCAAAAACTATTTTTTGCAATAAAAAGCGTCTTTTAGCGTGACAGCTGCCAATCATAAAAACCCACTATAAATAGTAAATCAAACCCCCCTTTATCACCCCCTTAGTTAGGGAAAAATAATGAAATTAAAAAAATGTACTTATTTCCATTTTCCCATTAGGGTTAGGCCCTGTGCACACGTTGCGGATTGTGCTGCGGATCCGCAGAGGTTTTGGCGCTGCGGATTCGCAGCAGAACCGGACGCCATGTACAGTACAGTGTTAGTGAAGGGAAAAAGAAAAAGCTGTGCACATGATGCGGAATTTTCCACGCGGATTTGGTGTGGTCAATACTTTGTGCAGATTCCACAGCGGTTTTACACCTATTCCAATATAGGTGTAAAACCGCTGGCAAATCCGCAAAAAAAAAATGCGGCAAAACCGCAGTAAATCCGCGCTAAAACCGCAGGTAAAACACAGGTCGTTATACCTGTGGTTTTAGCAAAATCCGCAAGTAAATCCACAACGTGTGCACGGGGCCTTAGGGTTAGGGTTGCGGCTAAAGTTAGGGTTATGGTAGGATTGGGACTAAGGTTAGGGGTGTGTTGGGGTTAGGGTTGGAGTTAGAATTGGGGGGTTTCCACTGTTTAGGCACATCAGGGGCTCTCCAAATGTGACATGGCGTCTGATCTCAATTCCAGCCAATTCTGCGTTGAAAAAGTCAAACGGCGCTCCTTCCCTTCCGAGCTCTGCCATGCACCCAAATAGTGGTTTACCCCCACATATGGGGTATCAGTGTACTCAGAACAAATTGCACAACAACTTTTGGGGTCTTGTTACCCTTGGCAAAATAAAAATTGGGGTGAAAAGATCATTTTTGTGGAAAAAAAGATTTTTTAATTTTACGGCTCTACGTTATAAACTTGTGTGAAGCACAATTTCTCACCACAGATCTAGATAAGTTCCTTAGGGGGTCTAGTTTCCAAAATGTTGTCACTTGTGGGGGGTTTTCACTGTTTAGGCACATCAGAGGCTCTCCAAATGCAACATGGCGTCCAATCTCAATTCCAGCCCATTTTGTTTGGAAAAAGTCAAAAGGTGCTACTTCCATTCCGAGCTCTGCCGTGCGCCCAAACAGTAGTTCCCCCCCACATAAGGGATATCAACGTACTCAGGACAAATTGGAGAACAACTTTTGTGGTCCAATTTCTCCTGTTACCCTTGGGAAAATAAAAAATTGGTGACTAAAATATAATTTTTGTGGGAAAAAAATAGGATTTTTTATTTTCATGCCCGGGCATTACAAACTTGTGTGAAGCACTTGGGGGTTCAAAGTGCTCACCACAGATCTAGATAAGTTCCTTAGTGGGTCTAGTTTCCAAAATGGGGTCACTTGTGGGGGGTTTCTACTGTTTAGGCTCATCTGGGGCACTGCAAACGGAACATGACCCACATCATCTGCATTCCAAAACGTTATTTCTTCCTTTCCAAGCCCTGCCGTGCGCCCAAACAGTTCCCCCCCCCCACATATGGGGTATCAGCGTACTCGGGACAAGTTGGACAACAACTTTTGGGGTCCAATTTCCTTGGGAAAAATCAAAAATTTGGGACTAAAAAATCATTTTTGTGGAAAATTGTTTTGTTTTATTTTTTTACACCCAGGCATTATAAACTTTTGTGAAACACTTGGGAGTTCAAAGTGTTCACAACAGATCTAGATAAGTTCCATAGGGGGTCTCGTTTCCAAAATAGTGTCACTTGTGGAGGGTTTCCACTGTTAAGGCACATCAGGGGCTCTCCAAACGCGACATGGCGTCCAATCTCAATTCAAGCCAATTTTGGTTTGAAAACGTCAATCGATGCTCCTTCCCTTCCGAGCCCTGCCGTGCGCCCAGACAGTGATTTTTCCCCACATATGGGGTATCGGCGTACTCAGGAGAAATTGCAACCTTCTCTGTCCATTTACTCCTTTTACCCTTGTGAAAATAAAAAAATTGTTTGTAAAATCATTTTTGTGACTAAAAAGTTAAGTGTTCATTTTTTCCTTCTAAGTTGCTTCAGCTCCTGTGAAGCACCTGAAGGGTTAATAAACTTCTTGAATGTGGTTTTGAGTACCTTGAGGGGTGCTGTTTTTAGAATGGTGTCACTTTTGGGTATTTTCTGCCATATAGACCCCTCAACGTGACTTCAAATGTAAGGTGGTCCCTAAAAAAATGGTTTTGTACAATTTGTTGTAAAAATGAGAAATCGCTGGTCAACTTTTAACCTTTATAACTTCCTAACAAAAAAAATTTGGGTTCCAAAATTGTTCTGATGTAAAGTAGACATGTGGGAAATGTTATTTATTAACTATTTTGTGTGACATATTTCTCTGTTTTAAGGAAATAAAAATTCTAAGTTTGAAAATAGCAAAATTTTCCAAATTTTCGTTATATTTCCATTTTTTTCATAAATAAACGCAAGTTATATCGAAGAAATTTTACCACTATCATGAAGTACAATATGTCACGAGAAAACATCTCAGAATCGCCAAGATCCGTTGAAGCGTTCCAGAGTTATAACCTCATAAAGAGACAGTGGTCAGAATTGTAAAAATTGGCCCGGTCATTTAACGTGCAAACCACCCTTGGGGGTTAAGGGGTTAATGTTTGTATGGAAATGTTATAAAGTAGTGTCATGGCCGAAAGTGTTGGCACCCTTGAAATTGTTCCAGAAAAGGAAGTATTTCTCCCAGAAAATAATTGCAATTACACATGTTTTGTTGTACACGTTTATTTCCTTTGTGTGTATTAGAACAAAACAAAAACCATAGAAAAAATACAAGTTGGACATAAAAAATACAAGTTGGACATAATTTCACACAAAATACCAAAATTGGCAGAACACTCTTCAAATACGAGAGAACTGGAACAGTTTGCAAAAGAAGAGTGGTCCATAATTCCAGTTGAGAGGTGTAAGAAGCTTGCTGATGATTATCGGAAGCAAATGATTGCAGCTATATATTCCAAAGGGTGTGTAACCAAATACTAAGTTGCGGATGTAAACAATTTTGTCAGGCCCATTTTTGAGATTTTGTGTGAAATTATGTACAATTTGCCTTTTTTTCTCTGTTTTATGTGTTTTCCCACCAACGAAAAAAGGAAATAAACAGATGTATAACAAAACGCGTCATTGCAATAATTTTCTGGGAGAAATACTTCATTTTCTGGAACATTTTCACAGGTGTCAACTCTTTTGGCCATGACTGTATAGAATAATATATTAATATAACTCCAATGCAGTGTTATTGAAAAATAATCGATTTTATTCTTGACAGATGATTGTACCAGGAGCTCAGAAGGACATCTGATATTCTCAGATTTTGCAACAGATACATGTGAAGAACATATTATTACACCTCAATTCAAGATCCTTTCTTCTGCTTTATCAAAGACAAATATGCAAAACAAAAGTCACGGAAGGGCTGTTGAAAATGGAATTGCTGACATAGGAGAGAAACCATTTTTATGTTCAGAATGTGGGAAATGTTTTAATCAGAAAGAAAAACTTGTTAGACATCACAGAATTCACACAGGGGAGAAGCCATTTACGTGTTCAGAATGTGGGAAATTCTGTTCTAAGAAGTCTATACTTATTATACATCAGAGAATTCACACAGGAGAGAAGCCCTTTTCGTGTTCAGAATGTGGTAAATCTTTTTCTAATAAGTCTATACTTGTTATACATCAGAGAATTCACACAGGAGAGAAGCCATTTTCGTGTTCAGAATGTGGGACATCTTTTAATCAGACAGCAAAACTTGTTAGACATCAGAGAATTCATACAGGGGAGAAGCCATTTATGTGTTCAGAATGTGGAAAATGTTTTTCTGCAAAAGGTGAACTTGATGTACATCTGAGAATTCACACAGGGGAGAAGCCATTTTCGTGTTCAGAATGTGAGAAATGTTTTTCTAGGAAAAATGAACTTGTTAAACATCAAAGAATTCATACAGGGGAGAAGCCATTTTCATGTTCAGAATGTGAAAAATGTTTTTCTTTGAAATCTCATCTTCTTATACATCAGAGAACTCACACAGGGCAGAAGCCATTTTTGTGTTCAGAATGTGGGAAACGTTTTTCTACCAAAGGTAATCTTGTTACACATCTGAGAATTCATACAGGGGACAAGCAATTTTCGTGTTCAGAATGTGAGAAATGTTTTTCTAGGAAAAATGAACTTGTTAAACACAAAGAATACACACAGGGGAGAAGCCATTTTCGTGTTCAGATTGTGAGAAATGTTTTTATAGAAAATCTCATCTTCTTAAACATCAGAGAATTCATACAGGGGAGAAGCCATTTTCATGTTCAGAATGTGAAAAATGTTTTTCTTGGAAAAATGATCTTGTTACACATCAAAGAACTCACACTGGGGAGAAGCCATTTTCGTGTTTAGAATGTGAGAAATGTTTTTCTACAAAAGCTCATCTTCTCAGACATAAGAGAATTCATACAGTGGAGAAGCCATTTTAGTGTTGAAAATGTGGGAAATGTTTTATAGAGATGTCAAATTTTACTACCAATCATATAAGTCATGAAGGGAGTAAAAAATCTGTTTTAATGATGCATGAGATAAGTAACACAGGGTAGAAGCTATTTTCAAGTTCAGAATGAGGGAAACATAATGAGAAATGTAAACTTGTACAACATCAGACAATTCACACAGAAGAGAAGTCGTTTTTATGTTCAGAATGTTTTAATTGAAAGATAAGTACTGTATTTTGCGGATTATAAAATGCTCTGGATTAAAATACGCACCTCAAATTTTGAGGAGAAAAATATGAAAAAAAACTTTTTTTAAATAAAATGGTGGTGCTTCTTATAATCCATGCGTCTTATTGCTTAATGGGGGAGGTGGCTGTGGTGAAGCGGGGTACCAGGGTCAATGCTGGAGGAGGGAAGAGTGAAGCGTTGCTGCAGGCTGGGATAGAGGGGGTGTACGGTGCTGCGGGGGCTCTGCCACGTTTTGTGAAAGGCCAGAGCTCCCGCAGTTCCATGGTTTCCTATGCGGTGGACTCCAGGAAAATGGCTGCCAGGGGCTGCGCATGCGCAGATGGAGATCTCGGCACCAAGATCTCGGAAGATGAGATTTCAGCGCTGAGATCTCATCTCCCGAGATCTTGATGCCGAGATCTCCATCTGCGCATGCACTGCCCCGGCAGCAATTTTCCGGAAGTCCACCGCATAGGAAACCATGCAACTGCGGGAGCTCTGGCCTTTCACAAAACGTGGCAGAGCCCCCGCAGCACCGTACACCCGCAGCACCGAACACCTGCAGTGGCGCACCGCACATCTGATCACCCCCTCATCCCAGTCTGCGGCCTGCAGTGACTCTGGGACCCTGCTCCACCGCAACCGGTAAGGTATATCCGCATTATAAGATGCACCCCCATTTTCCCCCCAAATTTGGGGGAAAAAAAGGGCATCTTATAATCTGAAAAATACGATATATCACTATAAACGTAACTGCATTGTGCTGTGAGCTATGCTTTTTTGTCCTCATGAAGAAGTCTGTAGTACTTTGAAATGCTTAGACTAAATAAAGAAAAACCGCATGTACTTTCTGTCTGGATTTGGATTTATTATATGGGATACCAGCAGTGCAGATTATCCACAAATCCTCCTTATCTGTGTTTTCACAGTCAAAAAAGTCAAGAGATACCGTATATACTCGGGTATAAGCCGAGTTTTTCAGCACTTTTTTTGTGCTGAAAACGCCCCCCACGGCTTATACACGAGTCAGTTGTCCCAGAGGGGGCCAACGGGGGGAGGGGGAGAGGCAGAGCAGCTGCTCACAGAGGCAGGAGCCGGCGGCTGTGGCTAAAGCCTGTGCCCGCTGCTGTAATAGCGCACAGTAGCATCTGCAGTTGCCGGCTTCCAGCACACATTCTCGCCTTCCTGCGAGCCCATCGCTGCTGGCACTGCATCTCGTTCGTTCCGGCACAGCAACTTTTCCGGATGAGCGATCACGTGGCCCCGCTCATTAAGGTAATGAATATGCACGCATCTCCCATAGGCGTGGAGTGCATATTCATTACCTTAATGAGCGGGGCCACGTGATCGCTCGGCACAGGAAGAACTGCTGGCGCCGATGAAGCAACCACTCACAATCTATCAACTCATGGAGGGGGTGACTGTTTAGTATTAGATAACACAAAAGAGCCTTGTATAGAGCGCTGTTCACACACAAGTAATGCACAGTAAATAGCTTACAGCTTATTAGTGATGCCCATACTATTAGATCAGGCGGGCTTGCCCAGCACTTTCTAAATGCATCCCATGAGAACAGACACCCTAGTTTACAAGGCCAAAAATGGTGGGCCTGGCTGCACCATGAAAAATGAAGTGCAAAACACCTACATATAAATAATATATTTGGTATTGGTCAACATTTTGGCCAGGATATGCAAACTTGCAACCCGCGTGTAGGGTCCTCACACTTGCGAGTCCCAATGCTAAGCTTCAGAATAACCATAAAAAAGAGGACTGAAAATCCTAAAAATTCGATAATTAATACAGCAAAAAGATGCAGCAATGCTTACCTGCCCAGGTCTCAGAACTACTGCACTCTCAGGATGCAGCAAACCCATGTAATAAAGATGGCGGCAACACAGGTCTAAAGTAGTGATGAGACAACCACTCACAACCTACCAACTCATGGAGGGGTTGATTGCTTAGTATTAGAATGCACAAAAGAGGCATGTATATACTGTGCTGATTGGTACACGTACAAGCAAGTACCCGATCACCAGTCACATCAGAGGTGACGCCGTGGACACAGAGCCTGTAGCCACACCCCAGTGAGTTATGTGAGCGGGTGCTGGGTCGTGTGCAGAGCATCACTGTAGGGATGACCGAAGATGGAA